>OY730196.1:34975481-35407740 GCA_963422505.1 Pseudognaphalium luteoalbum | reverse complement strand
TATAACCTTACGTACACTAAACTTATTTGCCACCCTTCACGGCAACCACTCCCACATCTACGTCACTCAACTCTGAAAACGAGACTCAACCCTTATTTACCACTGAGGAGACTTCCACGGAACCACTTGCTTAACCGCATAGGGTAACTACATAATCGAATAGGACTCACTTGAGAATAATCTAACTGAGGATTCGCCAACCAAACAAGTCACGTCTACTTTACCCTCTTCTTTCCGCTTGCAACCAAATCACTCGGGAACATGTATAGAACTTAAACTGTACGATACTTCATCACTTAGACGGACTATACCTACCTCCGCCACTTCACTTTCTCCACCCGCTCTCGACCTAGACATATGAATCGCATTTGTTTTACACCACTAGAAGGACTGACTGATAGACCTCCTCGGACTAGACCTTATCCTATTTGTAACATCCTTAAATCGGGCCTAGGAGAAACAAGTATTTTCTTTAATTTTTATATGTAATTTATATTATTATATGTGTTTGATTGTAAATTTAGTAGGGAAATAAGTTTCAGGAAATATTGTGACTAGTGAAATATTGTTTGTTTTAAATAAATTTAGATGACAGTAAAATAAAATAATTTTCTCGCATTTGAAATTTAGGTTCCAGACAATAGATTTAAAAGGGGTATAATTTTAATATTGTGAGCTATATGGGTCGGTTTAATAAAAGAGTGAGGCCGACCTAATCTTTCCCCTTTTCTTGTGTTCTTCATTTGTAAACTCAAAATCTCTCCAACTAAATCATTAACTCAAATTGCTAGTAAGGATTTACAAGAGTTGAAGATTAAATCATAACTCACCATCCTAAGCTTCTTCTTGCTCTTCATCTTTGTAAGTAAGTTTTTATTGCTTAAATGATGAAATTAGGTTAAGTTATTATGTGGGTTGAATTAAAGCTTGAATGATTTAAATATTAGTTGCATGATGATTGAATGATGATTCTTGAGCTTTATTAAGTTGATTACATGATGATTACTTGATAAATTGCTAGATTTCTTGAATTTGAGCTTGAATGTAAAATTTTTAGGTTATTAGTGATTTGTATGAATGGTGATGATTTGATGATTGAAACCTTGTTATATGATGTTATTAGATGTTATTATGGTCAAAAATTGGTGAAAAGTTGGGTACATGACTGAGTTTGGTCGATTTTGTGATTTGTGGTTCGTAGGTGAAGTTGCAGAATTTTGGTTAAGTGCAGGTCTGGAAGGCAGTGGGAATCCGGCGGATTCATTTTAAATCCGACGGATTCATCTTGAATCCGGGTGGATTCCTCAACCGGATTCTATAAAAAAGTTCAGTCCCAGTTTTGTATCTGAAAAATGTTTGGAATCCGGCGGATTCTATCTGAATCCGATAGATTCAGCTAAATCCGGGCGGATTCATTTAGAATCCGGCGGATTCATACTGTGTGACTGAATGTTTTGAATTAAACTTCATAATGTGATTTAGATTGTACATTGTGGTTATAGGACTTAATATATGCTTGATTGTTAATATTAAGTTATAAACAATATGAAATGAAGTTTGACTCAAAATTTCTTGTGTGTTTCAGATCCGACGAAGACTCAATAAAATTAGATCTTTGAGTTGGAGTTTGAACGAGACAGGTGAGTGGACTAATTCTCACAGTTTAATTTTGGTGTTAACAGTTAGTTACATCAATCTTAAGTTGATAGATTGATTTATTGATAAGTTGATGATAGAATTATTAATTGAACTTGTTGAGTGATGGATTAATTGTTTGCTAGTGAATAATTCCATGATAGGTTGGAATGATAGAGGTCAATTATATTGGGTTTAGTTGCTATAGGTTAATTTTTAAGGGTTGGATGAACATTCGTTGTGAATTAGCCCATATTAATTAAAGATAGTAATAAACTATCGGTAAAATCTCTGTATTGGTCTGTAGTTGATTATTAAGTGTTCTTGGAGGGTCACCGTGGACTGAGGACGCCTCAAGAACCACCGATCCTCTGTTTGATTGTTTCTTATAGTTGATTGTTGCGAATTGATTGTTATGCTAAGTTAGATTGTTAGACTTAGTTTACTCACTTAGCTTTGTGCTAATCCCCCACAATACTCTTGCAGGTTAAACTTTTGGGAAAGATGGGCAAGTTATGGTTATTTGAAGAAATGTTTGACGGCTGAAACTCTGATCATTTTGTGGGCTAAACTGTTTTCTATGTAACACCCAGTTAGAATATGTGTTTTGGTAAATATGTTTAATTAAGTTTGTAATCGTATAATAGTTAGTAAAGGTTTGAAGTTTTATATAAATGATATAAACTTTATTGAATGGGACAACGCTTCCGAATAATAATAATTAAAAAATGTCTTGAAATTATGGGGTATTATAAGTTGGTATCAGAGCGTAAGTTTAGGTGAATTGAGCATTTTAAAGTGTTCAATCCTAAACTTAGTCATGTTGGTCAAACATTTCTTGTGGTGGGGATTAGTTTTGATAGGAGATTCGGTTAGTTTGCTAGAACTAATAATTAACGAATGTTGAGATGTGATGTGATTTCAGATATGGCGGAAAATGAGCCACCTTTCCATACTCTTAACAATACTTCGCAGACAAATGCACCACCAGAGAATCAGGGTCATAATGGTACATCTAATTTAGCCGGTGGGGAAACTGAAACTGATCAGGAGTATATTATGAGATTGGAGAATCGGGTGTTGGAACTTCAGAGAGAGCAAGCTGGGTCTTCTCAACAACCTATTTATACTCACCCGCCTATTGAGACTAATGTTCCTCCTATCGTATCTTCTACACGGATTCCGGTATCTATACCTTTTGTTTCACAGCAGCATCAACAGGGTTATACTTATCAGACTTCGGGTCCTTTTACTTCGTCTGGTTTCTCTAGTTATCAAATACCTGTTGTTCCACCATTTCAGCCGTTGAAGAAAGGTTGTTCTCTTAAAACCTTTATGTCTTGCAATCCTTCAGTATATTCTGGAAGTAATGATCCTACAGTCACTCTAGACTGGCTACGTGATGTCGAGAGAAAATTAAATGTATGCCATTATGAGGAGGAGGATAAAGTGCCTTATGCGATACAATTGTTAAAAGGTCAAGCTATGTCCTGGTGGGATTCGATTACTGCACCATTATCTCCACAACAGTTGAGTGCTATTAGATGGCCGAATTTTCATGCCGAGGTTTGTAAGCAATTCTGTTCGGGGTATAATCTTTCACGTATTAGACAAGAATTCCTTGACTTACAAAAGACTGATCAGATGACAATTGACGAGTTAATTAAGCAGTTTTCTGATAAATTACGATTTGTACAACAATGGGTTCCGAATGACCGGACTAAGATTGATCACTTTGTAATAACTTTACCTCATGATTACCATACCTCAGTGAGGTTAGCAGGTTCACTTACCCAAGCTTATGATTTAGCTTGTTCGGTTGATGGTGATATTATGGCTAAAAGAGTATTGAATAAAGAAAGGTATTCACAGAGAAATAATGTCGCACCCCCAAATTCGGGTTGCGGAAGCGAATCGGGTCGGGGCGCGACTAATCAATATACACAGCACATAAGATATAATGAACGACCACTATATGCGTCGTTTTACATTGATATTGATAAAACCAAAGTTTACATCAAAATGTTGTTTACATTAGCCCGGTTTGAAATTGAGAGATTTAAGTACATAATTAACCTATACAAAATATAATAATGCAGCTAAATCTCTGATGTGTTGCATGCTGACTCGAGCTAATAGTTCTTGATTGAGCAGTCCAACCTACTGCTGGTCACCTGTGATATATGCTAAAATTGGTAGGCGAAACGCTGGTGAGCTCACAGGTTTGTATGTCAACACATATTTGTATGAACCGCAAGATTTATAATTGAATTTAAAATGCAATTAAGAAAAATAAAAGTTATACAGCCATGAGCACATAGCCTGAGCTTAACTTGAGCATCAGGTCCAATTAAGGAAACCTAACTGAGTTGCCTCCTACGAGTGCCTAATCTACACTCGTCTTCCCAAATGCTAATACTTCCGTTTGACCAGTTAGTGCGCTAACCCGGATGAGGATTGTCAATCCTATATGATATCATATACTAACATTCACGCTACAGATGTATTACCAAACTATGTTGTGGAGGGCTTTGAAATGATTAGTGAAAACAACTCATGTAGTATTTAATTTGTATTGTACTTGCGTTCATATTGTAAAATAAAAATGAGCAATGTAATCACACCCCTGATTGAAAAGCGGTAAAATAGGGGCCATGAGACTCACCTGAGCCTTGAGTGTTTAAATTAATAAACTTGAATTGATTAGAGGTGGATTGATGTCCGAAGACTTGCATCCTGAGGTTGTCCAAGACACACAATGGTTATAACATGAGTAGGCATCTCGAAAGATTGCCCTTGTAGTTGTTCGTCCAACTTAGAATGTCTAAATTACTACGATTTGGTTGATTGAATTATCCAACTTACTACGATTTGGTTGTTTGACTTGTTTTTTGAAAACGTGTACGGCCGTCGGTGAATTGGTTGTATAAATAATCTCATTATTACTTTCATGATTTTGAAGTGTTATACTTAAAAGTAAGTTCCAATATGTTTTAGAAGTCATGTCGCATTCATGTTTGATGTTATACAAGTTTAGCACTTAGTGTGAATGTTTAGATGTAACACGGTTACTCGTGACCCTAGGGTATTTGATTTGACGGGGGTCTGGGGGCAGCGCCCCTGGTAGCGGGGTGTAATGGGTGGCAGCCCCTGGCGGGTCCAAGGGGCAGAGCCCCTGACTGGGGTCGAGCTACTAGGTCAGGTTGGAAAATTTTTATTTCTACTAAATTGCTTTGGTGAAAAACGCATCTGGACTCGAATTTGGGTGAAATCGAGTGATAAAATTTTAGGTCTCGACACTTAGTAAAATTTGTGTTTTCTTGGTTCTGTTTCATGCGACATAGCGTGCGACATACGGATTTGTGTCGCTAAGTGCGACATAGTCTGTTGTGTCGCAGATCATATCTGCGACATAAGGGCTTGTGTCGCTAAGGGCGACATCCGCAATTTAATGCGACATAGGGCATTGTGTCGCTATATGCGACATCCGTAATTTCTGCCACATAACTATTTGTGTTGCTATATGCGACATCCGTGATTAGTACGACATAGTGGCTTATGTCACTATATGCGACATAAGGTCTGATTTAGCGACATAAAGGCTTATGTCGCAGGTGGCCTAGAGCCTCTGCGACATAACGCGCTGTTGGCCAGAAAATGAGCCGAAAAGGTGTTTTCCGGCCTCCGTTTGACCTAAGACTTTCACCCAACCCATATTTGGACATTTTAAGCTTAAAGAAACAACTAGAACTTAAAAACACTTGAAATCGAAAGGTTTGGGGTTTTTGTCGGAAACTTACAAAGTGGCGAATCAAGATTCCGGAAAGGTAGAAGTGTAGATCGTGATGTGATGATTCTTTTTCTCCAAATGGGCTTCAAGATTTAAGGGCGTTTAGGGTGTTAATTTTGAGAATTAAGGTGATGGTTTATGATGGTGGTGGAGATGGACGTAAAAGAGAGAAAAGAAGAAAGAAAAGAGAAAAGAGAGTGGGGAAAGAAAGTGGGGTGGGGAGGTGGTGACCTCACCCCTTTTGGCTGGTTTAGGGAGGGGGGCCCATCGAGGTGTGGGTCTCCACTTTTTAACTCCGTGTATTCACGCTCCGTGCGGTGTTCGTTTCTCCGGTCGTTTAAACGTTAAATAATTATCTTATACGTTTAATTATAAGTTTTAAAATACGGATATTTATTCAAAATTGTATTTGAAGTATTTCATCAAATACTTAATAATTGGGTTATAAATTGTAACTTTAAATTTATTTCAGTTGTACGCGTGTTTATTATTTTAATTGCGTAATTGTTGTTTGAACGATACGAATTTGAGTTAAAATATCACCTAAATAATATTTTTGATTAAGTAGAGTTATTAAATAATATCATATTATTTAATAAAATTTTTCACCAACGTCCGTATTAACTGAATCCAATTACATTCGATTTGAATTGCGTACGATTTAATCAAATCGCATAGTTGTGTATATATTCATCAATATATATTTTGATACATTAATTAGCCTAACACAAAACTAATTAAATGTATTAACAATTGATTAGGCACTAATTACTAGTCCTAATTTGACGGGTGTCACATTCTCCCCTGTTAGGAGAATTTCGGCCCGAAATTTAGTTTGAAGTCGTGTTTGAAGTAGCGTCAACAAATAACTGAGGATACTTGAGTCGTATCTGGTCCTCCTGCTCCTAGGTGAATTCCGGCCCACGCCGCGAATTCTACCTGACTTTGACAATGGGAATACGACTTTGTTTGAGTTGTTTGACCTCACGGTCCATGATTTCGGCGGGTTCTTCAACAAAATGAAGCTTGTCGTCAATACGAATTTCATCGAGTGGAATGATAAGTGTCTCATCAGACAGACACTTCTTTAAAAATTTTTTTGGGTAAAAGGGGGTTACCCTGGTAAATATTATTACTCAAGATATAACATTACAAGTACAATGATGTGGAAGACCACAAGAAGCCTAGTCTAAATACTAGGCACATATACTTGACATGCCAAGCATATGACCACCATTTTAACAACCTGACTAACAAATCAAACCAATAACTATGACACCAAGCAATGAACCACTGTAGGCGCACCATGCTGAAATCAGCCTTCGTTAATTAAAGATCTCAGGATCTTCCAAATGTCCATGGCTCTATGAACACGGTCAGATTGGTTAAATCTGAAAGAGTAGAGCCGATAGCGAATAACTTCCATAATAGCAGCCACCAGTTGCCCTATAGAACGTCTTTTCTTCTGAAAAAGCCGCATATTTCTCTCATTCCAAATGAAGTATGAAGAAGCAGCTAGGAGAAGCTTGAAAATAATACTCTTGATAGACTTCTTTGCAGCAATCGGTTTTATCCAATCCACACAATCCACCAATCGGGTAGAATAAAATCTGTAATCAACAAATTTTAAGACCTCCCTCCAAACTTGAGATGAGAAAGAACACTCGAAAAATAAGTGAGAATGGGAATCCGGTTGGGACTGACATAAAGAACACCGAAGCAGGTTTAAGTCGGTCGAAGGACCGACATCCCATTGCTTCAAACGATCTTGGGTCTTCAAACTTTCACGTAAAACCAGCCACAAATGGATAGCATGACGGGGTATACAGAAAGGAAACCAAACCACCGAGACCCATTCAACTAATTCAGCCCTAGGCCGAATGGAATCCCACACTTGACTAACTTTAAAATCAACCAAATCATCACGAATGGATCTCCAAAACAGCTTATCCGGGTTATTGCTCAGAACCGGCGATGAAAGCTGATTTAATATTGGAAACCTTGTCAACCAAGAAGAAGGCCAACTCCACTTATTATCAATAACCACATCCGCCATGGAATTAGTAATCTGAAAGTCTCTATTAATAGTGTAACGCGAAATCAGGTTAGCCAAAGGGCACATAGAATCCCAAGTGTCAAACCACACCGAGATAGAGGTTCCATTACCTACACGAAACCAGAAATGTTTGCGTAAGAGGTCACGGAGCTGAAGGATTTTCCTCCACGACCAGCTCATATCCCCTCTAATCGGAACATCCCAAAAACTGCGATCATGTATCTTATGTAAATAGATCCACCGCACCCACATTGATTCCTTCCGGTTTAATAAGTTCCAAATATGCTTGGACATAAGAGCAATATTCCACGTATCAAGTCTCTTGATTCCAAGACCACCTTCACACTTGGGAAGACACACATGTTTCCATGAAACCTTCGCTTTACCGCGTTTCATGTCACCTTGGCACCAAATAAAGCCTCTAATCAGCCCTTCAATATCTTTAATGATGCTAACAGGAAGGATAAACATGGCTGCCCAATAACCATGTAGAGATGATAATACCGAAGAGGCCAATTGCAACCTTCCCGGCAAAGACAACCATTTTGTTTTCCAATTACCAATTCTGTTACGTACCTTCTCGACAAGAGGCTTACAGTCACGAGAAAGTAATCCTGTAGATATTAGCGGAACACCAAGATAACGAACAGGAAGTTGCCCAAACAAATGGCATAATAGAGAGAATGTCATTCCTAACAGAAGTGGGCACATTGCAGAAAAAGGCAGTACTTTTAGGAAGACTTGGGGCTAAACCTGACACCCTGTGAACTCATCAATAGCTTGCGAAAGAATCCGAGCAGAATTAAAGTTACCTTTACAAAACAGAAAAAGATCATCAGCAAAGCAAATATTAGCAATCTGTTGCTGCTCGCATTGAGCATGAAAGTCAAAGTCATCCGACCCGCTAATTCTTCTTCTGATTATTAAAGTAAGGATCTCCATGACCAAGGTGAATAAATAAGGAGATAGAGGATCCCCTTGACGGAGCCCCCTACCCCCTTTAAAGAAACCATGATTGTGACCATGAAGGTTGATAGAAAAGGTAACAGAGGTCACACATGCCATGATAAGCTTAACCAAATGCGAATCGAAACCAAAACCTAGCAGAATTTGTTTTAAGAAATTCCAGTTCACGGTATCATACGCCTTTTGGATATCCACTTTAAAAGCACACCTTGGAACCCCTTTAGATAGATGATATCCCCGCATTAGTTCTTGTGTTAGAAGAACATTATCAGAAATAGATCTACCAGGAACAAATGCCGATTGGTTTTCACTAATTATTTCGCCCAAAGATTCTCTGATCCGATTAGACAAGACCTTGCTAATACAGTTATATAAGACATTACAGAGTGAAATCGGACGAAAATCAGTAATGTTAGAGGGAGTTGTTACTTTAGGGAGTAGAACTATAGCAGTATGATTAAGTTCCTTAAGCAAGCAACCATTCGAAAAGAAATCCCGAACAACCAAGTATATGTCATTACCCACAATCTCCCAAGACTTTTTGTAGAATGCAGCAGAAAAACCATCAGGCCCTGGAGATTTGTTATCTCCAATCGAAAACATCGCCTCTTTAACCTCCTCTCTAGATACATCACGAATCATAGCAAGAGCTCTCTCCCTTGGAACTTTCTTACAAAACAGCCCCATCTCGTTTAGGGGTAAAACAGCCCCATGAGTCCCTAAAAAGTGTTGGTAATGATTCACAAAGGCGATAGGAACTTGCTCACTCTCATAGAAAACATTCTGCAAATCAACCACAACATTTATCCTGTTTCGGCTAACTTTCTCTTTCACCACATTATGGAAATACCGTGTATTACTATTCCCTTCACGAAGCCATTCGACCTTTGATTTCTGCTTTAAAAACCGTTCTTCGTCAATAATAGCCTGATTATAGGCCATTAAATAGTGACCAACTTCCTCCTGAAGTACAACCGAATTAGGGTTAGCATCCAGCTTCTTTTGAACTTCGTCTAGTTCCACTCGAAGTTTGGTCACCCTCTCATGAAGATTTTCTTGCCTTTGCATTAACTTACGACGCGGGTGTTTTAACATCTTCAATCTACTAGTAATACGATACATAGTATAACCAGCCACGGGGGTTTGCCATATATCATGAACAATCTTCAAAAAATCAGCTTTATGTGTTAACAGATTGAAGAACTTAAATGGTTTAAAATATCGACCACTAGGTACATCCAATTTCAGCACTACGGGAGTATGATCAGAAATTCGATAAGGCTGAAACAACGCAACTAATCCTGGCCACATATTCATCATTTCCACATTACCCATAACTCTATCAATTTTTCGCAAGATGCCATCATTACTACTAGGCTTCTGATTCCACGTATAATGAAAACCTGAACTATTAATATCCATAACATTAATATCCTCCACACACTCCTTAAACTCACGCATAACTATAGAAAAACGAGATGGTCCAACAGAAGTATCCTCTAGATTAAGAGGAGCATTAAAATCACCCAATAGAACCCATGGTCTCCCATTGATAAATTGAGAATGCTTACGTAAGTTCTGCCATAACTCTCTTCTATGTATGTGATCATTTCCCGCATAAATAAACGAACAAAAGAAAATCTTGTTCAATGCCCGAATACCGATCTGACAATGGACAACCTGATCGGATGCATGAAGATACACCAAATCGACAACATCAGGATCCCAACCAAGAATAATTCTAGTACCACCTATACAATGAGACGCATTAGAAATCCAGTCCCAACGCGAGAAAACGTTCGAACAAATGCGCTGTAACTTAGAGACATGAACATGTGATTCCAAAACAGCACAAACACTTAAATTGTTCTCTCTTAATACCTGCTGAACCTTATTTTGTTTAGGGATGCGGTTCATACCCCTAATATTCCATGAGGCCAAACTAACCATTGGAACCAAATAAACCGGGAGTGCTTGCCCCCTCAGAATTAAATGAAGCATTTGGGTCACCCACAAAGGCAGCCGTTTCATTATTTCCTCCTTCCACATCACAATCATCTTCCGATTCATCACCAATACTTTTTCCTCGGTCATCAACCACATTCGTTACCAACTTAGATACTTGTGGCGTATCCTCTTGACAATAACCTAAATCTGAATTTAATACAGAAAATTTGTTACTCACCGGAACTTGCTGCGGCTAGGAATTCAGATTATTAGAGTTGGAAGATTGCCCCGGATCCTTGGGCCTGTAAACAAACTTCGTTTTCTGATTTCGCATGACAAACCCATCCGAAGGTTTAACTGATTTAGGAGGTGGCCGAGTTGACTTCTTTGGAGCCACAAAATTCTGATTGTTCACTACATTTGCTGTTTCCTGTACCACACTTTGTGGACATTCCGAATCTTTATGCCCAAAGATCTTACAAAGACTACACCTTGGAGGTCTCCATTCATACTCAACTCGCACCGTATATAATGATTTTCCATGTCCCTCAACTTTAGGGATAGACACCACCACGGACTCAGTTAATGCAGTACCCGAATCAACCTCCACCATTGCTCGAGCAAAATTAGGCCTTCCCCAAGCTTCCATACACATTGTACTCGTAAAGGAATCCAGCATTAGAGGAGTACCCACCTTCGTTGCAATACCACTTAACCCAACCTCATTAAAAGCTAGAAGGGGAACGTTATGAAGTTTAATCCAAACCGGAACTTTAGATAAGTCTTCTTTGGCCAAATCAGCATCCGAAGTCCACTTTCGTAGAATAATAGGTATCAACCGAATCATCCAAGGTCCCCCTTCCAAGACCTGATTCATGCCCAATTCAGAATTGAATTTGAAAAAGAAAAAACCATTGGCATGCATCATAACACGTTCAATTCCAAACTTTCTCTAAACATTCATTACATAATTTTGAACCACCGGGAATGCCAACCTCTTTCCTATGAAATAACCATACAAAGTGTTTGAATATTTCTTACTAGCCTCCACCACAGTTTGTAAAGGAATCTCCAAATCTGCTTCAACATCATCCGAAGGAGCCAAATTAAGCATTCGGAAATTAACCTTGCGTTTATTTACCTGATCAACAGCTTGAGCATACGATTTACCCCCACTCAAATTCTGATTTTGGGTAGTAACCGGAACTGTAACTGCTCTAAGTCGATCCACTCCTTTATTACCAAATAATGAAAAGTCCGTTCTTAGCTTGTTTGATTCAATCTTTGTCTCCAGAACAAATTCCTCATCCGACACATCAGTAGCATAGGCCATATCCAGATTAGTAGGACCATCTTCTCTTGATTCCTCAAGGATTTTATAGGATTGTATCCCAACCTGATGAATCGGTTCAACATGATGCACATCATCCTTGGCTAACTGTTCGCTTGTGGTGGACCCCGTTACCTTAATATTATCACGAATTGCAGAAGCATTAACACTAGAATTCTGACCAGGAAAACTAGTTTTAGCATTAGAATCGGCTAAATCAGGATTAAAACTAGTTTCCATATTAGCCGTTGCAATCGATATGCCACTGCTGGGATGCACACTGCTGAGCTTGGATGGCAGTTGCAATCGATATGCCACTGGACCTATCCTCTCGAGGATCTCGAACGGTCCAATGTACCTGGGATTCAATTTCCCACGTTTACCGAATCGGATAACACCTTTCCAAGGTGAAACGTTGAGTAGCACTCGATCCCCAACTTGGAACTCGAGTGGTTTGCGTCTCACATCAGCATAACTTTTCTGTCGATCACGTGCGGCTTTGAGTTTGTTTTGGATCTCGAAGATCTTTTTCGTAGTTTCGTGAATGATCTCAGGACTAGTGAGTTGACTGTCTCCCACCTAGGTCCAACAGATAGGTGAGCGACACTTACGACCGTACAGTGCCTCGAAAGGTGCAGCCTTAATGCTGGTGTGGTAACTGTTGTTGTACGAACACTCGCACAATGGTAGATGTTTTTCCCAGTTTACACCGTAGTCAACTACGCAAGCTCGTAGCATGTCTTCTAGTGTTTGAATTGTTCGTTCACTTTGGCCATCGGTTTGAGGATGGTATGCGGTACTCATATCCAGACAGGTACCCAATGATTTTTGAAGTGATTGCCAAAAGTGAGATGTGAAACGACTATCCCTATCGGAGATAATCGAGATTGGAACACCGTGTCGAGAAACAACCTCTTTGATGTAGATTTGTGTGAGGCGTTACATTTTGTCGGTTTCCTTGATTGCTAGGAAATGAGCAGATTTCGTGAGACGATCGACGATCACCCAAATGGTATCACAACCGCTCGATGACTTTGGTAGTTTGGTTATGAAATCCATGGCAATTTGTTCCCATTTCCATTCAGGAATGCTGGGTTGTTGGAGTATGTCGCACCCCCAAATTCGTTAATCGTGGTCAGCGGAAGCATTTGTTTAAGTAGGGGTGCCGACGTTAACGTAGGACAATCACGCATATCAAAGCATATGATTATTGCTGAACAGTAAATTAAGATGCCATTTAAGTAAGCATTTGTTACAAAAGCTACAACTCGTCAGAGTCGTAGGAATAGTATTTGCAAGATCCAAATAGTTTAAGATTACATATTTCAAAAGAGGATTTCACAAGTATGACTAACGGAAATCAGTAATACAAAGGAAATTCTTAGTGTCCCAAAACGTGGCATCCTAATTCTTCATGGGTTGCCTAATCCAGAATGTGTGCAGTCTTACTGGTGCTGCTAGTTTCCTGAAAGACATAGCAAAAAGTCAACAAAATGTTGAGTGAATTCACAGGTTTTATGTTTATAAGTATGGTCCGAAAAACCAATTTTTGTTTGTAAGTTCGTTGACTCAAAAGTCAAATAATGTTTCGTTTTAGTTGGAACGTCATCCAAAAGTATCGCTTCGTTTTAGTGATGTCAACACATCCAATTGTATATGTTTGGAAAGAAAACAATTTAGTTGTATAACTAGTAGGAACGCATTCCTATGTAATCAAGCGTAGGAAAATGTTATTTTCAAAAATGTTCATAATAGTTGGGAGATATAGACGGTGATCCCTCAAAGGTTAGCTAGACCTTATGAGTTATAGTAACAACCCCTAGTGCTATAACCAATCCACGACGTTTCACGTTTTTGCCACAGTAACATTTTAAATATACGCTCCTCGTTACGACTGCCGTCGTGCGGTTGGCGCGACCAACAAGTTATAATAGTGGGAGGGCTGTCAACTCGATAGTACTATCCGTATATCTAGTGGCTAGAGTCACCTAGCTAATGGTTATAGGCTGCGTACACTGGGACTTTTGTGCACACAACTACCTCTCGTAAACCTAGGTCCGTACCAAGATTCGTTGTCATGTTCCCAAAATAGTGTGAAAAGTCATTTCGTAAACAGTTCAAGTAATAGTATGAAAGCATTTATAGTAATCGTTGTACGTTTGTATCAAAACAATAAAGTAGTAGCTATGTCCTTCACCCCTGTTAGAGAAAAGTATTGAAAACAGTAAAAGTAGGGGCTGTGAACTCACCCGTGGATGCTAGTGTCTCTAATGCAATTATGTTTCGAGTCAATAATCCCCTAACGTCCTAAACGTATGAGATTACAAGTGTAAGTATGTGGATGTCGTAGTTGACCATCCATGTTAGCGTTCATCAACTAGTTATGCCCAAATAAGTTGTTCAAGTTCGTTTATTAAAACATGTACGACCCGTTGGTGAAAGTTTGTAATACTAATTCATTTAGACATTATTATTAAGTTTGTTTTGTTGTATACCATTTATTAGTACATATCATATGTTGCAAACAGATTATTTAGTTTGTAAAAACCTTAAACCGTTGGTCAAAGTTGGTCAAACTGGTCAAAGGTGGTCAAGCCTAGTCAAAGTTGGTCAAACTGGTCAAATATGGTCAAACTTGATCAAAGTTGGTCAAAGTTACCAACTAAGTCACCCAAACCCATTTTTGTTACCATTTTCCCAAAAATAGTAAGCTTTTAGAAATCGAGCCACTTTTGTTGACTTGGTCAAACTTACTCGGTTTGACCCGAAATTTTCACCCAACCCATATATCAGTTTATAGAGACCAAATAAATTGTCGGTTCATGTCGGAGTTCACCAAAAGTGTCGATTTTTACAATAGTTCCAAAACAGTCCCTAGTCATGTTTTCGGTTTTTGTCGGTTTGTTTCGCCATAGTTCTTACTAACTTCTGGTCCAAATCAAGCCTCACAAATTTTACCAACTGATCACCATGGTTTCTATACTAACATATAACTTTTATAGCAACTATAGTGTCTATTTACATAGGTAATTAATTTTGCTAAGAATCGAACTCGGTTTTCGAAAACCTTCAGACCAGGCTCAAAGATCTGGTTATATATAAAAATCCGTACTTTTCTGGAAAGAGCCAAAGAAGAACTTTTTGTAGATCTTTTCAATACGCAACTTTTAAAAAAAAATTCGTTATCTAATTCTTCCTAGAACTCAAGATATGGCCGATTTTGTAAGCTGTAACATTCTAGACAGAATCATCACTTTTATAAAAAAACTTCAAAAACGTATTTTAACATATATCTTGGACATAATCTAGTTAGATGAGCTAATAAACATTAAAATCAGTAGTATTTAACTAAATAAGTGAGGGGTTCAAGTGGTCCATACAAAGAAATGATGAAGATGAAGAAGAGATGATGAAGGAGATGGTGTTCTTGAGCTTGTTCTTGATCTTCCTCCTAAATTGGTGATGATGAAAGGTGATTTTGATGATGTTTAGGGATGATTTTTCTCAGTATTTTTGAGAGGATTTTTGTGAGAAATGTGGAGAGGAAAGATGAAAATGAAAGGAGGTTGGAAGTAGTGAGTGTGGGTAAGTGTAAAAGGTGTAATTGCATGAAATTTGATAGGGTGGGAGTGGAGGTGGCACATGGGTGGGCATGTGATGAGAAATCAGCAGATTTCTCATGGGTCCTACACAATATTTGGTCAAATTTTAATTCCCCAAAGTTACGTTAAGTCCCGTGGTCGTTTACCCGATCGTTTCGACGTTAATTTAGACGTTAAATGTTTAATATGCACGTTTAAGTAACGATTTAAATTTCGATATTTTTATGTGATATCTTTATTCTAAATACTTGAAAACATTTATAAAAAGGTTCCGTTAATTTATCTGTCTCGATTTGCGCGTTCATTTTACGGAAGTTAAATCGCGTAACGTTTTAATCAGACCTTTTTCGTTATCGATTCAAAGTACGATATTTTAAGTAAAAGTTTTATTTGAAATGATATATTTTAAATTCATAATATATATTTGGGTTCTCATTCGATTGTCAGGCGCGTTCCGTGCGTTTTCATCACGTTTGAGTTATTTTATATGATGCGAATGATTCGTTAGATATTATCGGCATAATATTTATAAGTTTTTGAGTTTATTAAATAATTTCGTATTATTTAATATTTTGTTCACCAACGGTCGTGTACTTTTGTCGGGTTCGTTCGGAATGTTTTGTGCGTAATTATAACTAATTACGAATTAAGCAATACTACGCGTATAAATATTTTGAGGGGTGTCACATTCTCCCCCTGTTAGAGAAATCTCGTCCCGAGATTTAAATCGTGTCGGCGGGTTAGACGCATGTGTTTCAAAAATGTGTTCGGATCATGTAATATTAAGACGTAGTATTGGTTAACTAGAAACGTACCAATGTTGGCGTAGGGATCCTGAGGTGCATCCGGTGCCCTAAGGATGTATGCGCGTCCACGTCCTGGTTGCGTGTTGACATTGCGAGTGTTGTCATTTTGGTTATTGCGGTTGTTGTTTTGATTATTGTTGTTGGGGTTGGGGTTGTTGAGTTGTGGGCACTGATTTCGGTAGTGCTTTGGGTCACCACATTCGAAACACCCAGTGTTTTGTCGTTCAGGGTTTGTTCGGGTGGGAGGGTTTGCTTTACAGCTTTGGGTTACATGACCCCAACGTTTGCAGTTTTGGCAGAAGGTACATTCACCGTCATGGTGCTTCCCGCACTTGTCACACTTTGGTTTGTTACCAAGGTATGGTTTCGGTTCAGTGGTGGTGGCGGCGTAAGCCCTGGTGTTTCCCGAATACCTTTTGTTCTGTTGACCCTGACGGTCATTTCCTTCATTGTCCCACTTCCGTTTTTCACTTCCAGTACTTCCAATACTTGTACTGTTCGGTTCGCTCTTTCCCGACACAGTTTTCACTGTCAGGGTTCCCATCCTAACTGCGTCATCCGTTAAACTTTGTGCCAAGTCTACCGCACTCCTAAAAGTAGTTGGTTTGGAGGACATTACAAGATTTCGGATTTGTGGCGCTAATCCCCAGTTGTAACGCTCAATACGTTTGTACTCAGGAGTCACCATGTGGGGTACAAGGCGTGCGAGCTCTTGGAACCTCGTTGTATATCCGGTGATGTCGGCACCGATCATTTTGATGTCCCAAAGTTCGGTTTCGATCTTTTGCAATTCGCTGCGGGGACAGAATTCCTCCATGATCATTCTTTTCAAATCTTCCCAAGAGATGGCGTAGGCGGTTGTTCGTCCGAGTGTTTGTATTTGAGCATTCCACCAGGTCAATGCTTTCTCAGCTAGCGTGCATGTAGCATATTTTACCATGCGTTCGGGTGCACAGTCGCTAATGTCAAGCACTGATTCCATCTTCTCGATCCAGTGGACAATGCCAATCGCTCCTTCGGTTCCGTTGAAGGTACTAGGTTTGCAAGATAAGAATGTTTTGTATGAACACCCTCGTTGGGTATTCACGGGTTCTTCGTTCCCTGTGTTTCTTACCCCCGATCCGCTGCCATCATCGCGGTTGCGACTTGCCTCATACTGGGCAATAGCTTCTGCGACTCGTCGTTCAATTATTTGTTCAGTGGTTTCTACAACAGGAGGTGGAGTTGTTTGTCGACTATTTCTGGTCGTCCTTTGCTTTGGCGGCATGTTTGTGTTCTACGATGAATGAAATGCGGAAGTCAATGCCAACGTAAGGAACGTGAAGAATGAAGTTTCACACATTTCAGTTATCGAGCATTAAGAAGAATTAGCGATATCCCCATCGTGTATCTTACGACTATGAAACGCCCATATGTACTTAGTATGATATAATCACGTTGGCCAGGCGTCATTATATGATGCCAAATACATACTTCTTTTCATCAACCGTTCAATACGATCAGGTTCACGCGAAGTCGAAGCAGGAATGAACGAATTGAAAGTAGTATAGTTCAAGGAATACAAGGTAAAATCAACCATACATTTATTACACAAAAGTTGAAAAATGTCGTATAGTGAATAAATAGGTTGAGTGTACGATAGAGTCGTGCGGCGGGTTCTCGTGTGCCGATGTGTCGTGATTAACATAGGTGTGACGATAGTTATCGTATAGCGAGTTAGACGTATGCAAGTGTATGTATGCAATGAGTGTCCTAGCCAAGGCTATAGTCTAGGTCTCTAAGGTCTCTAGGTCACTTAAAGACTTCTAGTTCGCTATAACCAATGGCTCTGATACCAATCTGTCGCACCCCCAAATTCGTTAATCGTGGTCAGCGGAAGCATTTGTTTAAGTAGGGGTGCCGACGTTAACGTAGGACAATCACGCATATCAAAGCATATGATTATTGCTGAACAGTAAATTAAGATGCCATTTAAGTAAGCATTTGTTACAAAAGCTACAACTCGTCAGAGTCGTAGGAATAGTATTTGCAAGATCCAAATAGTTTAAGATTACATATTTCAAAAGAGGATTTCACAAGTATGACTAACGGAAATCAGTAATACAAAGGAAATTCTTAGTGTCCCAAAACGTGGCATCCTAATTCTTCATGGGTTGCCTAATCCAGAATGTGTGCAGTCTTACTGGTGCTGCTAGTTTCCTGAAAGACATAGCAAAAAGTCAACAAAATGTTGAGTGAATTCACAGGTTTTATGTTTATAAGTATGGTCCGAAAAACCAATTTTTGTTTGTAAGTTCGTTGACTCAAAAGTCAAATAATGTTTCGTTTTAGTTGGAACGTCATCCAAAAGTATCGCTTCGTTTTAGTGATGTCAACACATCCAATTGTATATGTTTGGAAAGAAAACAATTTAGTTGTATAACTAGTAGGAACGCATTCCTATGTAATCAAGCGTAGGAAAATGTTATTTTCAAAAATGTTCATAATAGTTGGGAGATATAGACGGTGATCCCTCAAAGGTTAGCTAGACCTTATGAGTTATAGTAACAACCCCTAGTGCTATAACCAATCCACGACGTTTCACGTTTTTGCCACAGTAACATTTTAAATATACGCTCCTCGTTACGACTGCCGTCGTGCGGTTGGCGCGACCAACAAGTTATAATAGTGGGAGGGCTGTCAACTCGATAGTACTATCCGTATATCTAGTGGCTAGAGTCACCTAGCTAATGGTTATAGGCTGCGTACACTGGGACTTTTGTGCACACAACTACCTCTCGTAAACCTAGGTCCGTACCAAGATTCGTTGTCATGTTCCCAAAATAGTGTGAAAAGTCATTTCGTAAACAGTTCAAGTAATAGTATGAAAGCATTTATAGTAATCGTTGTACGTTTGTATCAAAACAATAAAGTAGTAGCTATGTCCTTCACCCCTGTTAGAGAAAAGTATTGAAAACAGTAAAAGTAGGGGCTGTGAACTCACCTGTGGATGCTAGTGTCTCTAATGCAATTATGTTTCGAGTCAATAATCCCCTAACGTCCTAAACGTATGAGATTACAAGTGTAAGTATGTGGATGTCGTAGTTGACCATCCATGTTAGCGTTCATCAACTAGTTATGCCCAAATAAGTTGTTCAAGTTCGTTTATTAAAACATGTACGACCCGTTGGTGAAAGTTTGTAATACTAATTCATTTAGACATTATTATTAAGTTTGTTTTGTTGTATACCATTTATTAGTACATATCATATGTTGCAAACAGATTATTTAGTTTGTAAAAACCTTAAACCGTTGGTCAAAGTTGGTCAAACTGGTCAAAGGTGGTCAAGCCTAGTCAAAGTTGGTCAAACTGGTCAAATATGGTCAAACTTGATCAAAGTTGGTCAAAGTTACCAACTAAGTCACCCAAACCCATTTTTGTTACCATTTTCCCAAAAATAGTAAGCTTTTAGAAATCGAGCCACTTTTGTTGACTTGGTCAAACTTACTCGGTTTGACCCGAAATTTTCACCCAACCCATATATCAGTTTATAGAGACCAAATAAATTGTCGGTTCATGTCGGTGTTCACCAAAAGTGTCGATTTTTACAATAGTTCCAAAACAGTCCCTAGTCATGTTTTCGGTTTTTGTCGGTTTGTTTCGCCATAGTTCTTACTAACTTCTGGTCCAAATCAAGCCTCACAAATTTTACCAACTGATCACCATGGTTTCTATACTAACATATAACTTTTATAGCAACTATAGTGTCTATTTACATAGGTAATTAATTTTGCTAAGAATCGAACTCGGTTTTCGAAAACCTTCAGACCAGGCTCAAAGATCTGGTTATATATAAAAATCCGTACTTTTCTGGAAAGAGCCAAAGAAGAACTTTTTGTAGATCTTTTCAATACGCAACTTTTAAAAAAAAATTCGTTATCTAATTCTTCCTAGAACTCAAGATATGGCCGATTTTGTAAGCTGTAACATTCTAGACAGAATCATCACTTTTATAAAAAAACTTCAAAAACGTATTTTAACATATATCTTGGACATAATCTAGTTAGATGAGCTAATAAACATTAAAATCAGTAGTATTTAACTAAATAAGTGAGGGGTTCAAGTGGTCCATACAAAGAAATGATGAAGATGAAGAAGAGATGATGAAGGAGATGGTGTTCTTGAGCTTGTTCTTGATCTTCCTCCTAAATTGGTGATGATGAAAGGTGATTTTGATGATGTTTAGGGATGATTTTTCTCAGTATTTTTGAGAGGATTTTTGTGAGAAATGTGGAGAGGAAAGATGAAAATGAAAGGAGGTTGGAAGTAGTGAGTGTGGGTAAGTGTAAAAGGTGTAATTGCATGAAATTTGATAGGGTGGGAGTGGAGGTGGCACATGGGTGGGCATGTGATGAGAAATCAGCAGATTTCTCATGGGTCCTACACAATATTTGGTCAAATTTTAATTCCCCAAAGTTACGTTAAGTCCCGTGGTCGTTTACCCGATCGTTTCGACGTTAATTTAGACGTTAAATGTTTAATATGCACGTTTAAGTAACGATTTAAATTTCGATATTTTTATGTGATATCTTTATTCTAAATACTTGAAAACATTTATAAAAAGGTTCCGTTAATTTATCTGTCTCGATTTGCGCGTTCATTTTACGGAAGTTAAATCGCGTAACGTTTTAATCAGACCTTTTTCGTTATCGATTCAAAGTACGATATTTTAAGTAAAAGTTTTATTTGAAATGATATATTTTAAATTCATAATATATATTTGGGTTCTCATTCGATTGTCAGGCGCGTTCCGCGCGTTTTCATCGCGTTTGAGTTATTTTATATGATGCGAATGATTCGTTAGATATTATCGGCATAATATTTATAAGTTTTTGAGTTTATTAAATAATTTCGTATTATTTAATATTTTGTTCACCAACGGTCGTGTACTTTTGTCGGGTTCGTTCGGAATGTTTTGTGCGTAATTATAACTAATTACGAATTAAGCAATACTACGCGTATAAATATTTTGAGGGGTGTCACAGAGTAAACCAGAAGGTTTTTGATATTCCGCGTTGACTTTCGAGCAAGTAAGACACTTGCTGACGTATGTAGCGATTTCAGCTTTCATATTCGGCCACCAATAAAATTCCTTGATGCCGTGACACATTTTGTCGGATCCAGGATGGATAGAATATTTGGACTTGTGAGCTTCATCCATCACCAAGTCTCGCAGGTTTCCAAAACTGGGTAACTAGATTCGGTTTAAGAAATACCTAACCCCGTTAGGCTTGATTTCGAATTGTTTGTCCATGCCTCGCAAGGCTTCGTTTTTGTTGTTATCGGGTTTCAGAGCTTCGAGTTGAGCAGTGAGGATCTGAATGTTTAGATCATTGTGAATAGTCATGCTGAGGGCTCGGACTCGAAGTGGTTTCGTTCGTTCCTTTCGACTGAGGGCATCGGCAACAACATTGGCCTTACCCGGATGGTATTTGATCTCACAATCGTAATCGGTAAGCAACTCGACCCACCGACGTTGTCTCATGTTGAGATCCTTCTGATCGAATATATGTTGGAGACTTTTGTGGTCGGTAAAGATTGTGCACCTAGTGCTGTAGAGGTAATGTCTCCATATTTTGAGAGCAAAGATGACAGCTCCGAGTTCGAGATCATGAGTAGTGTAGTTTTTTTCATGGATTTTGAGCTGTCGCGAAGCATAAGCAATAACTTTGTCTCGTTGCATCAGCATGCAACCGAGACCTTGATGAGAAGTATCACAGTATACCACGAAGTCATCGGTGCCTTCGGGTAAGGATAGAATTGGAGCACTACAAAGCTTTTGTTTCAGAAGTTGAAATGCTGACTCTTGTTTGTCAGTCCAATCGAACTTTTTGTCTTTCTGAGTTAGGGTTGTGAGTGGTTGGGCTATTTTTGAGAAATTTTCAATGAATCGCCGATAGTACCCAGCAAGACCCAAGAATTGGCGTACTTCGGTTGGAGATGTTGGTGCTTGCCAACACTTGATAGCCTCAATTTTCGATGGATCGACATGGATTCCTTGACTATTAACAACATGTCCAAGTAATTGAACGGATTGTATCCAGAACTCACACTTGGAGAATTTGGCATATAACTCCTCGTGTCTGAGTAGTTCTAGGACGGTTTTGAGGTGTTGCGCGTGTTCTTGTTTGTTTCGCGAGTATATGAGAATGTCTTCGATGAAGACAATGACAAACTTATCTAGGTAAGGTTTGCACACCCGATTCATAAGGTCCATGAATACAGCCGGTGCGTTTGTTAAACCGAAGGGTATCACCTGAAATTCATAATGCCCGTAACGAGTTTGGAAAGCAGTTTTCGGGATATCGGTGTCGTGAACTCGAAGTTGATGATAACCTGACCGAAGATCGATCTTTGAATAAATACTTGACCCTTGTAGTTGGTCAAATAGGTCATCGATGCGAGGGAGTGGATATCGGTTCTTGACGATCAAATTGTTCAACTCTCGGTAGTCGATACACATTCTGAACGAACCATCCTTCTTTTTCACAAATAAGACCGGAGCTCCCCACGGTGAAGAACTCGGCCTAATGAATCCTCTTTCCAGGAGTTCCTGTAATTGGGTGGACAACTCCTGAAGTTCGGATGGAGCCAAGCGGTATAGTGCTCGGGCCACAGGTGCGGCACCCGGCACAAGATCGATTGAGAACTCAACCTGTCTTGATGGTGGTAGACCAGGTAGTTCATCGGGAAAGACTTTTGGAAAGTCTCGAACGATGGGCACATCCTCAAGTCGCTTCTCCTCCGACTTTTTCTCCATGATGTGTGCGAGGATTGCTGGATAACCCTTTCTCAGAAATTTCCGGGTTTTCAAACAGGATATGGTGTTGAGTCTCGTCCCATCGGTCCCCCCCTGTATGACCAAGGTTCTACCGACGGCGAGAGGTATACGAACAATTTTATCATAGCAAACGATTTCGGCATGATGCTTGGACAACCAGTCCATACAAACGATGACGTCGAAACTTCCAATCTCGACGGGCATAAGATCAATTGAGAATAGTTCGTTTGCAAGGTTTAAAGTGCAATTAGGTATCACACTATTGGTTTCTATGAGTTTACCATTTGCAAGTTCTACGGTGTACTTAACGTCTAAGGCAATTGGGGTGATGTCAAGTAGTGGGCAAAACTCATCAGAAATAAAGCTTCTATCGGCACCAGTATCAAATAGAACAGAAGCAGTTAAGTTGTTGAGGAGGAACATACCCGTGACCACATTCGGGTCCTGACGGGCATCCCCGGAGTTGAGTATGAACGCTCTTCCCCTTGCGTTGTTGTTGTTGTTGTTGTTGTTGCCCTTGTTCTTGTTTTTAGGACATTCATTTCTGAAGTGTCCCGTTTCTCCACACCCAAAGCAGGATTTGGGTTGGTTGGAATTGTTGCGAGAGGTGTTGTTGTTGGATTTGGGGGTTCGGCAATCTCGGGTCAAGTGCCCATACCTCCTGCAGTTGTTGCAGGGAGTACTGCATGGACCGTCGTGGTGGTAGTTGCACTTGGAACAATATGGCCTGTCCCCGGTGTAAGTACGTTTGGGTTCAGAATTGGTGTTGTAAACTTGGATGGTGTTGGATTTCTTGTTCTGGTTGTTGTGGTATTCAGAAGGTTTGTGTTTGTAGTTGGAGGAGGATGTATTGGATTTCCCACGACTGACAACCATTGCCATGAGTTCATGTGCTAGCCGGATAGCACTTTCAGTAGTGGTTGGCTTGGATGAAGCGACGTTCCCCTGGATATTTTCCGGGAGGCCGCGGATGTATCTTTTGATGCTCTTCTCCTCCGGATCAACCAAACCCGGGCATAACAGTGCAAATTGCTGGAATTTGGTGGTATATCCAGCAATGTCAGTTCCCTGCACAGTCAGGTGCCAGAACTCTTCCTCCAACCGATGCAGTTCTTCTTCGGGGCAGTATTTTTCCCTTAGCTTCTTCTTCAATTCAGCCCAGGGGAGTTGGTTTGCTATTTCAATGCCCACAGAGTTGGTGTGGGTGTTCCACCACGTAAGTGCACAGGTGTAAGTAGAGAATTTGACCTTATTTTCCTCAGCACAGTTGCATAGGTTGAATACAGATTCCATAAGTTCAATCCACCTTATCAGACCAATGGCACCTTCCGTGCCCTTGAAGTAGAGTGGTTTGCAGCTAAGAAAATCCTTGTAAGAGCAAGGTTTGATAACATGGGTGTTGACTGGGGTTTCGTCATTGCTTCACGAGTTTCGGGGTGAATCCCGAGCAGCCAAAGCATCGGCCACTGCTCGAGATACGACAACAGCAAGTTCGGCATCACTGTAACTTTTCTTCTTTGGCGGCATGATTCTTCAAGAAAGAAACAAGAGGTACATAAGAAGTTGTACCGGAATGATAATTCAATAGATGTATATATATTAAAGCGGTAATATACAACATCACACAGTGAAAATTAACAATGTAAGATAGTCGAGAGAAATTGTTGATTGATATTACGACGTTAAATGATTACAGACAATTCCGAGTCACGAGTTTCAAAAGTTACAGACTTAGAAGTTTTTCAAAAGTTCCAGGAATTGTTACATCCGGTCGAATTACATAGGTCCTATGAAAACATAATAGAGTACAGATTCAGCCTAAGCTAATTCTGACGTAAATTGAGTTGTGGTTACAGTGCGGTGAGACGGTCCACAGATTCTGCGAGTCTGTTGGCCGTTCGAAGGGCATCCTCGGTTTCCCTTAGACATGTCTCGCACTGATGCAGCCTTGATTGTAAGACAAAGATTTCATTTCAGTTGCCAATCACTTGGTTGTGGACAACCTCCATGGTGTTGATGGTTTCTCCCATTTGATTTTGAAGAGTACCCATGGTGTTGATAGTGTTTTCGTGGTCTTCGGAGACTTGATTGATACGTTCGAGTGATGTGAGTCTCCAGTTTTTGTTGGTTTCTTGAAGTTCGATATCCATTGCGTTAAGTCATTGCTCGTGGTGATGTACCCTAACGGCTAAATCCGGTAGAGTAAGGTGAGCAGGATATGGGCTAGCCCGAGGTGACCTGGGGTCCCTCCTAGCCACTCTTGGGTTTCGTGATCCATACAGATGAGAGCGTGATGAATTGGGTGGTGTGTTTGCCATTCTGAGACAAAGCGTTAGAATGAGTGAGGCCTAAATTCATATAATACCTATATAATATAGCCTAAGATATAGAGCGAGAGCAAGGCTTAACTATGTATATATACATATCACATAATAGCCTAAAGTGTTTAACACAGACATGTTTGAGTCCCGATTTCTCTCGTGGTCAGGGTCAACTAGTGTATCCTGTTCAGTCATGACTCCTTTCAGGTCTCACATCATATTCTTTTAATTGTACATAGTTGATCAAGCTATGTTAAATTAAACCAATATCATGTAGTCACTGAATCTAATCATACTTAATAGGGAATACTGCCTATCGGTCATAGTCTAGGCCCACTAAATGCAACCTAGTTCACTATAACCTTAGGCTCTGATACCAATCTGTCGCACATCCAAATTCGGGTTGTGGAAGCGAATCGGGTCGGGGTGCGACTAATCAATATACACAGAACATAAGATATAATGAACGACCACTATATGCGTCGTTTTACATTGATATTGATAAAACCAAAGTTTACATCAAAATGTTGTTTACATTAGCCCGGTTTGAAATTGAGAGATTTAAGTACATAATTAACCTATACAAAATATAATAATGCAGCTAAATCTCTGATTGTGTTGCATGCTGACTCGAGGTAATAGTTCTTGATTGAGCAGTCCAACCTACTGCTGGTCACCTGTGATACATGCTAAAATTGGTAGGCGAAACGCTGGTGAGCTCACAGGTTTGTATGTCAACACATATTTGTATGAACCGCAAGATTTATAATTCAATTTAAAATGCAATTAAGCAAAATAAAAGTTATACAGCCATGAGCACATAGTCTGAGCTTAACTTGAGCATTAGGTCCAATTAAGGAAACCTAACTGAGTTGCCTCCTACGAGTGCCTAATCTACACTCGTCTTCCCAAATGCTAATACGTCCGTTTGACCAGTTAGTGCGTCCTAACCCGGACGAGGATTGTCAATCCTATATGATATCATATACTAACATTCACGCTACAGATGTATTACCAAACTATGTTTTTTTGTTTTTTTTTTTTTATTGGGTAAAGGGTTTTCACCCGGTGAATATATTACTCCAAAAATAAGAGATCAAGTACAAAGGGTGTAAGTGATTCTCACACCACTGCCCGTTACATAGGCAAAAGACTATATACCTAGGACCCAACCTCAACCTACATTTGACTCAACAAGAATCAAACAAGAACCATAAGACAAAGCAACCATTACAATTGACTTGACCACATCAACATAAACTATTTTTTTATCTGCCCACGAAGGTTAATATCAAATGCCTTGCAGAAAGCAGCTTGTTCTTCAGTTAAATCATAGGCTTGATCATCATAATCCCCATAAAAGTCATCATCATCAAAGTATTCCAGATTACTATTATCACCACCCCCTCCAGACACCAACCCAGAAGCCATAAACTGTGAGGTCTCATTATAGACCTCTTCAATATCACTTTCTGATTCCTCCAAAGTTTTATCCACTTTAGAAACAGTTTCCTTACTTCCATGACCAGCCTTTTCATCACCCATAGAAGCATCAACTTCTTGAATCACATCATCCATTTTAGATTCATTCCCACTTAAGACAGAAAATGAGTTGGATGTACTAACATGTGTATCCTCCTTTAGTTTCGATTTTTCTATATTAACAGCTACCTTAGGACGATACACAAAATTAGATTTTTGCTTACCTAAAGATATCCCTTGAACTTTCCTTTTATTCTGCCCCTCTTTATTGGCTTTATGACCCTTTGAACCAACTTTAACGAACCCATCATTAGCATTTTCCTTAACATGTTGAGACGAGCATTGGTCATTAGAGTGGCCAAAAAGTTTACACACATCACATCTAGGAGGTTTCCATTCATATTCAACCCGAACACATTCCTTAGTATAACCCGATCCATCTAGCTTTGGAATAGCAACAACAATAACATCTTTCAAAGCCTGGTCAGAACCAATCTCAATCAAAGCGCGAGCAAAACTATTTCTACCCCATGATTCCTCACACATAGTAGCAGTGTACGAGTCCAACCTCATAGGAGTTCCAAGCATTGTTGCAATCATGCTTAGCCCATCACCTGTAAAAGCAGCCATCGGAACATCATGTAATTTCACCCACACAGGCACCTTAGTAAGATCCTCCTTTGTTAAACTAATATTCAGAGCCCATTGATTAAGAATAATTGGAATTGTTCGAATCATCCATGAACCATTCTCAAGAACGTCATTCATACCCTTAGACGTTGAGAACTTAAAGAAAAAGAATCCTCTAGCATTCATCATCACCTTTTGAATACCAAATTTCGACCAAGCATTCCGGATATAGCTTTCAACAACTGGAAAAGCAACCCTTTTACCAATAAAATAACCATATAAAGAATTCGAAAACCTGTTGTTAACTTCCTCAATTGATGACATTGGAATAGTGACATCAGCCTCATTAATGGACACATCAGATATTAAGGGACGGAAATTAACTCTAGGTTTCGGGTTTTCAGCATTGACCGCATTCAGATACGATGTCTTACCGACATTAACAGGTTGCTGAGTTCCTATGGGCTGCTCCGAATTGCTGCCCATACTACTGTGATCAACCTTGTTCCCCTCATTGTTATTCAAATCAGAATTAACCACACTCGAGTATGAAACATTAAGAATAGGAGGCTGATTAACCTGGTCCATACTAGCCTTAGATGATTGCTGAACATCCACATTCTTATTTAGCTTGTTAGTCTCCATGCAAGCCTTAAAGTGCAGGTTCGAAACCTTGTTCATTTTATCTAATTCGTCAACCTTCAAATTCTGGAACAATCCAGACGATGTTACTTGAGTGCAATCCGGAATATAAGCCGTATGACCATCCTTCGTGCCCTCTTTATTCAGAACTCCTGACTCCTGATGGTTTCTTCAGAATTGATTTCACACGAGGCTGTTTAACATCAGCCTTATTGCCTTTCTCTTTAACCCCTCTTCCCGGACTCAAAAAACCCTTCTCCATACTACATGTAACCAGTCAATACACAGACCTATACAATCCTAATGATAACCACGAATCCCAGAAAAACGAAATTAGAATAAACCCAACTCAAATACAGCCCAAGTAAAGACTGTATAATGAAAAGGATAAACCCTGAAAATGAATTATGGTCTGGTATGAAAAATCATATAGGGATTTGAATCAGTACTCGAATTTGATATGGAGCAATCAATACTAATCCTAAAACGATCTGACTTTCCAAGTAAAAATCTAGATGCGTGATCAGCAAGAAAAACGAATCTAGGGTTCTTAGTAATCAGCCGTTTGAAAGAAACCCTACAATCCAGATTTCCAATCCAACCTAAGAACAAAATCCATGAAATAGATTGTAATCACTGAATTAAGGGTACAAGCATCAAAATCGGCTAGGAAATCAGATTGAGAAGGACGATTTGAGCAGGAATTGATGAAAATTTTGGGCAAGGATACTCAAAAAATCGCCCTTACCACAAAGCCCACAAACCTCATATTCTTCTGAGTTTGTTTACTATTTAAGATGTTAGCTTTCAAACCCCACAAACCTCATATTCTTCTGAGTTTGTTTACTATTTTTAATAAGTTGTATAAAAACACATAGACAATCTGTTCCATAAATCCAGAAACTTTACCCTTAGTATTTTGACCATATATCGAGATAGACATCTCCAAATGTCCTGAAACCACTGCCCAAATTTCACACATTTCATTGGCTACAACTTTCATGTTGACAACTTTTACTAGTTCCTTGTATATTTGTCCCAGAAATAAAATCTTTATACATGTGTCCAGATTAGTCAACTGTTGGACCTCAGAGGACACATGTAATTTTGAAAAATACTTGGACTACTCTAAAAATCATAGAAAAATTACTGGAAGGAGATAACACATGGGGGATATATTTTCTGGAAATTAGATAATATGGACTGATTTATGAATAATGATAAAAACCGACACTTTCCGAAACTTGGTAAAAATGGTAAACCTGACTTTTATGGACTTTTAAATATATCTAAGGTTTGGGTAAAAGTTTCGGGTCAAACCGAGGAGGTTTGACCAAGTCAACAAAAATGGGGCTCGGTTTCTAAAAGTTGACAAACTTACTATTTTTGAAAAATGGTAACAAAAATGGGCTTGGGTGAATTAGTTGGTAACTTTGACCAACTTTGACTAGGTTTGACCAACTTTGACCAGCTTTGACTAGGTTTGACCAGCTTTCACCAGCTTTGACCAACTTTGACTAGGTTTGACCAACTTTGTGACACCTGCCAAATTAGGACTAGTGATTAGTGCCTAATCAACTATAATACATGTAATTATTTCCGTGTTAGACTAATTAATGTATCAATTAATATATATTGTTGAATATATACAATTACGCGATTTGGCTAAATCGTGCGCATTTCAATCGAATGTAATTCGGTTCAATTAATACGGACGTTGGTGAACAATTTTATTAAATAATATAACATTATTTAATAACGCTACTATATCCAAAATATTATTTTAATAATATTTCGTAATTAATTCGTATCGTACATGCAAACGTCTACGCTATTAAAACATTAATCGCGCAAACAATCAAAACGAAATTAAATTGTATTTTATAACTCAACTATTAAGTATTCGGTAAAATACTTCAACCAAAATATTGGTAAAACATTCGTATTCTAAAATGTATATTTAAAAGTGTAAAATAATTATTTAACGTTTAAACAATCGGGAAACGAACACCGCACGGTTGGGAGGTTCCCTCCCCTAATCCCCCAAAAATCTGCCTATCCCTTCCATTCCCCTCATTTCATTTACATCCTCTCTCTCTCTCTCTCTCTCTCTCTCTCTCTTTTTTCTCTCTAACACAACCACCGCCACCTACAACCACCGATTTCCACCACCAAACGACCTCGAAACATTTTGCTTATTTGGAGAAAAAGAACCACAACGTCACAATCTACATTTCCATCTTTTCGGATTTCTCTCGCGACAATTCGTAAGTTTCCGACATTTCTCGAAAACTCTTAGATTTCATTTATTTTTCATAAAAGTTGTTTATATAAGCTTATAATGTCCAAATAAGGGTTGGGTAAAAGTTTTGGACCAAAGCAAAGTCGTCCGGCCATGTTTCCGGCCACCGGAATCGTATTAGACGCTAATGTCGCTTTTAGCCCAGGCTAATTGCGACATCAATATCTATGTCGCAACACATCCCTCGATGTCGCATGGTGCGACGTCGGCCACAAAGTCGCATTAAATTGCTAAACGTCGCATATAGCGACACCAACCTCTACGTCGCAAGAACGAATAACGTCGCATATAGCGACACAACACCCTATGTCGCATTGAATTACAGATGTCGCACTTAGCGACGCCATGATCAGTGTGGCAGTCACGGCCTGCGACACTACACCTAATGTCGTAGATAACAGAACCTAGAAAACTCATATTTTACTAAGTGTCGAGGTCTGAAAATTTATCACTTGATTTTACCCAAATTCAAATCTTAGATGCGTTTTTCACTATAACAATATGGTAGAAATAAAAATTCAAATCTCGACCCCAGCCAGGGGCTCTGCCCCTTGGACCCCGCCAGGGGTTGCCACCCCTGGGACCCCGCTAACCAGGGGCGCTGCCCCCGGACCCCCATCACCTAAAGTTTGTAATTACTTTTTAAGTATAACACTTCCAAAATCAAAAAAATAATGTTGAAGATTATTATTACAAACAATCACCAACGGGCTGTACACGTTTTCAAAACATAATCAAATCAACCAAATCGTAGTAATTTGGACATTCTAGTTGGACAAACAACTACAAAGGTAGTCTTCATAAATATCTGCTCACATTTATAACCATCGCGTGTCGTGGACACCCTCAGGTTACCAGTCTTCGGACAACTCACTTCGGCTAATCAACTCAAGTTTATTAAGTTAAACCCTCAAGACTCAGGTGAGTCTCATAGCCCCTATTTTACTGTTTTACTCAGGGGTGTGATATCATTGCTCGTTTATTCTAACTATATGAACGCAAGTACGAAAACAAACAATTACTACATGAGTTATCTCACTAATCTTTCAAAGCCCTCTTCGACATAGTTTGGTAATACGTTGTAGCCTGAATATTAGTATATGGTACCATATAGGATTGACCCTCCTCGTCTGGGTTAGCATGCACTAACTGGGTAAACGGATGTACTATTATTTGTTCAGACGAGTGTAGATTAGGCACTCGTGGGAGGCACCTCGATCAGGATACCTTAAATGTGGACCTGACACCTCGAGTTAAGCTCAGACTATATGCTCATGGCTGTAAAACTTTTATTTTGCTTAATTGCAACTTAAATTCAATTAAATCTTGCGTTCATACAATATGTGTTGACATACAAACCTGTGAGCTCACCAGCGTTTCGATGACCCATTTTAGCATGTTTCACAGGTACTCAGCAGTAGGTTGGACTGCTTTCAGGAATCATTAGCCCGTGTCAGCGTGCAAACATTCAGAGATTTAGCTTCATTATTATATTTTGTATAAATTAATTATGTATGTAAATCTCTCAATTTCAAACTGAGCTAATGTAAACTACATTTCGATGTAAACTTTGATTTTATCAATACAAGTTGTAAAATGACGCATATAGAGTCGTTCATTATATCTTTGTGTTGTGATTATTGATAGGTCGCGCCCCGACCCGATTCACTTCCACAACCCGAATTTGGGGGTTCGACAGATTGGTATCAGAGCCTAAGGTTATAGTGAACTAGGTTGCATTTAGTGGGCCTAGACTATGACCGTTAGTCAGTATTGCTCATTAAGTATGATTAGGTTCAGTGACTACATTGTATTGGTTTAATTTAACATAGCCTGATCATTCTGGTACAAACTCTCATGTACCTCTTGTTTCTTTCTTGAAGAATCATGTCGCCGAAGAAGAAAAGTTACAGCGATGCTGAAATTGCTGTTCTCGTTTCCCGGGCTGTGGCTGAAGCCCTGGCTACTCAGGAATCACCCCGAACCTCTAGGAGAAGTGATGACACCGCTGACAATACTCCCTTCATCAAACCTTGCTCTTACAAGAATTTTCTTAGCTGCAAACCGCTCTACTTCAAAGGCACGGAAGGTGCTATTGGTCTAATCAGGTGGATTGAACGTATGGAATCCATCTTCAACCTCTGCAACTATACTGAGGATAACAAAGTCAAGTTTGCTGCCTAAATCTTTCAGGAAGGTGCACTTATGTGGTGGAACACCCACACAAACTCTGTGGGCATCGAGATAACAAACCAGCTTCCTTGGGCTGAACTGAAGAAAAAGCTTAGGGAAAAATATTGTCCCGAAGAAGAACTGCACCGTCTGGAGGAAGAATTCTGGCACTTGACAGTGCAGGGAACTGATATTGCTGGGTATACCACCAAATTCCAGCTATTCGCTATGTTATGCCCGGGTTTGGTTGATCCGGAACAGAAATGCATCAAGAGATACATCCGTGGCCTCCCGGAGAATATCCAGGGGAACGTCACCTTATCTAAACCAACCACTGCTTAAAGTGCAATCCGGTTAGCTCATGAACTCATGGCAATGGTCGCCAACCGTGAGACACCGCTCCCATCCTGCAGCAACAAACGTAAATCCTCTGATCATCAAAACCAACCGAATAAGAAAACCAACACCATCCAAGTTTACAACGCAAATGCTGAACCCAAGCGTGGCTACACTGGGGCAGGCCATACTGCTCCAAGTGTAATTACCATCACGATGGTCAATGTAGTACTCTTTGCAACAACTGCAGGAGGTACGGACATCAGGCCAAGGATTGCCGCGCCCCCAAATCCACCAACAATACCTCCAACAACAACCACATCAGGCCATCAAGAGCCTGCTTTGAATGTGGAAACACCGGGCATTTCAGGAATGAATGCCTAAAGCTGAACAATAGCAACAACAACAACAACAACAACAACAACAACAACAACAACAACAACAACAACGCTAGAGGTAGAGCCTTCGTACTCAACTCTGGGGACGCCCGCGAAGACCCTAATGTGGTCTCGGGTATGTTCGTACTCAACAACTTAACTGCTTCTATTCTATTTGATACTGGTGCCGATATAAGCTTTATTTCTGATGAATTTTATCCATTACTTGACATCACCTCTGTTGCTCTAGATGCTAAGTACACTGTAGAACTAGCAAATGGTAAACTCATAGAAACCAATAGTGTGATACATAATTGCACTTTAAACCTTATGCCTGTTGAAATCGGAAGTTTCGACATCATCATAGGAATGGACTGGTTGTCCAGACACCGAGCCGAAATCGTTTGTTACGATAAGATCGTTCACATCCCTCTTGCCGCCGGTAGAACTTTAATCATACAAGGGGAGACCGGTAGGACGAGACTAAACATCATCTCTTGTTTGAAAACCCAAAAATTTCTAAGAAAGGGTTATCCGGCAATCCTCGCACACATCATGGAGAAAAAGTCGGAGGAGAAGCGACTTGAGGATGTGCCCATCGTTCGAGACTATCCAGAAGTCTTTCCCGAAGAACTGCCTGGTCTACCACCACCAAGACAGGTTGAGTTCTCAATCGACCTTCTGCCAGGTGCTGCATCTATGGCCCGAGCACCATACCGCTTAGCCCCATCCGAACTTCAGGAGCTGTCCACCCAGTTACAGGAACTCCTGGAGAGAGGATTCATTAGACCGAGTTCTTCACCTTGGGGAGCTCCGGTCTTATTCGTGAAAAAGAAAGACGGTTCTTTCCGAATGTGCATCGACTATCGAGAGTTGAACAAATTGACCGTCAAGTACCGATATCCACTCCCTCGCATTGATGACCTGTTTGACCAACTACAAGGGTCGAGTATTTATTCAAAGATCGATCTTCGGTCAGGTTATCATCAACTTCAAGTTCGCGACACCGATATCCCGAAAACTGCTTTCCAAACTCTCTACGGACACTATGAATTTCAGGTAATGCCCTTCGGTTTAACCAACGCACCGGCTGTACTCATGGATCTTATGAATCGGGTGTGCAAACCTTACCTTGAAAAGTTTGTCATTGTCTTCATCGAGGACATTCTCATATACTCGCGAAACGAACAAGAACATGCGCAACACCTCAAAACCATCCTAGAGCTACTCAGACTTGAGGAGTTATATGCCAAATTCTCCAAGTGTGAGTTCTGGATACAATCCGTTCAATTCCTTGGACACGTTGTTAATTGTCAAGGAATCCATGTTGATCCATCAAAAATCGAGGCTATCAAGTGCTGGCAAGCACCAACAACTCCAACCGAAGTATGCCAATTCTTGGGTCTTGCTGGGTACTATCGGCGATTCATTGAAAATTTCTCGAAAATAGCCCAACCACTCACTACTCTGACTCAAAAAGATAAAAAGTTCAATTGGACTGATAAACAAGAGTCAGCCTTTCAACTTCTGAAGCAAAAGCTTTGTAGTGCTCCTATTCTATCATTACCCGAAGGCACCGATGACTTCGTGGTATACTGCGATGCTTCTCACCAAGGTCTAGGTTGCGTGATGATGCAACGAGACAAGGTCATTGCCTACGCCTCTAGACAGCTGAAAATTCACGAAAAGAACTACACCACTCAAGACCTCGAACCTGGAGCTGTCGTTTTCGTTCTCAAAATCTGGAGACATTACCTCTACGGCACTAAGTGCATGATCTTTACCGACCACAAAAGTCTCCAACATATATTCAATCAAAAAGATCTCAACATGAGGCAACGTCGGTGGGTCGAGTTGCTTACCGACTACGATTGTGAAATCAAATACCATCCGGGTAAGGCAAATGTTGTTGCCGATGCCCTCAGTCGAAAAGAACGAACGAAACCTCTTCGAGTCCGAGCCCTCAGAATGATAATTCATAATGATCTAAACATTCAGATTCTCGCTGCTCAACTCGAAGCTCTGAAACCTGATAACGTAAAAAATGAAGCCTTGTGAGGCACGGATAAACAATTTGAAATCAAACCTAATGGAGTTAGGTACCTCTTTAACTGAATCTGGTTTCCTAGTTTCGGGAACCTGCGAGACTTGGTGATGGATGAAGCTCACAAGTCCAAATACTCTATCCATCCTGGATCCGACAAAATGTATCATGGCATCAAGGAATTTTATTGGTGGCCGAATATGAAAGCTAAAATCGCCACATACGTCAGCAAGTGTCTTACTTGCTCGAAAGTCAAAGCTGAGTATCAGAAACCTTCGGGTTTACTCCAACAACCCAAAATTCCTGAATGGAAATGGGAACAAATCGCCATGGATTTCATAACCAAACTACCCAAGTCATCAAGCGGTTCGATACCATTTGGGTGATCATGGATCGTCTCACAAAGTCTGCTTATTTCCTTGCGATCAAGAAGACCAATAAAATGGAACGCCTCACACGAATCTACATCAGAGAAGTTGTTTCTCGGCACGGCATTCCAATCTCGATTATCTCAGATAGGGATAGTCGATTCACATCTCAGTTTTGGCAATCACTCCAGAAATCGTTGGGTACCCGTCTTGACATGAGTACCGCATACCACCCTCAAACCGACGGCCAGAGTGAACGGACGATTCAAACACTGGAAGACATGCTACGAGCCTGCGTAGTTGACTTCGGTGTAAACTGGGAAAAAAAACTTACCATTGTGCGAGTTTTCGTACAACAACATTTATCACTCCAGCATTAAGGCTGCACCTTTCGTGGCACTGTACGGTCGTAAGTGCCGATCACCTATCTGTTGGACCGAAGTGGGAGACAGTCAACTCACTGGTTCTGAACTCATCCACGAGACAACCGAGAAAATCTTCGAGATTCAAAACAAACTCAAAGCCGCACATGATCCTCAGAAAAGTTATGCTGACGTGAGACGCAAACCACTCGAGTTCCAGGTTGGAGATCGAGTACTAATCAAAGTTTCACCTTAGAAATGTGTCATTCGTTTCGGCAAGCGTGGGAAGTTAAATCCCAGGTACATTGGACCATTTAAGATCCTCGAGAGGATTGGTCCGATGGCATATCGATTGCAGCTGCCACCCGAGCTCAGCAACGTGCACCCCACTTTTCACATTTCTAACTTGAAGAAATGCCTGTCTGATGAGACACTTATCATTCCACTCGATGAAATTCATATCGACAACAAACTTCATTTTGTTGAAGAACCCGCTGAAATCATGGACCGTGAGGTCAAACAACTCAAACAAAGTCGTATTCCCATCGTCAAAGTCAGATGGAATTCGCGGCGTGGTCCGAAATTCACATGGGAATGGGAAGACCAAATGCGACTCAAGTATCCTCAGTTATTCACTGACGCTACTTCAAACACGACTTCAAACTAAATTTCGGGACGAAATTCTTCTAACATGGGGAGAATGTGACACCCGCCAAATTAGGACTAGTGATTAGTGCCTAATCAACTATAATACATGTAATTAGTTCCGTGATAGGCTAATTAATGTATCAATTAATATATATTGTTGAATATATACAATTACGCGATTTGGCTAAATCGTGCGCATTTCAATCGAATGTAATTCGGTTCAATTAATACGGACGTTGGTGAACAATTTTATTAAATAATATAACATTATTTAATAACGCTACTATATCCAAAATATTATTTTAATAATATTTCGTAATTAATTCGTATCGTACACACAAACGTCTATGCGATTAAAACATTAACCGCGCAAATAATCAAAACGATATTAAATTATACTTTATAACTCAACTATTAAGTATTTGGTAAACTACTTCAACCAAAATATTGGTACAACATTCGTATTCTAAAATGTATATTTAAACGTGTAAAATAACTATTTAACGTTTAAACTATCCGGAAACGAACACCGCACAGAGCGCAAACGCGGGGGTTAAAATTTGGGAGATTCCCTACCCTAATCGCCCAAAAATCTGCCTATCCCCCCTCCATTCCCCTCATTTCATTTACATCCTCTCTCTCTCTCTCTCTCCTCTCTTTTTTTCTCTCTAAAACAACCACCGCCAACGCCACCTACAACCACCAATTTCTACCACCAAACGACCTCGAAACATTTTGCTCATTTGGAGAAAAAGAACCACAACGTCACGATTTACATTTCCATCTTTTCGGATTTCTCTCACGATGATTCGTAAGTTTCCGACAATTCTCAAAAACTCTTAGATTTCATTTATTTTTCATAAAAGTTGTTTATATAAGCTTATAATGTCCAAATAAGGGTTGGGTAAAAGTTTTGGACCAAAGCAAAGTCGTCCGGCCATGTTTCCGGCCACCGGAATCGTATCAGACGCTGATGTTGCTTTTAGCCCAGGCCAATTGCGACATCAACATCTATGTCGCAACACATCCCTCGATGTCGCATGGTGCGACGTCGGCCACAAAGTCGCATTAAATTGCTAAACGTCGCATATAGCGACAAAGACCTCTATGTCGCAAGAACGAATAACGTCGCATGTAGCGACACAACACCCTATGTCGCATTGAATTGCGGATGTCGCACTTAGCGATGCCATGTTCAGTGTCGCAGTCACGGCCTGCGACACTACACCTAATGTCACAGATAACAGAACCTAGAAAACTCAGATTTTACTAAGTGTCGAGACCTGAAATTTTATCACTTGAGTTTACCCAAATTCAAATCTTAGATACGTTTTTCACTATAACAATATGGGAAATAAAAATTCAAATCTCGACCCCAGCCAGGGGCTCTGCCCCTTGGACCCCGCCAGGGGTTGCCACCCCTACCACCCCTGGGACCCCGCTAACCAGGGGTGCTGCCCCCGGACCCCTGTCACCTAAAGTTTGTAATTACTTTTTAAGTATAACACTTCGAAATCAAAATAATAATGTTGAAGATTATTATTACAAATAATCACCAATGGGTCGTACACGTTTTCAAAACATAATCAAATCAACCAAATCGTAATAATTTGGACATTCTAGTTGGACGAACAACTACAAAGGTAGTCTTTATTGATACCTGCTCACGATTATAACCATCGCGTGTCGTGGATACCCTCAGGTTACCAGTCTTCGGGCAACTCACTTCGGCTAATCAACTCAAGTTTATTAAGTTAAACACTCAAGACTCAGGTGAGTCTCATAGCCCCTATTTTACTGTTTTACTCAGTGTTGTGATATCATTGCTGGTTTATTCTAACTATATGAACGCAAGTAAGAAAACAAACGATTACTACATGAGTTATCTCACTAATCTTTCAAAGCCCTTCTCAGCATAGTTTGGTAATACGTTGTAGCATGAATATTAGTATATGGTACCATATTGGATTGAGCCTCCTCGTCTGGGTTAGCATGCACTAACTGGGTAAACGGATGTACTAATATTTGTTCAGACGAGTGTAGATTAGGCACTCGTGGGAGGCACCTCGATCAGGATACCTTAAATGTGGACCTGACACCTCGAGTTAAGCTTAGACTATGTACTCATGGCTGTAAAACTTTTATTTTGCTTCATTACAGCTTAAATTCAATTAAATATGGGTTTTTTGACGAAAAATGCATCAATAGTTCAGTTTTTTGCATTTTCGGGTATCAACTAATTTTTTTTCCAAAAAATGAACCACTAATTTAAAACTTTCAATTTTCAAGTATCATTACCGGATTCCAAAAAAATGACAACTCATCCGGTTTTGCCTACGTGGCAATCCATGTGGATATATATATTTTTCCGAAAAATGAATCAATAGTTCTATTTTTTGCATTTTCGGGTATCAACTAATTTTTTTCTAATACTCGAAAATGATCATTTTAAATTAGTAGTTCATTTTTAAAGGAAAAAAATTTAGTCAATACACGAAAATGTAGAAAACAGAACTATTGATGCATTTTTCGGAAAATCCCAATCTGATATGTTGACCGGCAACCATTTCAAACGCTAACTAATACCCGAAAATGGTTGATTTTAGATTAGTGCTTCATTTTAAAAAAAAATTAGTTGATACCCAAAAATGCAAAAAATGGAACTATTGATGCATTTTTCGGCAAAAAACCCATTAAATATTGCGGTTCATACAATATGTGTTGACATACAAACCTATGAGCTCACCAGCGTTTCGCTGACCCATTTTAGCTTGTATCACAGGTACCCAGCAGTAGATTCAACTGCCTAATTCAGGAATCATTAGCTCGTGTCAGCATGCAAACATTCAGAGATTTAGCTGCATTATTATATTTTGTATAAATTAATTATGTATGTAAATCTCTCAATTTCAACTGAGCTAATGTAAACTATATTTTGATGATAATTTTAATTTTATCAATACATGTTTTAAAATGACGCATATAGAGTCGTTCATGATATCTTTGTTTTGTGATTATTGATAGGTCGCGCCCCGACCCGATTCGCTTCCGCAACCCGAATTTGGGGTGCGATAAACTTTGACCAGCTTTGACCAACGAGTTGACCAACTTTGACCTACGGTTTGAGGTTTTAACGAACTAAATAATTTGTAAGCAACACACGATATATAATGTACAATGAAACAAACTTAATAATAATAATGTCTAAACGAATTATTAGTACTAACCTTCACCTACGGGTCGTACTTGTTTTTGATAAACATATTTGAACAAACATACTTGGACATACTAGTTGAGTGAACTAGCCTTAGGTGGACATTAGCCCTCCATCTACATTATTGACTTAAGTGGACATTAACCCTCCACTTACATAGATGGTCTTTAAGACATCTACTTACATACAACCTTATACGTTTAGGACGTTAGAAGGTTGCACGTTGGATACACTCATTGCTTGCTTAGTTGATTATTTGCTAGTTGCTTGCTAAACTCAGGTGAGTTTCATAGCCGTACTTTTTACTGCTTTTTACTTTGGGGTGAGAATACATGCTCTGTTTTATAAACTGTTTTACATATGAACGCAAGTAACGAAAACTCTTATACTGATTGCATGCGTAACTAAACCAAACTACGATGGACCCTAACAAATATTATAGTACGTTAATACTAAGCGCGAACATAATGGATAGATCTATCGGGACCTGACAATCCGCCATCTGGGTTAGTCTCTCTAACCACTATACGGATGCATAATATTTCATACAGCAGAGTGTCTTGGTTATACACTCACCGGGGGTAAACAACTACGGTTAAGCTTCGGACTATGAGCTCATGGCAATAGTATACTACGATTTACTTTGGCATTCGTGCTACTTTGATAACTATGAAATCTTGTGGTTCATACAATGATTTTAACTGCGTAAACCTATGAACTCACCAACTTTATGTTGACCTTTTAGCATGTATTTCTCAGGTTCACAGACGCAGTAGGAGTACCGACAAGAAACAAGGCAGTAGGATGCTTTTGGAAAGCATTAGCTCGAGTCGCATTTTTTCACAAACAACAAGAGATTAGATTGCATTATGATATTTTGTATCAACATTTATGTATTAGAAATCTCTACACTTTTAATGCGAACTCCAATATTTTGATATAACATTTGTAACCGTTTTATTTATGAAATGTAATTTTTTTTATTAAAACGTCTCATATAGAGGTCATTTGCTTTAATCTTTGCGTTTTGATATTTAATTTGGCCGGCACCCCCGCGACACCTCATAATTCCGCTGCCACGTGTTTTGGGGTGTGACAGTGAATAACTGAGGATACTTGAGTCGCATTTGGTCTTCCCATTCCCAAGTAAATTCCGGACCTCGAATCAAATTCCACCGAAATTTAACGATGGGAATACGACTTTGTTTCAACTGTTTGACCTCACGGTCCATGATTTCAGCTGGTGTCTCGACAAAATGAAGTTTATCATCGATATGGATTTCTTCGAGGGGAATGATAAGTGTCTCATCAGACAGATATTTCTTTAGATTAGAAATGTGAAATGTAGGATGCATGCTACTGAGCTCGGGTGGTAGCTGCAATCGATATGCCACTGGGCCAATCCTTTCAACGATCTCAAAAGGCCCAACGTATCTTGGATTCAATTTCCCATGTTTGCCGAAGCGGATGACACCTTTCCAAGGTGATACTTTGAGAAATACTCGATCCCCAACCTAGAACTCGAAATGCTTGCGTCTCATGTCAGCATAACTCTTCAAACTATCACGTGTGGCTTTCAGCCGTTGTTGAATACTAATGATTTTCTCGGTGGTTTCAAGAATGATTTTCGGACCAGTGAAAATTTGCACAATGGCAAATGATGTTCCCAATTGGTACCAAAGTCAACTACGCAGGCTCGTAGCATATCCTCCAGTGTTTGTATGGTTCATTCACTTTGGCCGTCGGTTTGTGGATGGTATGCAGTACTCATATCCAGGCGAGTACCCAATGATTTCTGTAATGATTGCCAAAAGTGAGATGTGAAACGACTATCTCTGTCAGAAATAATTGAGATTGGAACTCCATGTCATGATACAATTTCCTTGAGATTCGTGTGAGGCGTTCTATTTTGTCAGTTTTATATTGATGGCGAGGAAATGAGCAGATTTGGTGAGACGATCGACGATCACCCAAATGGTATCCCAACCGCTCGGTGTTTTCGGGAGTTTAGTGATGAAATCTATGGTAATATGCTCCCATTTCCATTGGGGGATTTCCGGTTGCTGAAGTAGACCGGAAGGTTTCTGATATTCGGTTTTGACTTTAGAGCATGTGAGGCACTTGATTTCAGCTTTCATGTTTGGCCACCAATATAACTCTTTGATGCCATGATACATCTTGTCGGATCCAGGATGTATAGAATATTGAGACTTTTGAGCTTCATCCATCACCAAGTCTCGTAGGTTTCAAAAACTAGGTAACTAGATTTGGTTTGCGAAGTATTTAACCCCATTGGGTTTCGTTTCGAATTGTCTCTCCATGTTACGCAAGGCCTCATGTTTTAGGTTTTCAGGTTTCGGTGCTTCAAGTTGAGCGGTAAGGAACTGAATGGTAAGTTCATTATGGATGGTTATGCTGAGGTGTAACACCCCAATTTTCGTAAGTTTTATTTATTTAAAATAGTTGTTTAATTATATTGTACGCGTTTATAAATTGAAGTATAATAATAGTAAGAAAGTTAGTTGCGGCCAAAATGGAAAGTATGAGACTTGAAAAGTGAGCTAATGGCCAAAGTATAACAAAAGAGACTCGAGGGTTGAAATCGAAAATTTATTAATTAGACCCCTTTTCTTCTCAAAAACTCTGGAAAAAAATACACAGAGTGTATGTGTGCGTGTGAGATGTCGACCAAAGGGAGAAAGAAGGAGAAAACCTAAAATCTATCAAATTGAGTCTCCATTGTTGATTATTAAAGCTTGTTTTCACTTAATTAATCATCACCAAGGTAAGATATCTATCTATAACCAATTAATTTCATAGTTTTTATGATTTAGTTCATGAACCCTAGTTTGGGTTTTGAGGAAATATTGAGTTTTTGGCTTGATACATGATGTGAAGTTGATATAGAGTATTATGTAATAACTTTTATGTATAAATTAGTAGTTATTGATTAGTTCATGAAGAACCCTAAATTGGGTTTTGTGGAACTTTGTTAGTTTTGAAAGTAGAGTTAGTAAGATGATTGATTGCAGTTGTTAGTTAATTACTGATGAGATAAGGTCTGGAGTTAATTTATTATGTAAAAATTTCGTATGTGCCATGTTCAAACAGCAGCTACAGAGTCTGGGGATGAAGCCAGTACCCGGCGGGTACTAGGGTTACCTGGTGGGTAACCATGTCTGGGTCAGAACAGTTTGGTTTAGAACATGTTTAAATGATCAGAAATCGATACAAGTTAATTATAATCAGTTAGTTAACGCCTAAATTTATGTGAGGGCGTGTTAAAGTGGGTGAACTAGTTATGATAGTATTGACCATTATGAAGGTTATAAGTTATAAGTTATTACATATATGCATACGAGATTTTGGCTAACATCATATTTAAGTAGTAAAGGAATAAAGTTAATAAGGTTATGAGAAGTGTAGTATATGATATGTGATCAAATAAGTGATCATGAGGAGTATTAGTAATCTAAATGTGTTATTACAATTATGTGTGTAACAGATATGTGATCCAAGATTTCAAGATATGGCAATTGCAGACAATGTGAAACTATACTTATTCGGATAAAAGGCTGAGGTGAGTAATATGGGGGATTAAATAAGTAATGATTGTGTATACTGGGTAAGGTTACACAATTTGGGTACAGTATGTGAAGTAATTATTATATGTCATTATATTCAGATAAGTTGCTATGTTTGAGATTACTTGAATACTTTTGTGTGTAACTGTTATATGTGCTCAGTTGTTAATAGTTGTGATGATATAGCATACAGATAAAGAATAAATGAACAGATATGAAAGAAAGAAAGAAATAGTGATATGTGAATTATGTGTAATAGGGATTGTAGAGATCAATAATGTGGCAGAAATTTGCTAACTATGTTAGCTGTGGCAGATGACAGGTTCAGATAAAGGCGTGAATTGCACGTGATGATGTTATGTTTCCATTACTTACATGAGTTAGTAGATGGATATGTTATGTTGCAGATGACAGAATGTTAACTAATGTTAGCTGGTACAGATGTTCGATAGTTAAGGATCCTTAACAGTACAGATTATGTTATAGTATGCCTACCACTCAAAGGTAGGGTACTAATCAGAAAGAAAGATTCAGATGATCTCTACAATTTCCTAAAAGTTATATGAATGAACAGAAACAAAATAAGCATATATTATATGTTTATGTGGAAAGTACATTATTTATTTAATTGTTCATATTATTCACTAAGCTTTGGCTTACCCCATTTAGTTGTTTATGTTGTAGGTTTTGGTTCGGTTGAACCAATAAAGAACAAGTTGACTATGGTTGCTAGATGTGACGTGGAGTGGAGCTTGAATGAAATGGTTAGACAAGCTCCTATTCTTTTAAATTATCGTTATGATGACATTGTATAAATCGCCCAGTCAATGACAATTAAAGTCAAGGTCAATAAGGAAGTAAAGTTGACGATTTAAATTAACCTTGTATGAAAATGATTGGAGGGTCAATGTGATGGGACCAAGCTAGTCAATGTTTGTATGCATGTTTGACTGAAAAGTCAAAAAGATGATTCAATGTAACGATATTATATAATTCAAAAAGTACACATGTTGATTATATTATGTTATAAAAAAAAAGTTTTCAGGGCATTTCAAGTTGGTATCAGAGCGATGGTTTGAGAGAATTAGGTAATCCACAGAGAGATTTCCTAATCTTAAACCGATATGAAATGCATGATTATGTATGTTGAGTGAGTGTAGTAGGAAAGCACAATATACAGAACTGATATGCTTCCTTGTAGTGAATTATTCGATATTGGTTATGTTTTAATTTAGTAACAGAATGTTAAAAGAAATGCTAGTATATCGAATAATTCTAGTTGAAAGTTAGTATGCTTAACTTGTTAAAGAAAATGTGAAGATGGTTAGGCGAGATAGAGAAAGATTTTCTATGACTGTGCTTAAAGAGTATGAACAAATGTGGACAGATAGTATTACAGATATATGTGAAAGAGTACATTTACGTGTTCAGTTATGTGACAAGGTCTAGTTATGTTAAGTATACAGATAGGCTAACTTATGTTGGCCGTATGTTCAGAAGTACAAATAATTACTAATGTGTATATTGGCAATGTGATATGAGCTCAGATTAAAGAATTGCTAACCTAAGTTAGCTACAGTTGATGTGATAAGTAAAAGTTACATGTGTGCAGAATTCCAAGTAATCAGAAATACTGACTGAGGTCAGTTATAGAGTAAAGAATGTTATGAGAACAGATAAAGTGGTAGAGGCACTAATAAATGCCTCATAAAAGATTATTAACTGATTATGTGGAAATAAATTGTTATGTGAAGATGGTTATATGTTAAGCAACTTATAATCTAATTACCTTGTTGCTAAAGTGTTATGTTATGTGTTACGTGTTTAAGTGAAGAATAGTCACAGTGAGAATTAATGATATGAAGTAACCTGATGATGGAAGTGTGAAAAATATAATCTAGACACGCCTGATCACCGTAGCTATATTATGCTACGTAACCGAAAGTTATTGAGGTTACCAATTATCATAGATACTTAATGTGACTAAGTTGTGTGCAAGCGTAAGATATGTATATACTCTTTATTGAGTAAAACACAAATCAGTTTAAATGCACATGTGTGCATGATTATGTGAATGAGATGGTAGAAAGGACATGTTAAGTAAATAATTGGATAAAGTTATAAAGTAAATTCTAAACGGAATGTTGGATTAACTCCACTTTCCTAGAAATGTTAGTCATGCCAATGATAACATGGAAAAAGTTAAAGATGATTGATGTATGATGCAAGTTGTTGTTAATACCCCCAACGGGTTAAGTGATACCCTATGTGGTAGCCAATCAATGTAAAGGCATGATTAGTTTTTTTATAGCATTAGATCAATGTGTAAGTGTTGAGAATGTGGTAGAGTGGTAAAATAGGACTTTGGTCCAAATGAGGGATGACATGTAGTCGTCACTCTGAAATGTTAATCAATGATTAAGGGTTATAATAAATAGGGAAAAAGTGCTCAAATGGGTTATTAAAGTACCCATGGCTTAAATGTGCCAACGTACGTGTATGTTAAATATTATTGGTTTAGATCTTATGTTGTTAATTTAAAGGAAGTGGTTAAAGTTTGAAGTCAGAAATAAGAAAGTAAGTAAGTCAAGTAAACGGATATGTATATGCTAGTTGATGAAATTATTAACTTACTTAAATGATTATAAGAAATGGAAAAGTCATGAACATAGTGAAGGTTAAAGTTTTAGTGAGAATTGTTGATTAAAAGATTGAATGTATGAAAATGATATGAAAGTATTGTTTAACGAGAAAATAAGCTCATAGAAGTTAAAAGTGTTAAGTTTTGATGTTATGGTCAAATGATGATATTAGTAAGTTAGTTTGACTTGAATAAGTCAACTGGATGAAAAGTGTCGAGAAAATGATGTCAATATGGTTGAAGACCCAAATGGGTTGTTTTGGTGCCCAAACGGGTCACTAATGAGATTACATGTCGTTTTGGGCTAGAGTTGATGAAAGTCAATGATTCCTACACCAATAGGTTTCATTTATAAAGTTGAAAAAGTGGTCAAAGATTTGAAATCAGAAACTCATTGGTTTAGAATTGAGTATGTCATGTAAATTGGTCCAAAATAGCCGAAAACAAGTCAAAGGTCCATTTTGAGTTAAAACGCGAAATTAAGAAAAGTGAAAGTTGAGAAATGTTTATTTGACCATAATATACGTGCCTACAAATTTTGAAGTGTCCAGGTGTTGTCGTTTGAAAGATACACAAGTTTGAAATTCGGGTAATAAAAGGGACTGCATGCTGATATGTTGTTGTAGGGTCAGGGTACCCGACGGGTAATCCTGGTACCCGGCGGGTAAGACCTGGAGCCGGCTGCTCCTAGCATGAACCGGCTGGTCGTAGAGGCTTTAAAACGCAGTACAGTTCTGTTACCTCAAATTCTAATTCACCCGACGGCTCCTGAGGGGGACCCGGCTGTTCGTAGCCGTTACCTGACGGGTAACAGACTTACCCGGCGGGTAGTCTTTGTGTTTATAGATTTTGATTTTTAGAATTTTCCAAGTATAAATATGTAGTAATGACATTATTAGGCAATGATTGCTACAGAATTTTAAATCGTCAGAAAATGAAACTTGTTTCACTTGATATGTTAAAAGTTTGTTATGAGTACGAACGTTAAAATATGAGTTAATTATAAAAGAGAATAGTAACAAGAGTTTAAGTGGGGGAGAAGATTGAAATGTTATGAAGAGATATATGTTCAGTAGTTTATGAAGTTAACGTATTAGTAACGGCTTTGATAGCCGAATAGCTTTTAAAGAAATAATGTTATTGAAAGCATAAAACTCATAAGTGAGATACCATTAGAAAATGATCAAGAGTGAATTACCTACATGTTATTAAGAGATGATGAGATAACACGATAATGATAATGTAATTCACTACATAAGTGATACCTAATAAATGAAAGTGATGTGATTGCGGATCACATTTAAATAAGAAATTCTACATGACTCAGATGTGTATGTGTTTTATGACTAATAGATTAGTTGCAGAAAAAGAAGTACACGTACAAGCGTAATAATAGTAGTATGGTTGCTAATTTAAATGGTAAAGTTTTTCTTAAATGCTTATATTTAAGGGTAATTAAGGGTTCAAGTATAAGAAATCCTTGTGAATGTATTGATCCAGACGAGTCAAGTACTGAAATAGTATATGAATGTTAATAAAAGTGGTAAGTTCCTAGTTCTGTGGATCGATAACGAGGTTATCTTAATATTGAGGTGCGAAATTCCTCAATACTCTAGTTATACGGATATAACTTTGGTATCAAGATCTATTCGTGATAAGGAATAATATCTAGCTTTAATCTTGATTGTTAATAACGTTAACCTATCAAGAACCAAGCACAATATACTTAGAATTTCATAGGGTTGTATGCAGAAGCCAAATTCGCATATTGTAAGTTGTTAGGGTTTTCTAAACCGAAAACCTTAATATATACCGTCTCAGTTCGCAGGCCATGGGCTTTGCGAACTGACTCACTTCGCAGCCTTAATGGTCCTGTGAACTGACTCGGTTTTGGTTCGCTAACCATATTTAGAACTGACTCAGTTCGCAAGTTGACTAACTTGTAAACTCAGTTCGCACATCATAGCTTGAAGTTCGAAGTTTCATATTTGTCGAATACTTATATAAACACACACACACACATATATATATATAAACATATATATATATATATATATATAACAAATATTACCACAAACTAATATATCCAATATCAAAATTAAGATCAATGTACAAGACTTGATTACAAACTAAATACTGTTACAAGCTAGAACTATTGTCACACAAACATGTCCCAACAGACTCGCCCTTCAGAATAGCTCTAGTTGTCTTCAAGTTTGTCCTTGATAATCACTTGTATATCTTGCTTCCAACATAGACCTTTAGCTTTATGCAAGTCTTAACCATCATTTGATAATATCGTGCTAAATCACCCCATCCTTTAGTACAAAAGATTATATTTTCATTCAACTTCAATAAATTTTTCTTTGACATATTCATTAGGTGACGATGGTCATAAACTTTGAAGATCTCACGTTCATCACCTTCAACTTCATCATCAGCTTTAATCATGACAGCTTCTCCAGTCTCTGAATCCACATACCAACTTTTCATATTTCCTAGAATATCTTGTGGCATTGTCTTCAGTGGGATCTGCTGTACACACTTGACAGCTGGATATACTTTCTTTCGACGTCTTCTTCCAGTTCTCTCACTTCTTTCCTTTAACTTGATTGTTTTTCCAACTCTTAGCTTAATTTTTTCAAATTTCATCGATCTACCCTCAGTCCTGATAATCGTTGCAACATACTTTGCATAATCATCATTACTAGGATTATTTAGCTCTAATCTAGCCAAGTCTCGAATTTCAAATCTAGGAAGAGAACTAAAAACATCAAGCTTCTTCTCAAAATATTGAACTCCGTCAAACCTTTTGATAGGGAAGAGCTTCAAGTCAGAATCAAAGTACCATCCGATGGTTCCTCTATGTGGAACATGCTTTCCAGTAATATCTACTTTAGAAACTCCAATCTTCTTCATTATCTTTAGCAGTTTCCTGTACATAACCGCTGGATTTGTAGTTGGAATAAGAGTATCATCTTCTTCTTTAGAATCAGTTGAGTCATCGATATCTTCATCTACATCGACTACTCTTTCTCCTTGATCATCTACAAATTCTGTCCTAGATTGATTTACGACGTGTTCATCAATATCAACATCTGGGTCAACACCTTCGTCTATCACAATCTCAGGAACAGAAGTCCAGTCTTCAGGTGGAATAAACTCACCTTCTTCAAGATCATAACCAATCTTGATTTCAGCTTCATCTCAAAAATCACTTTCATAATCACTCAAAGTAATTTTCTCCAATTCTACAAAGAGATAAACATACATGAATTAAATAATAATTTAAATTCTATCATTGATAACTTATCAATCTTAGAATTCCTCTATCATTTCAATCATGAAAATATCAAACAATTATTACATAATCTTAATCTTTTATAGATTTCATAAATCTATCAAAAATTACAATTAATATATCTATGTATACTATATTTGTTTTGCAAATAATTTCTAAGTATATTCTCAATAATAATAATATAAATTCTTTAGTTGATTTCTCAGAATTAACCTAAGAATCTCTTTATCTTCAAGAGCATATAAGAATTTAATAAACAAAAACTTTCATTGAAACTTAATACAAAAGTTATATTACAATCAATCAAATTCTTAATTATCCAATCTATCTACACATCTTCTAACTAATTTCCTTGCCAGCATCATCAACTGGTGCAACATTGCTTGTATCAACATCATCACCACTTTTACCCACTTCATCAGACTCCCCCTGAATAATAGTCTGTTTGCTAGTCATTGAAGGACCAGCCAGCTCACTATCTTTCGGAGCACTGGGATCATCGTCTTTATCAGCATCTCTCTTTTTCCTTAACTCATCTTGTCTACAGGACTCTTGATATATCAATAACTCCCCCTGAGCTGACTGTCCTGAATTCACTCTCAACACAAGACGCTCTAAGTGTTCAAGCTTTAGTCGTTGGGTAGTAAAGTCTTGTAACAATGTGAGATGAGTCTCCAACAGTGTCTTGTAAGACTCACTTTGTTGAGTCATCTGCTTTGCAAAGAGAAGATTCTGTGCGACCAACTTTGGAATCGTTGAAGTAAGCTTCTCTAACTCCTTTACTCTCAACTCTAAGGATATAATCCTTTCAGCATCCTTCGTAGGAGTAACAATGACGGTCGTCGGTCTAGGTGGTGTGAGTGATGCAATGTGTGAAGCAGAAGTAAATTGTTGAGAGGTCTGAGTTCGGACGTACCAACTCAACAAGCTCCTTATGTTCAACATAAACAAATAATATTATCAGTTATAGTCACAGACTCAGCTGTCTCTATCTCTGAATTATTAGATTTTAAATATAGGAAGTTAAACACATATCTCATACCTCAATAGGCCGTGAGACCGGTTCTGTCTCCTGTGACCTTGTCCTAGACTCAGCTCTAGGTCTAGCTTGAGGAACTATTACATAAACCTGTCTCAGTTGATAACTCATGCATAACCTTAAGTATTAAACTAATATGAAGATTATAAAAACTAACCTTCACCAATAGCCAAATTAGGCGTAAAAGCCCTTATTAGCTTTCATCGTTTGGACCTTAAAGGCTGGTCATCATCTTCCTATCTCGCAGAGTGAAATCCGGATCTACATTCTTAGCTTTACGCTTCTCTGTCAAAGCCGGATCCAGAATCATACGAGATCGAATAGTATGATGTGGTAGACTTGGTATATCATCAGAATCAGGCTCATCAGTGACTATCTCACCATCACGTCCACCAGAAGGACCAACCTCTGTATCCTATACAGTAATTATAGTAAACTATTATGATTAGCAAAATGCTCCATCATCCAAGTTTGTAGATAATTATCATAATTACATAAATTATTACTTATATATATACCTGTACAGGTACAACAACGGATGACGAACCCCCAGGTCTGTCAACCTCTGGATCCTAAATCACCTGTACCTATAATGATATAAAAGCTTTATGATTTAGCAAAAGCTCAATCAACTAAGCCCTAATATCGTAATGAGTATATAAAGTAGAAGAATTACCTCATGATAATTCTCAATCGCCTGAAGTTCTGGATCATTGATATCATCCTGATGATCCAGTACTTTTTGTACTACCTGCTCTGCTATCTCAGGCACAACATCGTGACCATGCTGTTCAGCCTGTAAAACATCCTCAATAAGCTCCTGTGGTTCCGGGGGAGGAACCACACCAGCTTCAGCAGGCGCAACAGGAACATCAGCATCAACACCTACGTCTAGCCAAGCATTGTTTGGTGTCGCTACATAGTGTGGATCAAGAATGAAACCAAAAAGATCCCGAGTCTCATGTCTCAAATGCCCTGGGCGGTGAGAATCAACATTGAATGCCCGCATTGTATCCACGAAACCCAATTATATCAACAAAATCCGTGGGCTCATAATCTGAAGATCATGAAGAAAATGTTGAATAACCAGCATACAAAAACGTGGATAGGGCATAAAGGTCGTCTTGGCCTGTCCGGTGACTTGAGCTATGAAGTTCTCAAAAATATAAGAAGAAAAACTGTATGGTTTGTTATAAACCAGGGACAGTACACCAGACATCAATGTCGGCGGCAGCTCATCAAAACCACCCTTCTTAGGTGCAAAAATGGTAAGTAGTACGTTCCATAAAAATCTCCACTGCCCAAACACAAAGGCATTCAGGTACTGACGACCTTGTGTAGGGCCTACGTACCCCATACGAGCAATAGCTCCCTCAATGAAATCCAAGGGAAACTCTACCGGACCATTCTCTTGCTACCAAGATGTAATATCTCGCGCAGATCAGCAGCTGAGAAAACAATCGGACGTCCACCCAATGTTGCACGAATAACCGGTGGGTTAGCAGAAGGATCATAAGCAATACCCATCCAAAAGTCTGTCAGATGAGTCATAGAGAGCGGCGGAGATGATGTAATAGCATGTCTAATACGAGACCGTGCTAAAAATGTAAGAATGTCTGCAACTCTCTGAGCTCCTGGCCTCGTCAAATCTAAATCCACAAGAATATTGTGGGAACGAGCGAAAACCCTATTTTCCATATCTGTAAACACATAAACAAATGAAAATTGGAATTATAATTTATCTAACATAATTAAACGATTAAGTACAAGGTACACAATTATTAAATATATTCTATAAATATTAGAACAATCATAAGTAATACGCTTTGTGGCTTGTTATATATGTATCTCAAGTTCCAAACGTATCAAAAAAGAAGTTAACTTGGTAAATATAAAATTCGCAAGTTAAAGATGTAATCTTATTTTAGAAAATTTGACCGTCGATATAACATCGGGACACGCCACTCGACTATGCTATGAGTCGGAAGACTTTCGACCAAATCGTCCACTTAACTTATTAAAATATGTTTTATTACTTAAAAAGATTTTACAAATATATAACTTGTAATTGTAAAAATTTCAAGTCAAATATTTCTTTAAATAATTTTAAGTCATAAAAATCATATAACCTGAAGGTATTAATATCAAAACGTGTATTAAATAACTTGTAAAAGTTTATCGCAAGTCGAAAACGATACACATTTAAAAAAAAATCAATTCGCAAACTGCGAAATTCGCAACTCAGCTCGCAAGTTGCTGAGTTCGCAGCTCAACTCGCAAACCATCTCAACTCGCAAGGCAAGTCAACAAGTTAACGAGCTTCGCTCCGCGAATCTGTAGTCAACGGGTCAACGCGAGGTGAGTTCACCTCGCAGGTCAATGAAAGTCAACTTCGCATACTCATCTCGCAGAGTCAAATGAAGTCAAAAAGTCAACTATTTTCACTTCGCATCAGCGACTTACGAGCTGAGATGAATCTCAGTTCGCAGACGCTCCTGCGGAGTGATTTTTGAATCAAAAATGAAAATCCGTGATGTTGTATTACGATCCAGTGATTAAATCATGATCTACATAGTTCGTTTAATATAATCTTAGATTTCTATGAGTTTTAATCCATTAAATCTAAGTTAATCGAACGAATTGTTAAACCGAGGGTTTCGAGAACAAAAACAATCGATTACTCGTTAAATACGCGGTGAAATCAAGTGTATTATACCTCAAAATGTGCGCAATTCAAAGATGAATAATATCTACGGAGTAAAAAATCGTTCCTCGTTCGTATGAGATCGTAAAATGTGAAAATAAGTTATTCGGTTCGCACCGCAATAAATCTCAGTTCGCAAAGTGTGTGGGAAAGTGACTGAGTTCGCAATCCACTGTATCCTTTTATACTCGAGTCTTAATTCGCAACTTTGACCAGTCAACTTCGCAATGTGGACCAAAAATGCAAATTGTATACTTAGTATAAATTGAAAACGAAAGATTACATAAAAATATAATTTTATAAAAACTTTGTGCACTGTTATTTAATATTGAATGATTAAATACGAAGATTAACTTAATTCCATGGGGGTACACATATGTAAATAAAAATCAAAATTAACAACACATAAAATAAAATGTTTCAACATGATAAATAAATAAACTAAACTTTTGGTATCTTGTACCATTTTATTAATCAATCCTAAAATACATAAAGAAAATCTAAACAAATACATATATATGGAGATTAAAAAAAAAAAATTTGCTAAGGGATCGTATTAGTAAGAATAAGCTATAGAATCTTAAAATTTTAAAATATAAGATGAATGTTAGTATAATTACCTCAAGAAGTTCATATAAAAACAACTTATTTTACCATCCACATACTTATATTTATAATATTATAACTTAGTTACATTTATCCACACAGTATAATTAAAAACATGCTATTCACAGATGTGAACAATTATTAGATAGTTCAAGACAATTAATGATATTATGAACCACATAAACAATTTATATTCAAATTTCTAAGCATACTTTATTAGTAGTAGTATGAGTATAAACTAGTATTTTCCATTGCATGATATACTGTAAAATCAAGTAAAACACATAACACCGAATTTTTAACTAAGGTACATAAAGTACACATATGTTATTTAAAATTAGACAAATATCAAGCTCATAGTGAAGATACTAGTGGTTCTAGGTCTGTACTCAATACAACAGAGGATCCCTTAGTATGTGCACTACAGGTTTGAGATTATTGACCTAGCTAATAGCTTCGAGTCTGTACTCACGTACAACAGAGAAATCATTAGCTAAGTTAATAAACATATATTTTTCATACCATTTGTCATTTTCTTCATATTTACAGTGCATAGAAATACTATCCTTCAACAATTAAGACAATTGTCATACATCACATAATAGTTACACCGGATAACACCCATGTAACTTAAGACTTCTTAAAAGCTTTAGAAATTTTTATATAAATTGCCTACCAGTATATCGTACGAAGAAGCTATCTAGATTTTAAGAAATAAAAATTATATCGTGTGGAAAAAGGTGTATAATAAAACAAATATAGATATATACTTAGTAAAATAGCCATAAACTTAAATGGACCTACTAACATATCAATCTTAAGTACTCAAACTTATTATCATCAAGCTTATTCTTCTAATGTACTATCATTTCCCTTATGCAAACAAAAACTTTTGTTTTTTGTATTTTTGTTAGGCGGCGATTCCCCTCAGGTAACAAGCAAATGAATGTCATACGTCACCCTTTTTTTTTAATATAGAAATACATACTATTAACTATTACAATTATAGTAATACCCCTGGAAGACTAGTTACAAAATCCAAGTCTCCATCAGAAGGATACCAAAGTCCCAGCTTAGGCTTCCCTTTGAGGTAACGAAAAATCCGTTTCACATCTTGCAAGTGAGATTCTTTAGGAGTGGCTTGATATCTTGCACTCAAACAGACAACGAACATTATATCAGGTCGCGATGCAGTTAGATAAATTAGTGATCCAATCATGGCCCTATAAAGAGTAGGATCCACATCCTGATCACTCGATGTACCGGGACCAAGTCCATGATTAACTGGAATGGGAGTATAATAGATTCTACTTTCATCCATCTTGACTTTCTCTAATAACTCTGCAGTATATTTAGATTGATGAATAAAGAATCCATCTTTCTTTTGATCAACTTGTAATCCTAAGAAGAAATTCAACTCTCCCATTGCAGACATTTCAAAACCTTTCTTCATGACTTTCTCAAATTCTTGACACATCTTTTCATCAGATTATCCAAAGATAATGTCTCAACATATACTTGTACAAGTAAAAAGTTATTCTTCTTCCATTTGACAAAAGGTGTAATGTCAATTGATCCTCTTGTAAATCCATTCTCAAGTAGATACGATGATAGTGTTTCATACCACATCCTGGGTGCTTGATGTAATCCATATAGAGCCTTATCTAAACGATATACTGTATCAGGATATGACGGGGTCAGTAAAACCAGGTGGTTGAGAAACATACACCTTTTCTCTAATCTTGCCATACAAAAAGGCGCTTTTAACATCCAATTGACAAACTTTAATTCCTTTGAATGTTACAAAAGCTAAGAATAGCCTAATTGCCTCAAGTCTAGCAACAGGTGCAAACACTTCATTATAGTCAATACCTTCTTCTTGGTTAAAACCTTGAACCACTAAACGAGCTTTATTGCGAGTCACGATTCCCCGATCATCTCTCTTACACTTAAATACCCATCTAGTACCAATCGGGTATTCACCAGGTGGAAGATCAACTAATTCCCAAACTTCAAGTTTCTTGAATTTTGAGGGATATCCTCTGTTTCAGTGTCAACGGTAGTCTCTTCAGTAACAGTGATAGGAATATTCGACCTAGGGATTAGGCTGACTTCTTCATCAACATAAATAGTGTCATCACATTCTGTTACTTCATCACTGAGAGGAATATTGAATGATTTGAAGAGATCTGAGTAATTAAACTGCCAATCCAATCCCTTATGAGTATCGTAGGAATAGCTCGTAACTTCAATGTTATAAGCTATTTCAAGACGTCCCGTGACAATATTAAAGACACACTTATTTGGAGAATTAGCAACATAACCTAGGAAGTATCCCTTGTTAGCTTTTTCACCAAACTTTGGTTGAGTTTGTGTTTTCAATATCGTGCACTTAACTCCAAAGGGTTCAAATCCTTTCAAGTTAGGTTTCTTATTGTTCAAAACCTCATAACATGTTTTGTTAAGCCTTTTTACCATAAGAACCCTATTTAAAATGTGACATGTTGTATTCACTGCTTAAGCCCAGAAGATGACTGGAAGCTTTGAATCTGCAATCATTGTTCTAGCAGTTTCGATCAATGTTCTATTTTTCTTTTCAGCAACACCATTTTGTTGTGGCTCATATGGTGCACTGAATTGATGATTGATTCCTTTACTCAAACAATAGACATTGAGAGTTGAGTTTTTAAACTCAGTTCCGTTGTCACTACGAATACTCTTAACCCGTGTTCTATAAGTATTCTCTACTAGATCTAAGAATTCTATAAGTATTCCAGGAGTTTCATCCTTAGATCCCAAAAAGAATACCCAAGAGAATCTAGAGTAATCATCGGTAACAACTAAGCAGTACCACTTGCCACCTATGCTTCTCTTGCTTATTGGGCCAAAGAGATCCATATGTAGCAGTTCAAATGGCGAGGATATAGAATTTTCTGTTTTATACTTGTGTGCTTTCTTGTGCTGCTTTCCTTTCTTACAAGGAACACACCTATCTTCAAACTCAAAACGTTTTTGTGGAACACCTAGAACTAAACCATTTTTGGTTATATAATTCATTTTGCGAAAGTTCAGGTGCGCCATCCTCTTATGCCATAATAATGAGTCTGTTTCAGAAGCTTTGGATAACAAACATGTCGACACCATTGAAGTGTTAGGAACACCCATGTTTATGGCATAAATGTCCTTCTTCCTTGGTTCCCTCATTAATACCCAATCTTCAGGAATTTTAAATCCCGGCTTCAGAACTAAAGCCTCCTTTTCATTAAAATGAACTGGATGACCCTTTATCACAGACTTGGGAAACACTCACTAGGTTGTGAACCAGTTCTTCAACATAGTTCACATCCTCAATAGTCAAAGTTCCATTAGAAACTTTTCCTTTCCCAGTTATTACACCTCCCTTTTCACCAACGAAATTAACACGCTGCTTTAATCCTCCTTTGAAGTCTTTCAATAGACTTCTTTCACCTTTCATGTGTCTTGATCATTATCAGCATCCCTTGTTTTCTTAGTGAATGCATAACCTCTGAGTTTGTCTTTTGCATCTTCCAGAGTCATAGATGCATAATGATCCTCATTATCTTTGATCATCACTCCATGCATTTCCCATCTTTGTGGTAAACCTTCAAGAAGCTTGTTTATTTTCTCTCTATCATTTAGCGCAATCTTATGGTTATCGAGTTCACTCAGAAGATGATAATACCGAGTGATATAAGCATCAAGTTCCTCTTCTTTGAAAGCGTTAAATACGACAAATTGTTTCTGTAACAAATCCTTTTTGACTTCTTTCATCTGAGGACTTCCATCGCACCTCTTCTCTAGAGCTAACCATAACTCTTTAGCAGTGTGAAAGGATTTAAACAGATGATTGACTTCCTTAGGTAGACACATTTTAATGCATGAATGTGCTCAGTTTTCATTTTTGTCCATGAATGTGCTCAGTTTTCATTTTTGTAACTTTCCTTCTGTTCTTCATTCATACGATTATATTGAAGAACCACAGATTTGGAAGTTCTCTGTACATGTTGAGTTGGAGCAGTGTATCCATGAGTGATACACTCCCATATCTTAAGGTCATGAAAATGACAATAGGACTCAAAACGGTCTCTCCGCCAATAATAGTCATCAAGGGTGAGTAACTTAGGTGGAACATTTGATTTTCCCACCTCATGGTCCATCTCTATCATTCGGCTAAGATTAGACATCTTAAATTTGTTCAAAAACACAAAAACTCAGTCGAAATTGCAAACTCGGAAAGTTCAGTTCGCAAACCACAGCTCAGTTTGCAACTCTCAGTTCACCTCGCAGAAACTAAGTTCGCAGGTCCATCTCAGTTCGCAAACCCAATTCAATTCGCAAGCTCAGCTCACTTCGCAAATCTCAGTTCGCAAAGTTCAGTTCGGCTCGCAAACCCAATTCAATTCGCAAGCTCAGCTCACTTCGCAAATCTCAGTTCGCAAAGTTCAGTTCGGCTCGCAATATACATCTCAGTTCGCAAATACGGCTGTTAACCCTAAAAATGAAACTTCTAAGTGTGTTCACATTCAAACCTAAAGATTTCGAACGTAAATCAACCTAAAAATGTCCAGAAATAACTATTGGTCGTAAAAAATACGTAAAACAACCCAAAATTATTAGTTATTTAATCCAAATAACCTCGAATCACAACGTGTATATATATATATATATATATGTTACGAAAAACTAATATATCCAATATCAAAATTAAGATCAATGTACAAGACTTGATTACAAACTAAATATTGTTACAAGCTAGAACTGTTGTCACACAAACATGTCCCAACAAAAGCAAATGAAATGCATACTTTGAGAGTGTATGTAGAAAAAATTGAAAGTACGTGTTTAAGTGTATAAGTTGCTCAGAATGTGTAATGAATGCTATGTGTATTAGTTGTTAAACAGAAAATAATTCAGAGACAAGAAAGAAATGGTTAAAGTTGCACATGTGCTGGTTATAGCACTTGATGCCAGTAAGAAAATTAAAGGCACACGGATTGTGTGCAAGAAAATGGAATAGAATGCACATTTTGTGCGTACGTTGATAAAGTTAGATGTAAAATTGTTATATGTATACAGGACATATGTTATACGTGGCATAAGTAATTACTTAGTAAAGTGTGCAGTTGAGAAAAGGTATGAGACCTATGTAATAGGTCAATTGACTCAAGAAGCTATGATTACGTACTTGTGTATATGTACTTTTAGAAAAGATTCAGAAAATGTTCTAAATACACAAGTTGTTATGCATTTAAGGTAAGAAAAGTTAAAAATGTATGACAAATAAGTTAATAAAGAAATATGCACATTTGTGCATAAGATTAGTACATGATTTGAGTAAAGTTTATGCATAAGTTTTGTAAAACAGTATGGGTATAGTTGTATGTGATACTTAATTCGAATATTAAGTAATAAAGATGATAGCTTATCTAAGTGTTATATTCACTAAAATATATGTTTAGCTGAAAAGCTGCTAAGAATGATGAGACATGTTAAGCTAATTGTAATGTACGCAGTATGTTACAGAAACTAAAGTAGAAACTACAGACTCATGACGAGTGTTGATAGAAGTATATATAATATTCTACTAAATGAATATATGTGATCATTTAATGTTTAAGTCCATACACACTAAATTATTAATGTGATAAATGTGCGAGACAAAGTACGAACATAGTTGAGATAAGTGTAACGTATGTATAAGTACATACTTCCGCTGAAATAGAAAGTGTTAAGATAAAATAGATATGAATGACATTCATGAGGCCACGAATGGAACAAGTGGGGTAGAGTTGTAACACCCCAATTTTCGTAAGTTTTATTTATTTAAAATAGTTGTTTAATTATACTGTACGCGTTTATAAATTGAAGTATAATAATAGTAAGAAAGTTAGTCGTGGCCAAAATGGAAAGTATGAGACTTGAAAAGTGAGCTAGTTGTCACACCCCCAAAGTCGGTAATCGTGTTTATTAATGATTTAGCGGAAGCTTTAGTTAATTAGCAGAAGCATTTTAAGTTTACAGTTTAACAGCGGGGGTTCTGACGTTACAATAGTGCATTCATTGTATCAGAGCATATGATCATACAGAACATATTAATTTAAGATGCCATAAGTTTAAAAGTTATTACAAAAGAGTACGACTTATAAAGTCGTACAAGTAGTGGTGTTGTAGAACCACATAAGTTTACAAAACACGAGTTTATAAATCAGGGATTTCGTAAGTATAACCAATGGAATTGGTAATACAAAGGAAATCCAAGTGTCCCAAAAGTGGCATCATAAATAGTCTGGGTTGCCTACGTCCTTTATGCATGCAGAAGTACCTGAGTCCTAATTCCCTGAAAAACATAGTAAACCGTCAACATTGAATGTTGAGTGAATTCACAGGTTTAGTATAAATGTAGTTAAACCAAGTTTTGTATAAATCATTCATGTACACAAACATAATGTTTATATGTATAGTAGGAAACACAAGTGTTCTTATTAAAGAAAACATTTCCTATTTTATGGTAAGAATGTCATTCTTACTACAATTCAGTCGATGTGTTAGGAAACACAAGTTTAATCAAAAACATCTCCTAACAAATAGTTGCAGGAAACACAGTTTAACAATCAAGTAAACATTTCCATATAAGTAGCTGTAGGAAACACAGGTTTAACAGTCAAGTAAACATTTCCTATAAGTAGCTGTAGGAAACACAGGTTTAACAGTCAAGTAAACATTTCCTATGAAAGTTGTTTTGTCGGGAAACCAAGTTTAGCCAATCAAGGTAAACGTTTCCTAAAAAGAAATCATGCGTAGGAACACCTGTCCTATTAGTTGTCACAGGGAATACCCTTCCCAAATCAAGTTGTAACTTAGTTGTTTAGTTTATGTGGGAAATATAGACTATGATCCCTCTAAGGTGAGCGACACCTTTAAAGTTAAAGTAACGACTCCTAGTACTATAACCAAACCACGACTAGTTGATGTTGTTGCCTCAGTAACACGGTAAGTATACACTCCTCGTTACGACTGCCATCGTGTGGTTGGAATGACCAACGAGTTATATCAGTGGGAGGTTTGTCAAATCGATAGTACTATCTGTATACTCAGTGGCTAGAGTCACCTAGCTAATGGTTATAGGTTGCAAGCACTGGGACTTATGTGCACTACAACTACCTCGCGTAAACCTAGGATCGTACCAAGATTCGTTGTCTTATTCCCAAAAAGTTGTGAAAACGTTTCATATAGTTAACAGTTGAATATAAAGCATATAGCATTTATACAAATCAGTTTGATATAAAAGCATGTCAAGCAATTATATAAACAAGTAGCATGTAATAGCACATAGTTCTATGTTTTCCACCCCTAGTTTTAAAAGCATTTAAAACGAGTAAAAGGTAGGGGCTGTGAACTCACGTGTAGCGGTCTTCAGCGAAATATAACAGCTAGTAATAGTAGTCCGAATGTGCCTCTCAGTTACCTAGGCACAATTAAATATACTTTACATAAGTATATGGACCAATTGTTGAGTTGAGATGTTTATAATATTTTAATTGTTGGTGATATTTACGTTGAACTAAACGTTGCGTACAAGTATATATTTACATATACTTATTAGTTGAATATATATATTCTTATATATATTAATTATCGTTGCCGTGTATATATATATATATTGTTCATTGTTGTTTATGTTTTTAAAACATAATTATAGTAGTTATAAAAATAACTTAGTTCTAATACGATTGTCTTAGTTCATTTATATAATTATATATAAATTATAATCGCCCACTATATGTATAATCTAGTTGTCGCGTTAAAATTTTCATTTGTCCCATTTACTCGTCACATATATATATATATATATATATATATATATATATATATGTATGTAACCCGTTTTAACGTTTGCATTTTGAAATCTCGTGGCCCGTTGGGCTCGGCCCAATAGGTTTGGCCCAAATATGTGTGGCCCAACATAGTTTGGCCCAAGTACGTTTAGCAAATTATTTTGGCCCGTTATCAAAATACCATTTTTGATCCAATTTAGATTAGGCCCGTTTGGCCTAAAAAGTTATATCTATAAATTTTCTGTGTCAAAATAATGTCCCGCGGTCGTGTACAACTTTGTCCCAAACTTTATATCTTAAAGTTTTATAATTTTTATAACTTTTTAGTATTTGTATTTCGTACGTATTAATATATTTGTACTACGAAAATTATATCGACAGTGTACTAAAGATTAAACATCGAACTGATCAGTGCACAGACTACACCAACCGTTCGGCTAAAATTTAACAAACCATTCGGCTCGAAAACACCTTAGCCGATCGGCTAGGTGTGATGAGCCGATCGGCTCATTGGTTCCAGCCGATCGGCTGGTTAAAACCAACCGATCGGTTTGGTTCCAAGCCCGTGTTCGTCCCCTGTTCTTGTCTGTAAATGCATATATGTATAGGTTCGGGTGTTTGACCTCAGTTTTTGTACACTACTACATCATCACAACATATCATACAATCCAAACTATAACATGTTTTCATATATACTACATTATACAATCAAAATTTTATATGATCAAAGTATGAATATATATAAGTTTTTGAACCTTACAAAATTATAGATGAAGATGGTGATGATTCCTGATGTTGATGATGACGAGATGATGATGATCAAGAAACCATTTTTGTGTTGGTTTGAAGGATTTAAACTTGAGAATTGAGATGATGAAATGGAGATAAATGTTGCTTCTGCTCTTTGCTCTTTGCTCTTGCTCGACACACACACAACACACAGATTAATTATTGGTTTGGTAGCATAAATGAGAAAGAGGGAGTATATACAAGTTTTGGTTCCAAATTTTTCAAAGGAGAGGTAAGGTGGTGATCAAGGTTGTCGACAGATATTTCAAATGTGTTATTTGTTTGGGTTTTTAACCCGTTAATTCCGTGTACAGGTCCAATTATTTGTACCCCGTGTCCCACTCAATTATTTGTTTGTTTAAATTTTATTTTAAACTTTGAAATTGATAACTACAAAAATGAAATAATTTTATTTAAAATTATTAATAAAATTATTCGTCGTAGTGGGACTGTACAGTTTATTTGCGTGCCAGATTTCGGTTGAATTTGGAAATTATATTTTGAGGTAATGTTCCAAATACTAAAATAGGAACGGGAAATTAAATACTTTTATTATTTTCGACCTTTAGGTACGTTTTATAATTGTTTCTGTTCGTGTATGACGTGCTCGTCACGTCTAATATAAAACGTATAATATCTTATATTATTTCAATAATATAAGTTACTAATATTTGTAATTAATAATTTTCGAATTATTAATTATTTTGTATCACCAACTTTATTGTATTTAATTTGTCGAGTTTAGTACGTTTATTTCATACGTAATTATATATACATATAACTACGAATTTAATATATCACGTATCACATAGTAAGTTTCACAAACTTAACATATAGAAATTGTTTTGAATTCACTAATCAGGGAATTACTCTAGGTAATGCATGAAATTAATTTAGGATTATACCCTAAATGGAGGATTGTCACATTCTCCCCCCGTTAGCGAAATCTCATCCCGAGATTTAAGTTGAGTTGTTCGTGACAGGCGTTTGTTCTAGCAGGTGAGGGTATTTCTTTCGCATCTCATCCTCGCGTTCCCAAGTAAACTCGGGGCCATGTTTTGAGTTCCAACGAATCTTGACAAGTTTGATTCGTTTGTGTCGGAGTTTCTGTGTTTTTGTATCGGTTACTTCGATAGGTTCCTCCACAAAGTTAAATTTCGAGTTGATAAAGACTTCGTCATGAGGGATGATAAGTTTTTCATCGGAAAGACACTTCTTCAAGTTACACACATGAAAGGTGTCGTGAATGCTACTAAGCTCTTGTGGCAACTTTAGTTTGTAAGCGACATGACCAATCCTCGCAAGGATTTCAAAAGGTCCAACATATCGCGGGTTAAGTTTTCCTCGTTTGCCAAATCGTGCTACCCCTTTCCAGGGCGATACTTTGAGTAGGACTTTGTCTCCTACTTGAAACTCAAGAGGTTTACGACGGTTATCGGCGTAACTCTTTTGTGTGTCTCTTGCCGATTTCAATCGGTTGAGTATTTGAGATATCTTGTCCATGGTTTCCTGGACAAGCTCTGGTCCAGATAGTTGTCTGTCACCCAACTCTGCCCAACAGAGTGGTGATCGGCATTTGCGTCCATACAGTGCTTCGAATAGCGCCATCTGTATGCTGGTGTGATAACTGTTGTTATAGGAGAATTCGGCCAATGGGAAGTGAGTATCCCAGTTTCCCCCAAAGTTAATCACACACGCTCTCAATAAATCCTCGAGCGTTTGAATCGTTCGTTCACTCTGGCCATCAGTTTGTGGATGATAGGTTGTACTCATGTCGAGTCGAGTACCTAAAGCCTGTTGTAGTGATTGCCAGAAACGAGATGTGAATCTGCTATCTCTATCAGATATAATGGACAATGGTACGCCGTGTCGAGAAACGATCTCTTTGATATAGATCTTCGCCAGTTTCTCTAGTTTGTCAGACTCTTTGATAGCAACGAAGTGGGCTGATTTCGTCAATCGATCGACAATCACCCATATTGAATCAACTCCAGTTGATGTCTGTGGTAGTTTCGTGATGAAATCCATCCTTATGTGCTCCCATTTCCATTTTGGCATTTCTGGTTGTTGCAAAAGTCCTGAAGGTTTTTGATACTCAACCTTGACCTTTGAACAAGTTAGGCACTTGCTGACATAAGTAGCAATGTCTCTCTTCATATTAGGCCACCAATAGAAACCTTTCACATCTTGGTACATCTTATCTGCACCAGGATGAATCAAGTAGTTGGACTTGTGAGCTTCATCCAAAATCAGTTTGCGTAGTTCATCATCGCACGGTACCCAAATTCGATTCATGAAGTATAAAACTCCATTTTCTTTGGTTTCGAGTTGTTTCTCCATTCCCCTCAGGGATTCGTCTCTCATGCGTTCGGTGGTGAAAGCTATTCGTTGTGCATCACGAATTTGAGTAATAAGATTCGAGTGGATTGTTAATACCAAAGCTCGAACTCTACGAGGTTTAACATTCTCTTTACGACTCAGGGCATCCGCTACTACATTAGCCTTGCCCGGATGGTACTTAATCTCACAGTCGTAATCGTTCAGCAATTCGACACAACGTCTCTGTCTCATGTTGAGTTCTTTCTGGTCGAATATGTGTTGTAGACTCTTGTGATCGGTGAAAATCGTACACTTTGTACCATATAGGTAGTGTCTCCAGATCTTGAGTGCAAAGACGACGGCTCCCAACTCTAAGTCATGAGTTGTATAATTCTTCTCGTGAATCTTCAATTGACGAGATGCATAAGCAATAACTTTGTCGTTTTGCATGAGGACACAACCTAATCCTTGATGTGAGGCATCACAGTAAATGATGAAGTTTTCTGTTCCCTCAGGTAAAGATAAGATTGGTGCGGTGCTCAACTTTTGTTTCAACAGTTGAAAGGCGTTTTCTTGTTTCTCTCCCCCATTCAAATTTCTTATCCTTTTGGGTTAAGGTGGTGAGTGACTGGGCTATTTTGGAAAAGTTTTCGATAAATCGATGGTAATACCCAGCCAGACCAAGAAATTGTCGAATCTCGGTTGGGGTCCTTGGAGCTTCCCAGTTTTTGATCGCTTCAATTTTGGATGGGTCCACATGAATTCCTTTATCATTTATCACATGGCCAAGGAAATGAACCTCTCTAATCCAAAATTTATATTTGGAGAACTTAGCATACAGCTTCTCGTTCTCGAGTAGTTGGAGGATAAGTTTCAAGTGTTGTTCGTGATCCTCTTTTGTTTTTGAGTAAATCAAGATATCATCAATGAACACAATGACAAACTTATCAAGGTAAGGTTTGCACACTCGGTTCATGAGATCCATGAATACTGCAGGTGCGTTAGTCAATCCAAACGGCATGACTAGGAACTCATAATGACCATAACGAGTCCTGAACGCGGTCTTCGGTACATCCTCTTCTCGTACCTTCAGTTGATGATAACCAGAATGCAGATCGATCTTCGAGTGGTAACTCGATCCTTGTAACTGATCAAACAGATCATCTATGCGAGGTAACGGGTATCGGTTCTTAATAGTTACCTTATTCAGCTCTCGGTAGTCAATACACATCCGCATAGATCCATCCTTCTTCTTGACAAACAATACCGGAGCTCCCCAAGGTGAAAAGCTTGGTCGGATGAATCCTAAGTCTAAGAGCTCCTGCAACTGTGTAGACAGTTCTTGCATTTCTGATGGAGCTAAACGATAAGGTGAGCCAGTGATTGGTGCGGCTCCAGGCACCAGATCGATGCGAAACTCGACTTATCGCGGAGGTGGTAATCCTGGCAGATCATCAGGAAACACTCCCGGATAGTCCAGCACTACAGGTATATCACTTAACCTTTGCTCCTCGGGTCTCTTTTCTACAACATGTGCTAAAAACGCTTGGTATCCCTTTCGGAGATACTTAGTGGCCTTTAAGCAATTGATTATTTTAACGGCACTCGTCCTCTTATCTCCTTGTATCACCAAGGTTTCTCCAGTTATCAATGGTAAACGTACCATTTTATCAAAACAAACAATCTCTGCACGATTCTTCGACAACCAGTCCATGCCGACTACGATGTCAAAGATTCCCAACTCAACCGGTAGTAAGTCAATTTTGAAAGGATGACTCTCCAATGTTAGAGTACATCCTGGTACTATTTCTCCTGATTCAATCAACCTACCATCGGCTAGTTCTAAAGTGTACTTGTTGTCTAGTTTACAGGACTTAATGTCTAATAGTGGTCTAAATTCCGTAGACACAAAGCTCAAATCGGTGCCTGAATCAAATAACACAGAGGCATAATGGTTGTTAACTAGGAACGTACCAGTGACGGTGTTGGGGTCCTGGCGTGCCTCCTGTGCTCCAATGACAAACGCACGACCTCGAGCTGGTTGGTTGTTAGTGTTACCACGGTTGTTGTTGTTCGGGTTTGCATTGCGGTTTTGATTGTTTTGGTTGCCGCGGTTAAGTTTAGGGCACTTGTTTCGGAAATGACCTTGATCGCCACATTCGAAACATCCATTAGCTGGTCGATCCCTATTTGTTTGAGTAGTAGGGTTCGATCTACAGTATTGGGCCAGATGCCCCCAGCGTTTGCAATTCCCACAGAAAGTACAATCACCATCATGGTGACGTTCACACTTGCCACACTTGGGCTTGTTCCCCAAGTAAGTCTTTTGTTCAGCAGTCGTGGCAAGGCAAGCTTTCGTGGTTCCAGTCGGTTTCTTGTTCTGCTGACCCTGACGGTCATTCCATTACGTTTTCCCTTTCCAGCATCAGCACTGCTGGATTCAACCTTTCCCGAAGTAGCTTTCTTAGTAAGGGTTCCCATTCGGATTGCTTCCTCTGTCAAGCGCTGTGCTAGTTCTACAGCACTCTTAAAGGTGGCAGGATTAGACGAAGTCACCAAGCTTCTAATCTGTGGCACTAAACCCCAGATATACCTCTCAGTGCGCTTGTACTCAGGTGTGACCATGTGTGGTACAAGGCGTGCCAGTTCTTGAAATCTGGTGGTATATCCAGTGATATCAGTACCAACCATAGTAATGTCCCAGAGCTCAGTCTCAATCTTCTGCAGCTCACTGCGGGGACAAAATTCTTCCACAACCATGGTTTTCAAAGCTTCCCAAGTCATCGAGTGGGCGGTTATGCGTCCAAGTGCTTGAACTTGGCTATTCCACCATGTCAATGCCTTATCAGAAAATGTGCAGGTAGCATACTTTACCACGCAGTCACGAGCACAGTTGCTAATATCTAGCACAGACTCCATTTTCTCTATCCAATGGATGATTCCAATAGCACCCTCAGTACCACGAAAATAGCTCGGTTTGCAAGCTAGGAATGTTTTGTACGAACATCCTCTTTGGGTACTCTCAGGGTTACCGTCAGACACAACAGGTTCGGTATTTCTGCTACCGCTGACCCTGTCGCTACGGTTTCGGTCAGTATCATACTGAGCAAGTGCTTCAGCAATCCTTCGGTTGACCATTTGTTCGGTCGTCTCCTCAACAGCAGGAGGTGGTGAAGGGTTTCTGTGGACGTTCCGGGTATTCCTACGCTTAGGCGGCATGATTCAGTCCTAATCACACACAAGAAACACTCGTAAGATACCCTAACCAAATCATCACTCATAAAGTATGTGATAAATATAGATATAGTATGATAATCAATCACCAATTGATATCACTCATAGTGTACACAGTGACATAAACTAAACATAAGTTATATATCATATATAAGTCAAAAGGTGTTACATAAGTTTTATACAAGGATGGGATTTACAATAAAGAGAAAATACACCCATCATATCAAACATGATCTACAAAATGTGATGTATTTAACCTATACATCCATCTAGTCAAAAGTTTTGTCCTACTACATCATAGATACCGTCCTAACATGGTGAATCTAATAGAAATATGCTAAAAACATCCCTACAACCATCCTAACAGCTGCCATCAGTACACAAACTCCAACTGCAGAACCTACTATCCCCAGACGTCTCTCAAGCCTAATCAGACGTGCCCTAGTCGCATCGGCTGACTCTCGATCCATCTCAATGTGTACCTCAGAAGTGGCAAGGCGTCCATAGATAGTGAGTACATCACCGTCCAGTCGAGAGGCATCACTGTGCAATTCTCCGATAGAATCCTGTGTACCATAATGAAATCCAAGAAGAGTACGGACAACTGCCACTACAGTAGGGATAGTGAGCTCCAGAGGCTCCTCAGTCAGATGTAGGGGGGTCGATGAGTGAGATGACTCCCCAGTCTCGAAAGTGGAAGGAATCCTCTCAAGTGTCCTCCAGTGGCGTAATATACGCGGCATCCAGTCAAGATGCGGAACTCTAGTCCTCTGCAATGACTGCTGATCACAAGGTACCTCTCTCTCCTCAGTCATCGGATCCTTGTCACGAGGTGCCAAGGGTCCTACAGGTGGGGATCTAACGCTCATCCTAGCAGTCCTACACAATCCAGGACCATGTGAAGACTCTCCAAGATGACGAGTCGCCATGAAAGTAGACCCTAACATACGAGTAGTGGGATCAGTGGGTGGTGATGGTGGAGTGCCTATGGTGCCATCTGAAGTAGCTCTAGGAAATGTGGGTGGGTACACCTCCTCAGAAGGGTCATCACTAGCATAGTCAGGATCCTCCTCTGACTCTGAGATGTAGATCGGAAACTGCCTAGACATAACTGTGACAAAGGCAATTGTGTGTGTCGTGTTAGACGTATGCAAAGTATGAATGCAGAAATGTGTTAGCCAAGGCTATAGTCTACGTCTCTAAGGTTTTCAGTCACTTAAAGACTTCTAGTTCTCTATAACCAATGGCTCTGATACCAAGTTCTGTCACACCCCCAAAGTCGGTAATCGTGTTTATTAATGATTTAGCGGAACCTTTAGTTAATTAGCAGAAGCATTTTAAGTTTACAGTTTAACAGCGGGGGTTCTGACGTTACAATAGTGCATTCATTGTATCAGAGCATATGATCATACAGAACATATTAATTTAAGATGCCATAAGTTTAAAAGTTATTACAAAAGAGTACGACTTATAAAGTCGTACAAGTAGTGGTGTTGTAGAACCACATAAGTTTACAAAACACGAGTTTATAAAAGAGGGATTTCCTAAGTATAACCAATGGAATTGGTAATACAAAGGAAATCCAAGTGTCCCAAAAGTGGCATCATAAATAGTCTGGGTTGCCTACGTCCTTTATGCATGCAGAAGTACCTGAGTCCTAATTCCCTGAAAAACATAGTAAACCGTCAACATTGAATGTTGAGTGAATTCACAGGTTTAGTATAAATGTAGTTAAACCAAGTTTTGTATAAATCATTCATGTACACAAACATAATGTTTATATGTATAGTAGGAAACACAAGTGTTCTTATTAAAGAAAACATTTCCTATTTTACGGTAAGAATGTCATTCTTACTACAATTCAGTCGATGTGTTAGGAAACACAAGTTTAATCAAAAACATCTCCTAACAAATAGTTGCAGGAAACACAGTTTAACAATCAAGTAAACATTTCCATATAAGTAGCTGTAGGAAACACAGGTTTAACAGTCAAGTAAACATTTCCTATAAGTAGCTGTAGGAAACACAGGTTTAACAGTCAAGTAAACATTTCCTATGAAAGTTGTTTTGTCGGGAAACCAAGTTTAGCCAATCAAGGTAAACGTTTCCTAAAAAGAAATCATGCGTAGGAACACCTGTCCTATTAGTTGTCACAGGGAATACCCTTCCCAAATCAAGTTGTAACTTAGTTGTTTAGTTTATGTGGGAAATATAGACTATGATCCCTCTAAGGTGAGCGACACCTTTAAAGTTAAAGTAACGACTCCTAGTACTATAACCAAACCACGACTAGTTGATGTTATTGCCTCAGTAACACGGTAAGTATACACTCCTCGTTACGACTGCCGTCGTGTGGTTGGAATGACCAACGAGTTATATCAGTGGGAGGTTTGTCAAATCGATAGTACTATCTGTATACTCAGTGGCTAGAGTCACCTAGCTAATGGTTATAGGTTGCAAGCACTGGGACTTATGTGCACTACAACTACCTCGCGTAAACCTAGGATCGTACCAAGATTCGTTGTCTTATTCCCAAAAAGTTGTGAAAACGTTTCATATAGTTAACAGTTGAATATAAAGCATATAGCATTTATACAAATCAGTTTGATATAAAAGCATGTCAAGCAATTATATAAACAAGTAGCATGTAATAGCACATAGTTCTATGTTTTCCACCCCTAGTTTTAAAAGCATTTAAAACGAGTAAAAGGTAGGGGCTGTGAACTCACGTGTAGCGGTCTTCAGCGAAACATAACAGCTAGTAATAGTAGTCCGAATGTGTCTCTCAGTTACCTAGGCACAATTAAATATACTTTACATAAGTATATGGACCAATTGTTGAGTTGAGATGTTTATAATATTTTAGTTGTTGGTGATATTTACGTTGAACTAAACGTTGCGTACAAGTATATATTTACATATACTTATTAGTTGAATATATATATTCTTATATATATTAATTGTCGTTGCCATGTATATATATATATATATATATATATATTGTTCATTGTTGTTTATGTTTTTAAAACATAATTATAGTAGTTATAAAAATAACTTAGTTCTAATACGATTGTCTTAGTTCATTTATATAATTATATATAAATTATAATCGCCCACTATATGTATAATCTAGTTGTCGCGTTACAATTTTCATTTGTCCCATTTACTCGTCACATATATATATATATATATATGTAACCCGTTTTAACGTTTGCATTTTGAAATCTCGTGGCCCGTTGGGCTCGGCCCAATAGGTTTGGCCCAAATATGTGTGGCCCAACATAGTCTGGCCCAAGTACGTTTAGCAAATTATTTTGGCCCGTTATCAAAATACCATTTTTGATCCAATTTAGAAGCCCGTTTGGCCTAAAAAGTTATATCTATAAATTGTCCGTGTCAAAATAATGTCCCGCAGTCGTGTACAACTTTGTCCCAAACTTTGTATCCTAAAGTTTTATAATTTTTATAACTTTTTAGTATTCGTATTTCGTACGCATTAATATATTTGTACTACGAAAATTATATCGACAGTGTACTAAAGATTAAACATCGAACTGATCAGTGCACAGACTACACCAACCGTTCGGCTAAAGTTTAACAAACCGTTCGGCTCGAAAACACCTTAGCCGATCGGCTAGGTGTGATGAGCCGATCGGCTCATTGGTTCCAGCCGATCGGCTGGTTAAAACCAACCGATCGGTTTGGTTCCAAGCCCGTGTTCGTCCCCTGTTCTTGTCTGTAAATGCATATATGTATAGGTTCGGGTGTTTGACCTCAGTTTTTGTACACTACTACATCATCACAACATATCATACAATCCAAACTATAACATGTTTTCATATATACTACATTATACAATCAAAATTTTATATGATCAAAGTATGAATATATATAAGTTTTTGAACCTTACAAAATTATAGATGAAGATGGCGATGATTCCTGATGTTGATGATGACGAGATGATGATGATCAAGAAACCATTTTTGTGTTGGTTTGAAGGATTTAAACTTGAGAATTGAGATGATGAAATGGAGATAAATGTTGCTTCTGCTCTTTGCTCTTGCTCGACACACACACAACACACAGATGAATTATTGGTTTGGTAGCAGAAATGAGAAAGAGGGAGTATATACGAGTTTTGGTTCCAAATTTTTCAAAGGAGAGGTAAGGTGGTGATCAAGGTTGTCGACAGATATTTCAAATGTGTTATTTGTTTAGGTTTTTAACCCGTTAATTCCGTGTACGGGTCTAATTATTTGTACCCCGTGTCCCACTCAATTATTTGTTTGTTTAAATTTTATTTTAAACTTTGAAATTGATAACTACAAAAATGAAATAATTTTATTTAAAATTATTAATAAAATTATTCGTTGTAGTGGGACTGTACAGTTTATTTGCGTGCCAGATTTCGGTTGAATTTGGAAATTATATTTTGAGGTAATATTCCAAATACTAAAACAGGAACGGGAAATTAAATACTTTTATTATTTTCGACCTTTAGGTACGTTTTATAATTGTTTCTGTTCGTGTATGACGTGCTCGTCACGTTTAATATAAAACGTATAATATCTTATATTATTTCAATAATATAAGTTACTAATATTTGTAATTAATAATTTTCGAATTATTAATTATTTTGTATCACCAACTTTATTGTATTTAATTTGTCGAGTTTAGTACGTTTATTTCATACGTAATTATATATACATATAACTACGAATTTAATATATCACGTATCACATAGTAAGTTTCACAAACTTAACATATAGAAATTGTTTTGAATTCACTAATCAGGGAATTACTCTAGGTAATGCATGAAATTAATTTAGGATTATACCCTAAATGGAGGATTGTCACACTAGTGGCCAAAGTATAAGAAAAGAGACTTGAGGGTTGAAATCGAAAATATATTAATTAGACCCCTTTTCTTCTCAAAAACTCTGGAAAAAAATACAGAGAGTGTATGTGTGCGTGTGAGATGTCGACCAAAGGGAGAAAGAAAGAGAAAACCTAAAATCTATCAAATTGAGTCTCCATTTATTTTTTTTGGTAAAGGGAAAAATGTTTACCAGGTGAATATATTCCCAAAAACAATTAAGAACAGTGGATCTGAGAGAGTCCCACACTTCAGCCCGTTACATAGGCAATAAAAACTACATAACATGGACACAACCACTAAACAATATTTGACTCAAACAGAAATTAAACAAACAACCATAAGACTCACTTCTTCCTACCACCTTTCCTATCATGAAGACTCATGAAATCAACCATCTCACTATCTAAAGGATCAAGACTTATCAGCAAATTCCACATTCTTCCCTCTATCAACTTTCAGGTTAACCTTTTTAGTGTTAGTATCTGTAGAAGCCACTTTCGTCCCTCTATCCTCCTTCTGATTAACCAACTTCTCTTTTGAAGAAGCATTGATGTCCACATTTGAATCAATCTTATTAAGAGCCTCAAAGGAGTTAGACATGGAAGTAGTACTCTCCTTTGTCTTCTTCTTTGCAACAAAGACCTGCTTAGGATTAGCAACAACCGCTTTCTTAGGATTACCAATAACAAGACCACGAAAAAGGCTTTCTCGAAACCTAAAAACCTTGATTATCATCCCGTTTCTTCCCATCAGTTCCCTCCTTTGTAGTACCCTGTTTCTTTAGATTATCCAGAATACGCTTTGGACATAGGTCATCCGCATTTCCAAACACCATACAGTTACCACACCGTGGTGGTTTCCATTCATACTCCACCCTAATCTTATGCAAAGTAGTACTGGTACCATCCACACAAGGAATAGAAATCATCAAAGTCTCCCTAAACGCCCTATCAGCCTTTATATCAATCAAGGCACGAGCAAAATCCAAACGTACCCATGAATTCATACACATAGAGCTTGTGCACGTATCAAGCATAAGTGGCATACCCAATTTAGTAGCTATAGCACTCAAACGATCCGATGTAAAAGCAGCAATCGGAACATCATAAAATTTAACCCAGATCGACATTGAAGCTAAATCTTCTTTCAGTAAAGAAGCAGTGTAAGACCACCTCTTTAGAACAATTGGAACATTCCGAATAAACCATGGACCATTCTCCAAAACCTGATCTCTACCTGTTGTTGAGTTGAAATTGAAGAAGAAAAAACCTTTAGCATTCATCATAGCTTTAACTATTCCGTATTTCTTCCACGCATTCAAAACATAGTATTCAACAACTGGAAATGCAATCCTCTTACCGATAAAAACCCATATAGAGTATTTTCAAATCTAGAATTTGCCTCCCTTACTGAAGACAATGGAATCTGAACATCAACCTTATCATCACTGGCCTGTCCCGTTTCAAGTACTCGAAAGTTCACCTTCCTTGTACTTGCCTGATCATTAACAACACTAGCAAATGACTTAAATGCATATTTGCTTTGTTCATCATCACTAGAATCACTACTTGCATCCGGTTTAAAGTTAACCGACAATCCGTCAGCACCTATGGTCTTCCCATCAACATACCTCACAGATTTTAAACCCGTATTAAACGTAGTTGGTGCATTAGTAGTTCCATCTCCTGTAACCCCCGTCATCAAGCTAAACAGTAGTGAAACTCGGCTCTCAAACCTGCTCACAAACTAACAAAGCCAAAGTCCCAATCTGATTACCAATACGCTAGGATGTGCAATCTTTAAATAACACAATATGGCCGAAGTATAAAACAGCCACAATCAACCAAAATAATAATCAATAGTCGCAATCAAAACCCAATCAATCTCACACTATAACCTGGACGAATTATACGAATGGATAGTAGATTAGATCAGCCAGGAATCAATATGATACAAGCACCAAAAATCCTTAATAAATATGGTAACAATACATGAATTTGTTGCCCAAGTATAAAAATGAATTAGGGTTTGAACCCTAAACTCAGATATAATTCTTGAAGCCCAAGTAAGAAAAAACCAATCAGAGATCAATTTGATGTGCAAGTAAAGATACACCAAGCAAGCAATCTGATCAAACCTACACAATTCGATGATAATCAAGTAAAGAAAGCATGTAGCCTGAATCAAGCAAAAAAAAAATCGTGTTTCCTAAGCCAAAAAACAAATTAGGGTTTCAGAACCCCTAAAACAGCAATCTGGTTATGATCTAAGTAGAATAACCCCAAGAAAATGGCAGAAAACCCTAATAAATGAATTAGGTTTAACCCTAAATCAAAATTAGGTTAATCAGATCATTATTGAAGGTGTGTATCAGATCGTATATAGTAATATCAGAAACCTAGACCAGGATCAATAAAAAAGGCAATTAAATGTGAACCCTTATTGGCGATTCAAATCAGATTCCAAAACCAGCCACTAACCCTAAAAGACGCTTAATTGATCAAACTAATCAATGAATAAATCAGAGAAAATGATAAACATCAAACGAATTAAAGATTATAGGCCAAATCAGGTAGGAATTGAATCGGAATTGGAGCAGCAAAAAATCTCTAAATTGCCTCTTAGGGAGAAAAAACAAGGGGGCTAAACAAACAAGAGTCTCCATTGTTGATTATTAAAGCTTGTTTTCACTTAATTAATCATCACCAAGGTAAGATATCTATCTATAACCAATTAATTTCATAGTTTTTATGATTTAGTTCATGAACCCTAGTTTGGGTTTTGAGGAAAAATTGAGTTTTTGGCTTGATACATGATGTGAAGTTGATATAGAGTATTATGTAATAACTTTTATGTATGAATTAGTAGTTATTGATTAGTTCATGAAGAACCCTAAATTGGGTTTTGTGGAACTTTGTTAGTTTTGAAAGTAGAGTTAGTAAGATGATTGATTGAAGTAGTTAGTTAATTACAGATGAGATAAGGTCTAGAGTTAAGTTATTATGTAAAAATTTGTATGTGCCATGTTTAAACAGCAGCTGCAGAGTTTGGGGATGAAGCCAGTACCCGGTGGGTACTAGGGTTACCCGGTGGGTAACCATGTCTGGGTCAAAACAGTTTGGTTTAAAACATGTTTAAATGATCAGAAATCGATACAAGTAAATTATAATCAGTTAGTTAACGCCTAAATTTATGTGAGGGCGTGTTAAAGTGGGTGAACTAGTTATGATAGTATTGACCATTATGAAGGTTATAAGTTATAAGTTATTACATATATGTATACGAGATTTTGGCTAACGTCATATTTAAGTAGTAAAGGAATAAAGTTAATAAGGTTATGAGAAGTGTAGTATATGATATGTGATCAAATAAGTGATCATGTGGCGCATTAGTAATCTAAATGTGTAATTACAGTTATGTGTGTAACAGATATGTGATCCAATATTTCAAAACATGGCAACTGCAGACAATGTGAAACTATACTTATTCGACTAAAAGGCTAAGGTGAGTAATATGGGGGATTAAATAAGTAATGATTGTGTATACCGGGTAAGGTTACACAATTTGGGTACCATATGTGAAGTAATTATTATATGTCATTATATTCAGATAAAGTGCTACGTTTGAGACTACTTGAATAATAATGTGTGCTTAACTGTTATATGTGCTCAGTTGTTAATAGCTGTGATGATATATCATACAGATAAAGAATAAATGAACAGATATGAAAGAAAGAAAGAAATAGTGATATGTGAATTATGTGTAATAGGGATTGTAGAGATCAGTCATGTGGCAAAAATTTGCTAACTATGTTAGTTGTGGAAGATGACAGGTTTAGATAAAGGCGTGCATTGCACGTGATTATGTTATATTTCCATTACGTACATGAGTGAGTAGATGGATATGTTATGTTGCAGATGACAGAATGTTAACTAATGTTAGCTGGTACAGATGTTAGATAGTTAAGGATCCTTAACAGTACAGATTATGTTATAGTATTCCTACCACTCAGAGGTAGGGTACTAATCAGAAAGAAAGATTCAGCTGATCTCTACAATTTCCTAAAAGTTATATGAATGAACAGAAACAGAATAAGTACAGATTATATGTTTATGTGGAAAGTACATTATTTATTTAATTGTTCATATTATTCACTAAGCTTTGGCTTACCCCGTTCAGTTGTTTATGTTGTAGGTTTTGGTTCGGTTGAACCAATAAAGAACAAGTTGACTATGGTTGCTAGAAGTGACGTGGAGTGGAGCTTGAATGAAATGGTTAGACAAGCTTCTATTCTTTTAAATCATCTTTATGATGACATTGTATAAATCGCCCAGTCAGTGACAATTAAAGTCAAGGTCAATAAGGAAGTAAAGTTGACGATTTTAATTAATCTTGTATAAAATTTATTGGAGGGTCAACGTAATGGGACCAAGGTAGTTAATGTTTGTATGCATGTTTGACTGAAATGTCAAAAAGATGATTCAACGTAATGATATTATATAATTCAAAAAGTACACAGGTTGATTATATTATGTTATAAAAAAAATGTTTTCAGGGCATTTCATGAGGGCTCGAACTCGAAGTGGTTTTGTGCGTTCTTTTCACCTAAGGGTATCGACAACCACATTTGCTTTGCGCGGATGGTATCTAATCTCACAATCATAATTGGTGAGCAACTCGACCCAGCGACGTTGTCTCATGTTGAGATCCTTTTGATCAAAGATGTGCTGGAGACTTTTGTGATCGGTGAAGATCGTACATTTTGTGCCGTATAAGTAATGTCTCCAAATTTTGTGTGCAAAGACGACAGCTCCAAGTTCAAGATCGTGAGTGGTGTAATTCTTTTCATGGATTTTGAGCTCTCGGGAGGCGTAAGCAATAACCTTGTCTTTTTGCATCAACACGCAACCGAGACCTTGGTGTGAAGCATCGCAGTACACCACGAAGTCATCGTTGCCTTCGGGTAATGATAGAATGGGTGCACTACAAAGCTTTTGTTTCAACAATTGGAATGCTGACTCTTGTTTATCAGTCCAATCGAACTTCTTTTCCTTCTGATTCAGTGTCGTGAGTGGTTGGGCTATTTTCGAGAAGTTCTCAATGAATCGCCGATAGTACCCATCAAGTCCTAAGAATTGGCGTACTTCGGTCGGCGTTGTAGGTGCTTTCCATCACTTGATAGCCTCGATTTTTGAAGGATCAACATGGATTCCTTGACTATCGATGACGTATCCAAGGAATTGAACGGTTTGCATCCAGAACTCACACTTGGAGAATTTGACATATAACTCCTCGTGTTTGAGTAACTCTAGGATGGTTTTGAGATGTTGCACATGTTCATGTTCGTTACGCGAGTAGATCAAGATGTCATCAATAAATACAATGACAAACTTGTCGAGGTATGGTTTGCACAATCAGTTCATAAGGTCCATGAATACAGCCGGTGCGTTTGTTAAACCGAATGGCATCACTTGAAACTCATAATGCCCATAGCAAGTTCGGAAAGAAGTTTTCGGGATATCGGTGTCACGAACTCGGAGTTGATGATAACCTGACTGTAGATCGATCTTTGAATAAAATCTTGACCCCTGAAGTTGGTCAAATAGCTCGTCAATTCGAGGGAGTGGGTAACGGTTCTTAACGGTGAGTTTGTTAAGTTCACGGTAGTCGATGCACATGCGGAAAGAACCGTATTTCTTTTTCACAAACAAGAATGGAGCTCCCTAAGGCGAAGAACTCGGTCTAATGAATCCTTTGTCCAAGAGTTCCTGTAACTGAGTGGACAACTCCTGAAGTTCGGATGGGGCTAGTCGATATGGTGCTCGTGCCACAGGTGCTGCGTCGGGCACAAGATCAATAGAAAATTCGACTTATCTTGGTGGTTGTAGGCCAGGAAAGTCTGCAGGAAAGACTTTTGGGAAGTCTCGAATCATTGGCACATTCTCAAGTCGCTTCTCCTCCAACTTTTTCTCCATGACGTGTGAGAGGATTGCCTGATAACCCTTTCTCAAGTACTTGCGGGTTTTCATACATGAGATGATATTTAATCTCGTCCCACTGGTCTCCCTTTGTATGATCAAAGTACCACCGGTGACGAGAGTAATACGAACGATTTTGTCATAACTGACGATTTCGGCTCGTTGCTTGGATAGCCAATCCATGTCAACAATGATGTCGAAACTTCCGATCTCGACAGGTATGAGATCAATGGTAAACAATTCACCGGCGAGGTATAAAGTGCAATTGGGTATCACACTATCAGTTTCAATGAGTTTACCATTAGCTAATTGTAACACCCAGTTTTCGGGTCTGGAATTAAATAGTATTTTAATATGTTTTAAAATGGTTGTTTTGAAAATAAACAAGTAAAAGAGCCTCAGGTTTTATTGTGATTAATAAAATGTTACTTGTTTTAAATTATTAAAGTTGACAGTAAAATAAAATATTTTGCTTCGCGGGTATTTTCGGGTTCCAGACAATAGACTAGAAGTGGGTATATATCTATACTGTGTATTAAGTGGAAAGTGGGGATTAAAATCTAGTGTCGACACCTCACCTCTCATTTTGACACCTAATCTGTTGGTACATCTAGTTGTGTCTGTCAGTTGGTCTCAGTCTGTAATTGTGTCATTATTGTAATTACGCATTGTATAGATAAGATATTGTTTAATTACAAGTTTTGTAATCTTGTGGCACAAGGATTATGTCGCAGATTCACTCTTTGCGACATAAGCATTGTGTCGCAGAACCCGTCCATACGACACAAGCATTGTGTCGCATAATTAGTCTATACGACACAAGGGTTGTGTCGCAGAAAGCTTAAATTGGACTATAAATAGAAACTCGTCAGTTTCTGTTGAGAGGTGACTTAACACACACATAACTCACTGTCTAGAGAGAAAAAGTCATAGATAGGGTTATTTTGCTTCTTGTGTGTTTTGTCAAAGTGTATGTTTACTTGTTGATAATATATATACACATACATCTTTGAGTTTGTGGTGATATCTAGCTTCAATCTTGCATAACTTGTTGTGTTTAACTTCCGCATTTACATACAAGCAAGCTACTCGTGTTGGTCCGAATAGTTGGAACCTACAATTGGTATCAGAGCTTCAAACACCGTGAGTTGAGGGTTTGGACTATGATGATGTGTTTGCTCCAGTTGCAAGACTGGAATCTATTCGCATCTTTCTGGCTTTTGCAACATTTAAAGGTTTTCGGGTTTATCAACTCGATGTCAAGAGCGCATTTCTGTATGGAGAGGTTCTGAAGGATGTGTATGTCAAACAACCTCCAGGTTTTGAAGATCCTATTCATCCTGATTATGTTTGCAAGTTAGGCAAAGCTTTATATGGTCTTCATCAAGCTCCCAGAGCTTGGTATGCGAGGTTGGCAAATCATCTAACGAAAAATGGCTTTTCTCGAGGCCACATCGACAGCACTCTCTTCATTAAAAGGGATGGAAAAGATTTGCTGCTGGTACAGGTTTATGTGGACGACATTATATTTGGTTCAACTAATGATTCTTTGTGCAGGGATTTCGAAAAAATTATGAAGTCCGAGTTTGAGATGAGTGCCATGGGAGAACTCAAATTCTTTCTGGGTGTACAGGTTGAGCAGTCTGATAAAGGACTCTACATTCATCAGTCCAAATATGTCAATGACATGTTGACTCGGTATGAGCTCCATGACTGTAAACCATATGGTACTCCTATTGAAACTGATCACAAACTCGGGCCTGCTGAACACGAAGAAGACTGCAAGGAGCGAGATTATCGTTCTATGATAGGATCGTTGATGTATCTTACTGCATCAAGACCAGATATTGTGTTTGCTGTGTCTATCTGTTCCAGGTATCAAGCGAAGCCCAAAGTTTCTCACATGAAGGCTGTAAAGAGAATATTTGGTTACCTTAAATATAGGCCATCACTTGGTCTATGGTACTCAAACGAGAAAGACTTCTCTCTCTCAGCCTATTCTGATTCTGATTATGGCGGCTGCAATTCGGATAAGAAGTCAACTACAGGAGGTTGCCAATATCTTGGCTCCAGATTGGTGTCTTGGCAGTGTAAAAAGCAAACAACTGTTTCCACCTCAACAGCGGAAGCTGAATACATTGCTGCTGCAAGTTGTTGCTCCCAAATTCTGTGGATTCAACACCAACTGCGTGATTATGGGTTACTTCTTACCTTGACTCCTATTCATATTGATAACACTGCTGCTATATCTATTATTCGCAATCCTGTTCAACACTCTAAGACCAAACACATAGAGATTAGGTTTCACTTCATAAGAGATTGCTATGAGAAACACTTGATAGACCTTACTCACATAGATACCCTCATGCAAAAGGCCGATCTTTTCACCAAAGCATTTTCGCGTGCTCGTTTCAACGAACTTGTAGATATGATAGGGATGATTCCCCTTGATCTCAAGAAATGATTTGTGACTAGTTTTATGTACAGAGTTGTTAAATTAAAAAAAAAAAAAAAAAAAAAAAAAATTTCGCAACAGCCACTCTTTATACTTTGTAGTATCAAAGAAATGCTAAGTTGCTACATTTTTAAAATAGACGTTGAAGTTGTGTCTGTAAACAACTTGGGATATGATAGTACATTGAATGACATGCAATGAATATGGAAACTTTAAGATCTATCCTGGATGTGTCAGTAGATTTATTTGACATATCAAAATCAGTTTTTATAAACATTATCTTCATCATACGATGTATTAGTAGGCATGTTATACAAATCTCTTTGAGAATTATTAAGAAGTTTAAATGATACTTGTCCATTTCAAGTGGTCCAACACCATTAGATGTATGACACAAGTCTTAATATCTTACTTAGACTAGATATGTTTTCGTGAAAGAAGTTTATTCGATATCATCTGGGGGTATATATTGACAGTTTCCTCTGTTATACGTAAGTATAGACCTGGCTTCTGTTGATATATATTTTAAAATTAAGCAAACGCAAGTCAAAGTACTTGAAAAGTCTTTAAAAATCAAGATACCTTACAAGGTCGCCCAAAAGGGTTTGACCAAGTTCGGTTTTGCTTAAACCTGAATCAAGTTATGTCGCTCTGTTGTACGCACGTACAGACCTGTCACCGCTGTCTTGATTCTTAAATTTGATTTTCTAATATTCTCTCTGTAAATGGAAACATGGTCTATGTCTCAAGTTAAGATGTATATCTATGGTAGTGTCCACAGCGAAATGAACAGTCCAATAATAATTAAATTATCTCCTAGATGTGAGTATAACACGTTTAAGTGGACAAATATACTAATAATCGTCTTGAAATAATTTTTATAAAAAGTGTTTCTAGTACGTCAAGAAAATTTAAAGCGGACAAATATACTGATGATCGAAATAACTCTTACTATTCCTAATTATTGCATGTTGTGTCAATATGATCCCTAACCAGAATTATCATAACTCCGTCACCAAAAAGAATATTGTGCTTGTAGATATTTTTGTTAAACTTTATTTTTATAGTTGTATTTTCCTTTATCTTATCTTTATTTTGTTTGTCACAAATCGTTTTTCTTGCGAAAATTCTTTAGTCTCAATCAAAATCGAATTCTAAATCCAATTATATGTCGCTAAAATCTGCTCTGTCTTCTGTGCGACACAAGCATTGTGTCGTATTACACTTATACGACACAAGAATTGTGTCGTACATTGTGTCGTATCTCGTCTGTACGACATAACCATTGTGTCGTATCTTATGTCGCATGCGAGTTTGGGGTTAACTATTCCCAACATACGACATAACTAATTACGCTTTCATAATTACCCACGACACAATTCATACGACACACAGACGATTTTGCGACACAACTGCGACTTTGCGACACAGTCGTTTTCTTTGTCGATTCTGTTGATTCGAAGCTATTTCCAGAGATTTATTGCTCGATTCCCACTCGTCTCATCCTTACGCTTCCTTTGGTATGATCCCTCGTATTTTCTTTGCCTTTCATGCTTATAATTAGGTTGTGGACATTACGGGTTTAGGGTTACGTTTATTTTCCCAAATTAGTTAGGGTTTAGGGGTTATTAGGGTTAGCAAACTTGTAATTACTGATCCCCTATTGTATGTGAACCCTAGGGTATGCTTAAATTTTGAAAACCCCAAATTTTTGGTCATAATTATTTCTGGGTTGGGTTGGTGTTCATCTTTGCGACACAACATACGACACAACTACTGTGTCGCAAAACAGTTTTATGTCGTATCGATTCCCTCCGTTTATGTCGTATTGTGTACGACACAACATACGACATAAGATTTATGTCGTATCATTTTATACGACACAACCCTACGACACAACTGTTGTGTCGCATCTGAGATTAATTTCTCAAAAAATGCTAAATGCAAGGGAAACTCTGTCCGCGTGACACGTGTCCTGCGACACAAGCCCTGTGTCGTAGTCTACCTCTACGACACAAGCACTGTGTCGTATCTCTGTTCTGCGACATAACTACTGTGTCGCAAAACATTTGTAAAATTAAAACGCGATTTTTTTTTTTGTACTAACGCTAACGCAGCTCGAGCTTTTGGTTGTATTACTGTTTTTACAGTCATGGCTGATCAACCTGCTGTTCCAGTTCCTGAGATCGATGTGACGAAATACTTTTGGGAACCGCGTCACAACATAGTGGCTTTCCTGAACACTGCTGTCGAGACATCGCGTCCATATCGACCGATGATATCTTTTCTACGCCGGTCTCGAATCCACAAAGCCATTACTGCTGACACGCGAATTTTGAGAGATCACATTACTGAGTTTTGGGACAACGCCGTGGTCAACAAAGAGGAACAGGATACTCGTATTATTTCAAAGGTTCGAGGTCACGAGGTCATCTTTTCTGAGCAGCTGATTCGGGATTTCTTCGAATTTGGAGACAACCCTGATATGTTCACTCAGTTTTCTGCTGCGGCCATTGCTCAAGGGATGCAATCTATTGGTTATCAGGACATCCCCGTGGACCAGTACAAGAAAACCTATATGACCAAGGTTTGGCGGTATCTGGCCCACATCGTGATTGTCTGTCTTTCCAGCCGCAGGGCAGGTCTCGAGGGTATGAGTTACGCAACGGTCTCTGCTTTTCTTGCGTTAATCTACAACAAGCCCTTCAACTTCTCTGGTTACATCTTCAGGGGTTTTGTCACCAACGCACTGGATACCCGTGAAAAGTGGGCCCTGTATCCTCGATTCACTCAGCTTCTGCTGAATCATCTTCTTCCTGGTCTTCCAGTGGCTACTGTTCATACCTTCAAGCAGACGCCGATGAACACCAGGATCTACACAATCTGTACCTCTTTTGCTAAGCAGGGTCAGGCACCGGAAAGGGAGGTTGCCTTATTCGGTCATATCATTGATCAGGCTTATGTTGGTCCACCTGGCGAACAGTTTAACGATCCAGCTCCCAGGCCTACTGTTCCACCAACCCCAGTTCCACCTCCGGCCCAACAACCACCACCAGTTCAACCACCTGCAGCTCCACAACAGTCTGTTTTGCCAGACCCTCTGGATCAGGAGTTTGTCGATCTCGATCGTGAGATCGACGCATATCAGCCACCTTCTCCACCTCCTGAATCTTCTAGCCGAGGTAAACGACCTCGTGATTCTTCTGAGGCTAATATTTTGGCTCCTCCGGTTCGCCGCTCTCGCACTTCAACCTCTACATCTTCTGAGCTCCCGAGAACCGAATCTCCTATCACCCCTCACCCGGCGGTTATTCAAGAGCTCCTGCGCAGGCTTGATAAAATGCAGCATGACATGGAAGCTCAACTCACGGTGTTTGAAGCTCAAGATGCCAGAATCTCAATCCTGGAAAAGGAGAATGCTGAGCTGAAGTCCAAGATTCTACTGCTGGAAACCCAAGCTATTGCTTCGGGGGAGTCAAGCCAACCGGCTTTAGAATCAACACCTAGGGTTTCCGCCGAGGGCGATGATAATGTAAATACCGAAAATGTAAATGATTCTGTTATCAATGAAACTCCTATTTTAGATTACATTCTTGAGTTACCAGGGCAACCGAAACCGTTAGCTGTAGATTACACCTATTGCAATTTGACACACTTTCAAGCTGCGGTTTATGAGGATGGGGTTGTGCCTGAAGATCCTTTTGATTTCGAGGCTGCAAATAATGATGATGATATTGAGGTTGAGCAGGAAGGGCTTGACCCAAATGAAGAATATGTTGATCAGCCCTCTCACCCACAAGAAGGTATTGTTGTATCTGATTCTTCGGACGATGAGTCAGAGCCTGCATTCAACTATGTACCAGGATCCACCTCTGGATCTTCTTCTCAGGCTAACTCTGCTCCTGAATCGTCTGAACCTGTCGGACTCTCTCAAGATCTACCAGTTCCCACAGGATTCCCAAGGACAAATTACAATGACATCTTCCCACAGGATACGTTCGAACATGTTCCTGTTGACAGGGAAATGTCCATCAGGGATAACTGGTTTATCAAAGGTAAAAATATCGAACCTGTTCCGGTTACCTGCAAGAAATACAAGGTAGGCGGTGATTATACCGGCCTTATTAAAAGTTGGAAGGTGAACAAGGGAAGGTTCATGATCAAGAGACGTGACGGTATCCAGTACTTTCGTCGATCTCTGAAGAAATTGAGTACGTTGCCAAAGCACGATCTTGTTCGTCTTACTCGTCTTCAGTTGATCAATCCTCATAAAGACGGAATAGCTGAAGTTATTCAGAAGGTCATGCGAGCTGAGATTCGATCAAAGAAATATCATTATGTCAGACCTGTGCTGGGTACTCGTTTTACTTTCAAGAAAAAGCTTGACCCAAAGACAAATCAGCCAATCGTCAGAAATCACTATCCTCCTGCTAATTGTCTTCGTGAAGTCTCGCTAGAATCTGTTCCCCTTAATTTGCTGAAACGATTTCATTACTGGGAACTGGATGCTCACACCGGCGAAGCCGTTCTTGTCCATGTGCCTGATTCTGTGCCTCAAACTGGGTCTACTTCTCTGTGGGGTTTACCTAAAGCAGAATTCAGGATATTTGACCCGATGAGCTTAATAAATTTGTCAAAGGATGACATGAAGAAACTATTCGACAATCGTATTCGCTACAATCCTGACAACGAGTTCAACACAATTCTGGCGAAGCGATTTCAGAAAATCGTCGATATATGTTTCTCTTTTGGTGTGCATGCTGGTGGAAACTTTCCACCCGGATGGGTTTAAAGACTGAAGCTAATTGAAGAAATTCTTTGAAGACCAAGCTGAAGACACGGGGGAGTTTGTTGGTACATCTAGTTGTGTCTGTCAGTTGGTCTCAGTCTGTAATTGTGTCATTATTGTAATTACGCATTGTATAGATAAGATATTGTTTAATTACAAGTTTTGTAATCTTGTGGCACAAGGATTATGTCGCAGATTCACTCTTTGCGACATAAGCATTGTGTCGCAGAACCCGTCCATACGACACAAGCATTGTGTCGCATAATTAGTCTATACGACACAAGGGTTGTGTCGCAGAAAGCTTAAATTGGACTATAAATAGAAACTCGTCAGTTTCTGTTGAGAGGTGACTTAACACACACATAACTCACTGTCTAGAGAGAAAAAGTCATAGATAGGGTTATTTTGCTTCTTGTGTGTTTTGTCAAAGTGTATGTTTACTTGTTGATAATATATATACACATACATCTTTGAGTTTGTGGTGATATCTAGCTTCAATCTTGCATAACTTGTTGTGTTTAACTTCCGCATTTACATACAAGCAAGCTACTCGTGTTGGTCCGAATAGTTGGAACCTACATAATCCCTTACTCATCCTCATTATCATCTAACTATCTTTTAATTTTTATCTTTCATCTCAATTTCCCTAAAAGCAATTCTTTCAAAATCAAAGGAGATTAAATCATCAAGTTGTGGTTTTAGATTCAAGAAGTTAATCACTATCATCTCTATATTATTGAATCATCCTGTAAGTACCTTATAAGTCCATGAACTCTTTGAATTAGATTTTAGGGTTAATCAAGTATATGAGTAATTGAAGCTTATAAGTTATTGTTACTGATTATATAATGTTGATGGATGATTGTATGAAGATATATTGTTAGAATTGTATGTGTTCTTCAAGTTTCAGTTTTAAAAGTTAGGGTTTATGTTACAATCTGGGGATTTGAAAGTAAATAGGTAATATATGATATATAGATGTATTTGTTTGTGTAAAGTTGTAAAGATGAATTGTTTTGAATGTTAATCTTGTTGAATATCAGTCCCAAAAGTGTTGTTTGAGTTAGATTTAATCAATAAAAGTGTTTTTAACATATTTGAATCGATTTGGCATGATTTTGGTAAAAATTCGGAGTTGGACAGCTTGTAGTGCAGAAAATAGGCTGTTTTCAATAAATCATAATTAAATAACCGTAACTCCGTTTTTGATGTACAATATATCGTTGAAAAGGTGAGAAAGTCTATTTTCTGTTGGTTATGGCCTTGGTGCCCAGATCTGATTTTAAGTTGGTCGAAAAGTGAGTTGAACAGCTGCTGTCCAGTTTTTACAAAACATACTAAAGTGTTGTAAAAGTGTTTATCAAATGTAGTAAGATGTATGAATGAAAGTTAGCTTATAATGATGGATTAAGAGAGGTAAATTGGTAGGTAAAGTGGTGACTTATATAATCATAGCGAAGCTTGGATTAAATTGACAAAATTGTGATGAAGTTAACTTTGAAAGTCAAACGGGTCGAAAAAAAGAGTAGATTTATGAGAAAGAGTTGTATGTGTATTATTTGATTTCTAAATATGTTGTTAAATTATATGTTATATGTATATGAAATGAATATCAATGTTGAATTATTACTGATTTATTGATGTTTGTATTTCCAGATAAGCGGGCAGCAACTCAGTGACATTAGACAACTGAGTTCAGAGGTTCAGATATCGGTGAGTGGTTACTGTAGTCCTCGGTTCAACTCAGTTGTAACGGGTTCGGTTACAACGAGTAAACCAGGATAGTTTTGGATATATTATGTTATTGTTGTTTGGTTTATATTGCAATATTGATTAGTTGATTGGTAGTTGCTGATTGTTATTGGTTGTTGATTGTTGGTTGTTTGGTTGGTTGACTATGTGGTTGATTCAGAGGTCAACGTTGGTTGGTTGGGCTTGAGTACTTCTGTGTAGTTGTCTGAGTCATCCGATACACATAGTTGAGGATGTACTCATGTCAGTGAAGGTAGTACTCAAGCTATCAGTAGGTTTCTGTGATGGTATACCAGGAACCTCCGATCCTCTTGACGATACGTGCTTAAGTGTTTACTTGTTGCAGTTTATTAGTTGTAAGACTTGTTGCTTGTGGGTTGAACTGTCGGTTACAGTTCCATTCACTTAGCATGAGCTAATCCCCTCGTTGTTGAATCTTTTGCAGATTTCGTTTAGTTATGGTTCGGGTTGTAGATGACTGACTGGATGTTTGATTTGATGCGTTGACTCTGATCTTTTGATAAATTTATGTTTGGAAAAGTTTTAGTAACACCCGTTTTAGTTAATATGGTTTGTAATTATATAATGGTAGAACAGTTTGCTTTGGTAAATGTTTGGTTTAAGTAAATATAAGCTAATTATGTTTTGGGACTTACGCTTCCTATTGTAAATATATTATAAAATATGTTTGTAGAAATGTCGGGTGTTACACTAATTCCACAATATACTTAGCATCTAAGGCAACGGGAGTGATGTCTAGAAGTGGACAAAATTCATCAGATATAAAACTCCTATCAGCACCAGTATCAAATAGAATAGAGGCAGTTAAGTTGTTGAGGAGGAACATACCCGAGACCACATTCGGGTCTTGACGGGCTTCCCTTTAGTTAAGGATAAAGGCTCTACCTCTTGAGTTGTTGTTGTTGTTGTTTTTTCCCTTGTTCTTCAGTTTCGGGCAGTCATTTCTGAAATGCCCAGTGTTGCCGCACTCAAAACAGGCTCTGGGTTGGTTGGTGCCGGTGTTGGTATTATTAGCCCTGCAGTCTTTGGCTAGATGACCATATCGCTGGCATTTGGTGCAGGGTGTACCGCAAGGACCATCATGATGTCTGCGGCATTTAGAACAGAAAGGTTTGTTTTCAGCGTAACCCTTTTTGATTTCGGAACCGGAGGTGTAGGCCTTAACAGTATCGGGCCTTTTGGCGGTTTGTTGGTTCTGAGTTTGGTTGTTGTTGGAGTTCCCGGTCCATTTTCGTTTATTGTCACCGGACTGGTTTCTTTCAAAAGGGGTGGCTCGGCGAACAACTTGAGCCATGAGACTTTGTGCCATACGAACAACACTTTGAATGGTGTCGGGTTTGGATGAGGTAACCATCCCTTGAATCTTTTCTGGGAGTCCCCAAATGTATCGTTCTATCCGCTTGTATTCTGGATCGACCATACAGGAGTGCCAGTTGATGAAACCGATTGGTGTAACCTGTGATATCATCATCCTTGACAATGAGGTTCCAAAACTCGACCTCAAGTTGTTGTATGTCTTCCCGAGGACAGTATTCATCCCTGAGAATCTTCTTCATATCCTCCCAAGGGAGTTGGTAAGCAGTGTCGATGCCCACGGTTTGGACATAGGTATTACACCAAGTGAGGGAACTATCCAAGAAAGTGCAAGTAGAGTATTTGACCTTGTGGTCCTCGGCACAGTTGCGGATGCAGAAGACCGATTCCATCTTTTTGAACCATCGAATCAGACCAATGGCTCTTTCAGTACCCTTGATGCTTAAGGGTTTGCAGTTGAGAAAATCCTTGTATGAGCAAGGTTTGGCTGGAGGGGCGTTGTTGGTCTTGTCCTCGCTGCCAGAACGCGGTTGTTGGGCCGCAAGGGCTTGAGCTACACCCTGAACAATGAGTTGAGTGATTTCAGCTTGACTGTATGTTCGTTTTGGAGGCATAATGCTTGAATAAACAAAGAGAAAGCAATATGTGAGACATTTGTATGAAGATTATGATTTATCACACATGTATATTTATAAGGGGTAATATTCAACAGCACAATGTGATAATCATATTACATTAGATAATAAGATTAGATATGGTACAAGGCAGGAGTTCAAAAGGTTACAGAATATAGAGTTTACAAAAGATGCCGGAAATTATTACATTCGGTCGAATTACACGAGTTTACATAGATGGCTAGTAGGTTACAAGTTAGATACATTATAGATACTACACTAATCTTGGTGTAGATTCAGTTGTGGAAGCAGAGAGGTAAGGTGGTCCACAGATTCTGCGAGTCTGGTGACCATTCTGAGAGCATCCTCGGTTTCTTGCAGGCGTGTCTCGCATTGTTGCAGCCTTGATTGTAGGACTGAGATTTCATTTCGGTTGCTGGTCACTTGGTTGTGAATGATTTCCATGTTTTCGATAGTTTCTCCTAGCTGGTTGTGAAGAATGTCCATGTTATCCACAGTTCTCACGAATCTCCTGCAGCTCCATGTCCATTTCATGAAATCATCATTCATGGCGGTTTAGCCTAGCGGCTAAAGCTGGTACGGAATAGGGGTTAGTTCGAGGTGACATAGTGGTCCTCCTGGCAACTCGTGGGTTTTGTGATTCCGATTGATGAGAATGTGACGAAGTAGGTGGCGTTTCGGTAGGAGTGTTTGCTATTTCTGTGACAAAGCATAAGGAAAGTGAGGCCTATATATATATATATACTACAATTATAATATAGCCTAGTGTGTCTAGCACAAAACAGATAATGGTCCCGTTTCTCTCGTGGTCAGAGTCAACTAACGTATTTCCGTTCGACACGACCATTCCAGTTCTTACATCATCTTTATTTAATTGTACATAGTTGATCAGGCTATGTTAAATTAAACTCGTATGATGTAATTCATGAATTAGTCATACCTAATAAGGATATACTGCCTAACGGTCATAGTCTAGGCCCAATAAATGCAACCTAGTCCACTATAACCTTAGGCTCTAAAACCAATCTGTCGCACCCCCAAATTATGATGCGGAAGCGATATGGGTCGGGGCGCGACAAATCAAGGTATTCACAGCACATAAGATATAATGAACAACTCTATATGCGTCGTTTAGCAAAAATACATTGATTTAATAATGTTTACAATGTTGTAATGATTACAAAAGCTCAAGTTCTGGTATGAAAGATTCTAACGCATAACTACTGTTACAAAGTATAGTAATGCAAGAAAATCTCTAATTTGTTTGCATGAGACTCGGGCTAAGCTATTCTGAGGGGCAGATCAACTACTACCGGGTACCTGAGAATACATGCTGAAAGGTTAGTTAAAAGCTGGTGAGCTCACAGGTTTGTATAATGATAAAGTAATGTGTAAACCACAAGATTTAGTATAGTGATTTGAAATCAATCGAATAATGTTTTGCTCATTTTAGGTTGTTTTTGCCGATTCTTGAAACATCGTCTATATTTTAGCCATCATGATGAAATGTGATAGATATTTATATATTTCAAATGTTTTCATCAATATTTGTGCTAAAAAGGTGAGATAATGACATACAAAAACATGACATTTTGTGTGTCATCAAATATCCCACACTTAGACTTTGCTTGTCCTCAAGCAAAACTTAAGATTCTCACTTGCTTTTATTTGAGAATATTTTGAAATCTCGGTTTTTTTTTTTGGGAGAATCAAAACATATTAAGAACAACTACTTTCATGAATAAGCAGCATATCCTGAAAAGTAAGAGAAAATAAGGTATTCATTTCAGAAGAATAAAATGATTCTCTTAGGCATGCTTTCAATTCTCGCAATCTTGGAATATACATGACTAGGCGATCTCACCAGGTGGTCACTCAATTCACTCAGAAGTGTTTCGGGTTACCTATCATTCTAAACAAACGAAATCGCTCAAACGCCAGTCATGCAACATCCATCGTCATAGGCTTGCTCGAGAATCATATCTCCACCACTTAGGTGAGGACGGTGCTAATTATCTGTGAGTACCCCTTGTGATGGATCTAAGTGATGATTGACAGCGATTGAGTGGCGGAAACAATCAATCACACAAATAACTAATAAATGTAAACCGAAACGATTGATTAAACAAAGTAAACGAGTTTATTAGCTTCAATACGTATTGGAACTGATTACAATTCAGTTTAGTCGACAAATGGTTCTAGGGTTTCGTCAACCCTAGCCAAAAACCCGTAGGTTTGTATTTAAACTAAAACAAAATCGGCAGACATGCGTCACTGGCAAGTGTCGCATGTGGCCGCCTTCATGCGTCACTTACCTAAGTGTCGCTATGCGTCACTTAGGCAAGTGTCGCCTAAACCAAAACTTAAGTGTCGCTAGGTACAAAATCTATATTTCTATTAAACGACTAATCGACACTTTACAACTCGATAGACCAACTGACAGACAAACTGATATGCATCAACATTATCCCAGGACATTCAAATGGGTTGTAGTGTTCGGTGAGGGTTAAAGGGTATGGATAAGTGGAAAATTTGGCTCAAGGGTTTTGCTTATCTTATGAACTTTAAACCTTATGAAAAATTTTATTTAGACAAACTTTTTAATGAAAACGGAAACGGATAACGGTAAGGGAAGAATATAGCTATTTTGACTTCTATCTTTTGAAAACACAAAGAGGATTTTTACTTTTATGATATCGGAGTTTTCAGGAGATTTGAAGCACTTAGCTTTATTTTAAACTTTTTCTTTTCTTTTTCTTTTTTTCATTTCTTTTTTTTTTCTATATTTTTTTGGCCTAGAACTTCTTTGTCAAGGAATTTCTAAGGCATTTTTATTTTATTGCCCTTTTTGAGATCCTTTCTTACTTTCATTTTTTTCACACTTTTGATAACTTCGAATTTACTTGGTGCCAATTTTTCGCACCACAAGACTCTCGATCTTTGAGTATTGATTATGGAAACGCACGCGAGGAGTGTTGAGTAAACACGAATTTCATGATTTTTGAGTAAAAGCAAAAAGAATATCTAAATAGCGTTTTTCAAAAATTTAAAACTTCTAAGTTAAGGTTTTGGTGGGTGATATCCAGTAAAAAGTCATATTTTTACCACCGATATCTCTCTCATTCTAGAACAATACTTGGCATTTGGACTCAAATAATGCATAAATCAGCTTTATTATGCCAAGAAGGTCAAAATAGAGCTGCATGAGAAAAATCAAGCGAAACGGATGAAAAACGAAGATTCCACACATGTTTGAAGATTTAAGACATCAAGACAAGATTTAGAGGTAAATTATCCATCACTGAGATTTCTCTTATCCAAGATATTCGTTTTCATAATACGAATCTAACAGAAGATAAATCAGCAAAAACGGATGAAGAGTGAAGATTCTACGTACGCCGAAGATTCAAACGATTCATACAAGACATCTAAAGATAAGAGACATTTTTCAGGGATTTCTTTTCATCCAAGTATTGGTTTTTGAAAAACAAATCCAAAGCAAAAAGAATCGACAAAAACATACGCATAACAAAGAAGATACGCGCGAATTAAGAAACGAAACGAAAGACGGCGAACCGGGGTGGGAGCATGGCAGCCGCCGCCGGCCACCATGCAGCCGCTGCCAGCTGGCAGCCCACCGTCCCCTGTCCGCTTTTCCGTTCTTGCTCGTACTTGCAGGGTACACGTGCTAGGCCTTTTCACCAACTCTTGGGTACACGTGCTTAGAACAATACTTCTACTTACTCGGTTCTAATCATATTTATTTTTTCAATGGCTATAAACATTTCATTTATTTAATCAATCTAATGTCCATTTCCTGATCACAATATACTTATGGTTTCTACTAATATCAATAGCATGGTCATATAAAGCATAAGGCAGACACAGAATTTCAAACGAACAATAATCGTGCCACGATGGCTTAAAATCACCTTTACACACACTCTTACACCTTTCCTACACCATTCTTAGAACAATACTTCTACTTAGTTATTAGTTCTACTTTCTCTCTCTATTTTCTTACTCTAAATTAGTTTTAGGCTAGTATAGGAGCTTGTTTAGAATAGAAGGAAAGTGCGGAACGCATTGTAATCTTCGGAGTATGCTCGGAATTGTGTCAATTAATTCAAGTCTATTCTCTCGCATTTAATCCTGGTTCTTTCTATCCTTATCTATCTTAATTAATTACGTTTATATTGATTATGCTAGATTTAGGTATTGCCATGATTGGAGAGTAGTATACTTGTTGTGTTTGCTTGCGATGTAGTTAGTAAATTATGGGATGATTTATAATTAAATATTAAAGATCGGTAGTATTGCTTTGGTTGTCTTATTGCATGTTCTTGTTTGATTGTTGCCTTAGGATCATCATAGTAGTAAAATATAAACGGTCCTAATTATCGTAAAGTAATATGACGGCCCCTATTCGACTGTTACTCGATATAGTAACTGGAAATACTTCAAGGTGGAGTACAAATATATGGAAGTCGAGGAACGACCGAAGGTAGTCATATTACGAAAGGGTACAATATGACAAAGTAATATGACGGCCCCTATTCGACTGTTATTCGATATAGTACTGGAAACACTTCAAGGTGGAGTACAAATGTATGGAAGTCGAGTAACGACCGAAGGTAGTTATATTACGGACTAATATATAAAATGAGAAACCTAGTTTAATTAACCTTACTAAATAGACTTTTAAACTTCAAATTAATCTAATCGCATTTCCACCAATAAGCGTGATTACAACACATTTTTAACGACGTCCAATTGAAAGGTAGTCAGTCATTTGTGTCAATATAATTTGTCAAAGGTATGAAACTATGGAACCGCAAGGCTACATGGGGGATTATTGTAGGACAAGATATGACTAAGGTTTGAAGCGGCGGAACCACTTTAAGTGAGGAACGCTGTGGATAATTAGGGGATTTATTGGGTAGTCTTAAGCAAGGGCTAGTTTAAAGACATAAATGAACTTTTTAAATATACGAATTTGTTAGGATGACGAGGAATCGTTATATGATTCAGTTTTGTCTAGTACATTTAGATTTTGTTCCCGTTCATATGAAAGTATTATTAAACCATGATTAAGATTTTGCTTATTATTCTAAATACTTTGGAATGTTACCATAACCTAGCTCCCGGTGTGACATGCTAATGGAACTTTAATTAGTAGGGAATCTAGTGTTTACATCACAAGTATCCAAGAGTAACAATTAACAAATATCTTTTAAAACAGCGTCTCCAAACATCATCCCATAACTTAATTAACGAAGTCTCAGCAAAGACTATCTTTATCTTATCTGCTTTATCTTTTATTTTAATTTCGCTTTTATTTATTTACTTCCCTAAGTTAATTAATCGAAAAACCAAAACTCCCTCACTATTTTATAAACACTTCACTAGTTTGAAAGCCCTCATCTGTCACGCCTTAGTTTCAATTCAGTCGGTTTGAAGAATGACTCTAGGTCATACCTACCAATTGCTCACCCTTAGGATTAACATTGTTTGGGAAAACTTAGGCCCTGCAATTACAAAATTAAAACACCCACTGATGCCCGTCACCAGTAGCCGGTGCAACGACAAGGGGAAAATCCTTACCGACCGCTGGTGATGCATCAAGTTTTTGGCACCGCTAGCGGGGAACCAACTGTACGATCCTTAGGCGTTAAGACGAACTTACTTACTAGTGAACCTTTAAGATTTCTTAAACCCCTACGTTTTTCATTGTTTTTCCTTCCTTTTAATACTTTTAGAAATTACCCCTCCTATCCACTCAACTAGTCAACCACCTGCCAATGAGACTATGACAGCTACACGTATAACTCTCGCTGATGACTCTAAACCTTTGATTGAAGGTCGAGGAGGACCAATCGTCTATCCGGAAACTGATAGATGATCATTTGAATTAAATCCACACATTGTTCAGTTAGTACAAAACCTCTGTCAATTCCATGGCCTACCAAATGATGATCCCAACTCACACCTTGAAAAATTCATTTCCTTATCCAACTCCTTTAAGCCGATTGGGGTTAATCATGACATAGTCTATCTATACCTATTTCCCTATTCACTCACTCTCAATGCAAAAACCTGGTTTAAGGAACTACAAATCAACTCTATAACCTCCTGGGTAGAATTAGCAACCAAATTTTTGGCCAAATATTTTCCCCCATCAAAACAAGCCACGTTTAGGACCAACATCATAAACTTCCGTCAAGTGCATGATGAATCAATCTACGATGCATGGGAACGCTTTAAGGGATTGCTTAAGAAATGTCCAAATCATCTATTTGAGCGTTCAGACCAATTGTGCATTTTCTACAATGGTCTCTTCCCACATCACCGTCCTTTACTTGATTCCCACATCATCGTCCTTTACTTGATACCGCCTCTCGAGGCAGTTTCATGAATTGTACGACCAATGAAGCTTGGAGCCTTATTGAGGAAATGACAATGCACAACCATGATTGGAATAGTGAAAATCACTCCTTAATAGTGAATCCACCCACTACAATCGGGAATGAAGCTATCCAAACCCTCACTCAGCAAGCGGCTGACCTAACCAAGGAGATTAAGGAATTGAAAAGTCAACAACAACAAGTCTGTCAAGTTCAAACCTGCCTTGATTGTGCTAATTTGAACCACTCAGCCCAAATTCCTCACTCTCATCTAACTCCGCCCAATACTAACCCTTCCTTTAACCCACCTAGGAATAGCCCACTAACTTACCAACCTCAACCTTCCGAACCCTCTTCCTTGCAACCCTCTAGTTTTGACGACACCCTGATACAAGTCATTCAAGAAAACTCGGCTAGATAAGATCAAGTTGATCTCATCTTAAGAGATCAACTGACTTTGTTAAAAGCTTTTGAATCCCAATTAGGACAATTAGCACAACTTATTAATGCTAAACCTCAAGATAGTCCAACTAGTTGCCATAAGGAGGCTTCTCATATTTAAGACTCTCATGTAGCACATAACCCACATACGATTTCTTCTCCGGTGAAGGAACCACCTATTGTCCCATCGACAATAGATTTAGAGTCTACACAAAATAGAAAAGTAAGCATTCCATTTCCGGCTCGTCTTAAACAACGACCCAACAAACTTAAGTCCTTTAAGCTTGATAGGAAATTCCTAGATATCGCATATGAAGTTCATTCCAAAAAGTACTTCAGAAGGCTTCTTACAACCAAGGATAAGGTACCCGAAGTACCCAATGTCCCGCTGAACGAGGAATGTTCAGCTATCTTGAAAAATACCATTCCAGAAAAACTCGGAGACACCGGACGTTTTACTCTCCCCTATTCTATCTACAATTCAGGCATCATCTGTTCTCTTGCCGATTTAGGAGCTAGTGTTAATCTTATGCCATACTCTCTTTTAAGAGGCTTGAGTTAGAAAATCTTCGACCTACCAAAATGACCATACAGCTTGCTGACCACTCAGTCAAATACCCTATGGGAATAGCTGAAAGTATTTTAGTTAGGATTGATAAATTTCTTTACCCAGCATATTTTGTAGTAATGGATATTCAGGAAGACGTACACATCCCAATCATACTAGGAAGAGCTTTCATGAATATGGCCAAGGCAACATGAACGTCTTCGCACAAACCATCAGCTTGCAGTCTCAGAGAGAAACCATCACTTTCCATATCGACAATCCTAACGCTGGAGACCAAGCCGATATGTACATGATCTCCATGAACAAGACCACAGAGGACAAAGAAACTACAAAGCCAATAAGTGAAAGAAAATCTAGTAAGGAACTGGCAATCACGCCATATTTTCCGATTGACCTCCGACGAATACGACAAAAGATGAAAAATGCATCAACAAACAAATGAACGATGAAAGAAATAATCGGAAAGAGAAAGATAGAAGAAGAAAACAAAAGAAGCAGACCGTCAACTAATCTATTTACCCCTGAAGAAATGGCGGGAAGTAACCACGACCATCCTACGAGAGGGGAAACACTGAAGGAATATTCCAAACACACTAGTTACCAACCACACACCATCATAGATCCCAAAGTGCTCATCCAAAGATTTGACAAAGCAGTAGGAGGAATAAGCAGCAAAATCAACATGCTTAACCTTTCCCCTGCTGAACTGCAATTCTGTCAACAACATAAATGGACTTACACTAGAATCTACAATGCCCTTAAAAGATCTAACATCCCATTCACCTCAACACAATGGGAGATGTTAGGATCCATTAGAGCGCATATAAAAGAGACTACTGGACATCCGAGCAGTCATGCCGAAATGTTGACGACGAATGATCTCACATCATTCCTTGACTTGCTAAAGAGAGAAGATCACCTTAGTTCCAAAGAAAGCGGATATATGGTTACCAACTCCACTATTGAAAAACAAGTTGGGTTATTGATTGAAGAACTTAGTGATCTTGTTTGGGAGGAATCAAGGCGCGAACAACCTTTTAGGGCCACGCATGAATCACCACTTGACATCGCTAATTTTGTTACGATCTATCTACGGGAGATTTAACAACAAAAAAGTAACTCCAGAACGAAGTTCATATTCCACTCAGGATGCAAGGAGATACTTCGTCAGCTTACTCTAGTTTTCTCAGAATCCGACTTTCTATTCAACGACCATCAGCACCGCAAATTAAGGACCTGCGCACATCCATCAGAAGATTCAACGGAGACCCCAAGACCGAGAATTATGAAGACATAAAACTGCAACTATTGGCGTTTTATGCTCTCTCTGGCAAAACCCACCACCAAGATAGGTTGTTAAGACAGACACAACCACCATGACCGACTCTAGTGGGACTGTCACTAAAGCAGTCGATTACATCACCTTCGGACTTCACGGACTTGCAAGGACAACTTCAGAGCATCTTCTGAACTACAAGGCAGAATCGAGAGATAGTCCATTTGAATTGATTATGACAATAGTCAATCATTTCATGAGAATCTATCCACCTCGATATACTTTCCCGCAACCTAGGGCCCACAACATCAGCACAGTGGATCCCATGGATGCATCCATCTCCATCTAGCCAGGAGAAAAGAAGTCGAGCTCTTGAATTTAAAAGAACGCTTCTCGGGAGGCAACCCGTGTTTTTCATTTCCGCAATTTTACATTCCAAGAAGTGATGAAGTCTTCGACTATCTTTCACACTTGGATATACGAAGAAATTTTAAGAACTGTCTGACACATCAAGTTTTCGACGTCGGAAATAAAGAAAGTATATCCAACGTGTTCACACCTACGAGACCAATCACAAGAAGACTTGATCAAGAGTGAACCCAACAAAATAAAGTTCGAAAAATGCATACCATAGAACACTGCAACTACTAGGGACTACTTCTATACCAATCTCTTTCTTTCGTTATAAATATACCATATCCACCATGCTTATCACTAAGTGTGGGATTCCAACCCAACACACACCGCTGAAAGAATACGTCTTAGATGTTTCAATTCTTAAGTGTGGGATTTTACCTAGTCAGAGCTTAGAATAACATCGAGGACGATGTTCCTTTAAGTGTGGGATAGCATTAGTATAACTACTGTAAAAAGGATAATGGTATATGCTTGATTCTAAGCTCGTTGCTCTTTAGACCATCCTTCTCAAATAAGTAAACAATTTTTTTCAAAATTGAGTTAAAAATATGTTGAAAACGAAAATTTTTAGACAAAGAATGATTTACTTTGGGGAAGAAGGATAAATAAATACAAATTCCTTTGTAAAATTAGTTTAGTAATCCCATAAGAGCATCGCATGACTAGGCACACAACAAACCAACTTTCGATTCGTGAGGTATCTTGAGCCATATAAAGCATTCATTTTTAATGCTTCACTTTTTCGATTCTTGAGTGTGTCGGTGTATGCTTTTAGAATCAGAACTTGCTCCTGTTATGCATTTCGAATCCGAACTGGTGAGTAGAAAGGAGATCGAATCACATCATTCTTAAACCTATCCGTACACCCAAAAATAAATACGTTATCCCTACCCTCTCAAAAGCATCCCTCAAACTTCATAGAAAGTTCCAAAGATGAAAGAAGAGAAGCTACAAGGATACGACGTCGAAAAAAAATCAAAAGAAAAGAATTCGAATGAAAGAAAGTCAAATGGAGAAAAAGACTCCTACCAAAAATCATGAGAAAAGAGCGTCAATCCTCCCAAAAATTCCAGCTTTCCTCTTCACAAAATAAATAAATAAATAAATAAATAAACCTATGAAAAAAAACCAACACAACCCCCTCTCATATAACCAACACTCCACTCCAAAAACACTACATCACTTCTCCTAGAATGATTGTGGCTAGATCGACTTCGCGCTCACTTAAAAGGTAACGATTTGGTTCTCGATCAAGCCTATGACGATAAAAGATACATGACTGGCGTTCTGAGTGATTGATAATATTAGAATAGGAAACCCTAAAACTTTGAGTGATTAGAGTGACCACCGTGAGAGGATCGCCTAGTCATGTATCCAAGATCAAAGATCAAAAGCATCCTCCCAAAGATTACAACCCTACTTTTTCAAAAGCACAAATATTTTATTTTTTCAAAAACCCCCGCAGTAAAAAGTTCCGCCTCGAAATATTTCATTATCTACTTATTTCTAACCATGCTTGATATTCGAGTTTGCTTGAGGACAAGCAAAGTTCTAAGTGTGGGATACTTGATATCGCGTAAAAAGTCATGTTTTTACCATCGATATCTCTCTCATTCTGGAACAATACTTGGCATTTGGACTCAAATTGTGCACCCCGCAATTTCGACATAATTAAAAACGCAATTAGCACACACATCTAGGCTAATTCCCTACTAGAGTGAATTCACAACTACTTTTAGAGGTAAGTCTAGCAAAGCCCAACTAGCTAATACGCGTAGTATTACATATTTCGTAATTAGTACGATTGCGTACAAAACATTCGGAACAAACACTACAAAATATACGATCGTTGGTAAACAAATTATTTGATAATATGAAATTATTAAATAACGTTATTTACTTATTAAATATTATGGTGATAATATTTACAATCTATTTTGTTGCAAATAACATTTATTTCGTACGACTGAAACAACTCGAAACCCAATTGTAAAACTAAAAATAAAACGAAGTTATAATTTTATTACTCAACTAAATTGTTTTAAATAAAAGTATTACAACTAAAGTATAATTGAAAACATATTTAAAAACCTATCGGTTAAAAACATTTTAACATTTAACGATCGGCTAAATGAACACGGGCCAAATACCGCAAATTAGGGACAAAGTCCCCTCTCCTTTTGGAACCACCAAAACCGGCTCCACCTCCCACCCTCATTTTCATTTCACCTTCTCTCTCTCTACTTTCATTCTCTCTCAAACCTCTCTCTAAAAACCACCAAAAATCACTAAAAACTACCACAAAAACGACTCGAATCACTTAGCTTCTTTGGAATAAAACACTCACGGGATCACGATCTACACTTCTATCTATTCGGAATTCAAAACCGACACGCGTAAGTTTCCGACACTTTTTAAAAACTCCTAGATTTCGATATTTTCTTTGTTATTTCACGTTTATAATGATTAATATACCATGTATTAGTGTTATATCAACTTATTATGTACAAAAATGACTTAAAATGCGTTTTTAAAAGTTAAAAACACGATCAACTCGTTCTGCGAGATTAGATCTGTTCTTGCTGCGAACCGAGCTCGCGATGCGAACCGAACCGAGCTGCGAACCGAGTTAGTGAGCTGCGAACCGAACTTGTTATGCGAGCCGAACTGAGCTGCGAGCCGAACCGAGCTGCGAACTGAATCAAGCTGCGAACCGAACTAGTTGCGAATTGAACCCTTGCGAGCCGAGCTTGCGAGCCGAACGAGCGAGCTGAACTGACCTGGTCTGCGAACTGAGATTCTGCCCTGCGAACTGAGTTTTGCCCAACGATTCGACATTTCGCTTATCGACAACTACACTTTTTACAACGATGATTGACATACAAGAGTATATACTTTTGCTAAGCATAAAACGAAACGAATATAATGATGTTTTCAGAAATTATTATTACAAACCGCTACCAACGAGTCGTATACATTCTAAAGCTACAAACTTAAACAACAAACAAACACTTTGGACATAATTTGGTTGAACGAACACTAGCATGGATGGTCAAACTAAGACATCCACATACTTATCAAATCTCATACGTTTAGGGCGTTAGGAGATTCTGGACTATACTTGAGCTTTAGGCTTTGCTAGCACTCGCACATTACTTAACTCAACAGGTGAGTTCACAGCCCCTACTTTTACTGTTTTAACTGCTTTTGAACAGGGGTGGAAAACATAGTCAACGTTTTTGCTACATGAGCAAACTTTTATCTAATTGTTGTGATACACATGGTGCTAACTATTTGTGACTGCGGTCAAATGATTATAACTGTTAATTGTGAAATAGTATTTCACACGAAAACTAAACTGGGAAAAACATGCTGGAGAACGATCAGCTACACACTTTTACTACTAAAACTATTGTTTCATGAAATAATGTTTTCAACCGATAACCATAACAAAGGTGTTAAACTATGTTGTTAACAAGTCAGAGAACATACTGGCAATACTATAAAGGGTGGGTCACATCCCAATGAATTGGAGTTATTGGGTGATGTCCCAACGAATCTGTGTATATTGGGTATTGAAACATGTGGAAATTTATTCTTCACATCCTTTTCATTGGCATTGACTTCTGCGTTCCTTCATCGTAGAACGTCATCATGCCACCTAAACGAAGAAATACCTGAAACAGCCGCTGAGCGCCTACACCTCCCACCTCCCACCCTCATTTTCATTTCACCTTCTCTCTCTCTACTTTCATTCTCTCTCAAACCTCTCTCTAAAAACCATCAAAAATCACTAAAAACTACCACAAAAACGACTCGAATCACTTAGCTTCTTTGGAATAAAACACTCACGGGATCACGATCTACACTTCTATCTATTCGGAATTCAAAATCGACACGCGTAAGTTTCCGACACTTTTTGAAAACTCCTAGATTTTGATATTTTCTTTGTTATTTCACGTTTATAATGATTAATATACCATGTATTAGTGTTATATCAACTTATTATGTCCAAAAATGACTTAAAATGCATTTTTAAAAGTTAAAAACACGATCAGCTCGTTCTGCGAGCTGAGATCTGTTCTTGCTGCGAACCGAGCTCGCGATGCGAACCGAACCGAGCTGCGAACCGAGTTAGTGAGCTGCGAACCGAACTCGTTATGCGAGCCGAACCGAGCTGCGAGCCGAACCGAGCTGCGAACTGAATCAAGCTGCGAACCGAACTAATTGCGAATTGAACCCTTGCGAGCCGAACGAGCGAGCCAAACTGACCTGGTCTGCGAACTGAGGTTCTGCCCTGCGAACTGAGTTTTGCCCAACGATTTGACATTTCGCGTAACGACAACTACACTTTTTACAACGATGATTGACATACAAGAGTATATACTTTTGCTAAGCATAAAATGAAACGAATATAATGATGTTTTCAGAAATTATTATTACAAACCGCTACCAACGAGTCGTATACATTCTAAAGCTACAAACTTAAACGACAAACAAACACTTTGGACATAATTTGGTTGAACGAACACTAGCATGGATGGTCAAACTAAGACATCCACATACTTATCAAATCTCATACGTTTAGGGCGTTAGGAGATTCTGGACTATACTTGGGCTTTAGGCTTTGCTAGCACTCGCACATTACTTAACTCAACAAGTGAGTTCACAGCCCCTACTTTTACTGTTTTAACTGCTTTTGAACAGGGGTGGAAAACATAGTCAACGCTTTTGCTACATGAGCAAACTTTTATCTAATTGTTGTGATACACATGGTGCTAACTATTTGTGACTGCGGTCAAATGATTATAACTGTTAATTGTGAAATAGTATTTCACACGAAAACTAAACTGGGAAAAACATGATGGAGAACGATCAGCTACACACTTTTACTACTAAAACTATTGTTTCATGAAATAATGTTTTCATACGATAACCATAACAAAGGTGTTAAACTATGTTGTTAACAAGTCAGAGAACATACTGGCAATACTATAAAGTGTGGGTCACATCCCAATGAATTGGAGTTATTGGGTGACGTCCCAACGAATCTGTGTATATTGGGTAACGTCCCAATCGAATCTAAGCTATATTGTGGGTAACGTCCCAAGGTAAACGATATTGTGGGTAACGTCCCAAGGTGAACTGTACTACGGATAACGTCCCGAGGTAAACTATATATTTTAGGTAACGTCCTATCGTAAATTATTGTGGGTGATGTCCCAACATAAACTAAACTATATTTTGGGTGACGACCCAACATAACCTAAATTATACTTTCGGGTAACATCCCAACTAAACTGTATTTTGAGAAACGACTCAACAAGATGTATTTGAAAGAGTTTACGGACTTTCCTACAAACAACCCATCTATATATATACACTCAACAATTATTGTGCAAGAATTAACGAAAATAGTAGAATTATACCGATAATAGATGTCCTTGAATTAATGGTCAGGGTACTTAGTTGGTGTTCGAAAATTCTGAAGCATAAGTTACGCATTTGCAGCAAAGGTGACAACTTTGACCCATTTGCTTATAAATGTGTGGATTCAGGTATAATACGATGACTGCCAACAATTCCCTCTTTAGTAGGTATAATACAAAGTCAAGGTTACCTATTTGAAAGTTTTTATTAGGTATTTCACTGCAAAAATTTGATAGCTAACAGTAAAAAAAAGAGAAGAAGAATAAGGTATGAAAAAACCTCTCCAGAAGTAACTGTAAGCACATGGGGCTTGAAATTTGCACCAACTGACTATGGCACTTGTTCAGCTACAACTAAAAGATCATAAGCAAAATAAATATGAATGCAAAATACAGTTAAAGACAGAAAGAAGAATGACCAATATTCAAAATGAAATCTTTTAGTTTAAATCACAATTTGCAAATTTATTTTATTCTGAAATACATTTAAGTGCAAAGAAAATTGGTTCAAACAAAATTGAAAGCAGTAACCACATAAAAAATAAAATGCATTTACCAATAGCTCAATGTAGTTGGTTCTGCTACACGAAAAGTGTAGTACCAAGTTGGTCGAGAAACATCAAACATGGATCAGATATTAAAAGGTTACTCAAGAGACATGGGCCTTTGCAAGGATTGCATATCAATTTGTATTCCTACTTTGCAAGGAATGCATATCAATAAAAAGTTTCTTTAAAAAGTGCTTGAATGGAGAAAGGTATCAACACCCTGAACCAAATGAGAAAAAAATACTTCTAATAAGTGTACATGAACAGTGGAACATGTTTCATACTTAATAGAATATATATGTGGTTGCACATTCATATGTAGTTAATATAATAATGTCAGATACATGGAAATTTATAATCTCCCTAGAACATAATATGTATCAATAGAGACAAGAAACTATTCCGATTACATATTAGAAGAAATCGTAAAACCTAATCTTTACAAAAGAGCTTTAAAGTTGGGATGATTGATTGTCGTGTGACGGCTTGTTGAAAAAATATGTATAAGATGAACACTCAACACTCGTTAAGGCCTTAGGCTTGTTTGATCAATCATTCGCCATCACATATCTAACGAAAACAAATATATAGGACCACATACACAAACAAAATTCGAAAAAATGTGTCAAAAAAAATTGTGGCCTTTACGATTGTGCATTGCTTTATGTATAGATCTTTTAAGAGAAATTATTCATGCACCTACAGGTTTTGTTGAAAAGGCAGCCAAATGGACTACCAAGGAAGAATGGGTTACGGGTCAAAATAGGTTAGTGACTAACATGAAGTTTTTAGTGCGCGCCAAACATGTGATTTTGACCCTAAACCATGTTACAGCCAAACATGTGCCTGTTATTCATAAGTAGATCAGTTAAAATCTACTATTGGAAGACAATCAGTAGTCTGATATATTAAAAATGAGACATAACTATGCACTCTTTTATAAATAACATGTGCCTGTTATTCAATTAGAATTAAAACATAATAAGAATCTAGTCAGATCAGTCAAGATTTGCTATTGATAGACAATAAGTAGTCTGATATATCAAGAATGACTTACTTATTCTAATGGTTGATGGCACCAATATAATCAAGGAACTGAGCATTATCACCTGCAAACAAATAATGAAGACATATCTAATACCTTCAAAGATTAAACAGTACACTGAGAGTTGATATCAAATATATCAATCAGTTACTTTGAATGAACATCAAAACTTCAAGTACTTTATCATATTTATTATCAATTTAATTAGCTGAAGTTCATTAGAGCAAGTTATCAAACACCTAACATACAAAAAGGCAACCATCAGAATCAGGTTATACGAAGTACCTTTCTTTGTGAACTAATGCCATTTACTAAAAATTGTATGAATCATCATCATTGGTGATGTAATGTTCCCTCTCTTCATTTCATCACCTTTTGTTGCACATTTAGACTCAATCTCAATGCTCGATCACCATTTTTTTTTATCAGATAGTTCTTGTATCAGGTCGGGATATGTTTCCATAACCAAATCCTCACGTTCACGAAAAGTATTAGTAATAACTCTTTTCAGAAAGTTCATCACTTGAATGACCTACATCAATGCAGTCAAAGGATCCACCATCTGGACAGAAAGTCAAATCATTTAGTAATTCTTTTGTTTTCATCACTAAAATTACTGAACAATGCAAGCCTGTGCCATATATGGGGCAAAACACATTATCAATTTGATGACCTAATCAAGCAGGGTAGTTTCTGTTAGCGGCAGCTGGCGCCAAAAGGGTGGTGCAGTCCTCCTCTATTTGACACTGGAGAAAGCGTATCCAAGACCCCAATTGGTAATTCTCAAATCCAAGCCTATATATGAACCAAGAATTAAGCACCAAAATGGATTTTATTTTCATAATGATATAATGAAAGTTGCAAGTACATTAATAAGATCAGCTTAGCAACATACATCACGAAACGCTGGAAATTATCTGAAGAACCATATAAACAGTCGGATAAGACATCAGTTATAAAGTATCACTCACATCTTTCTAAATAAACTTAATGACATGTACCTAAATTATTTTCCATGGATCATATGCTTTCTTCACTATGTGTATAATTAAAAAATAGCATATGTTGGGACACAGGGACCATGTTTCCGTTAAAGAAATTCTTCTAATGTTCATACGCTTATTGTTGCAGGTGATGGAGCAAGATAAATTTTTATAAAACTAATGAAATTAGAGCACATTCATAAGGTTACCATGAGATAAATTAGACAAAGAATGCAAAAGGGATTACATAAACTATTTTTCATACAGGAGATGACAACACCCAATGCTTCCTCTTCATAATAGTCTTCAATCAAACACACAAGTTCCCTTCAACCTGAACATCAAAAAACTTCAAATTTCACATCAATTACAATACATAAAATTCTCACTAACATTTTATCAAACACGTATAATGCAGTATAAAAAGTTCTACTATAAAAGTTATTGTAGAAGAATAACTATGATTTAATACACTTGTTGTATACGTGCAATAATACATAAATGTGAGTAATTTACATAAATCAAGCAAGTCGATAATCTAGTAAGCATAGATTGCATCAATCGTACCTAAAGCGTGGTTTTGACTTAACCCTTGACAAAATCACATTCCCCATATTTCCACCATTCGCTGAAATAGGAAAATGATTGAAAGAGGGCGAGATGAGGGAAAGAGGCGAGTTTATCCATTTGAATCGATTGGTTTTTATGAGTCGGAATTAGCCGATTGTTTAGAAGCAGGGAAAAGGAGGACATCGGATGGTTTTTCTGGGTCGTGTCTAGCTGATTGTTTAGAAGCAGATGCAAAGGGAGGGTATCAGTTGGTTTTTTGTGGGTCGTGTCAGACGGTATTAAAGTAATCTTACAAATATGTAATATTCAACAAATATTTCAAATGACCATTAATCAGACGGTATTAAAGTAATCTTACAAATATTCATGTTTGAGTTGTATTCATTGTAATAATGTATATAAATATTTATCTTATAAAATATGAATAGTTATATAAGTTACCTTGCAAAACAGAAACAGATCATCAGCAAAGCAAATATTGACAATCCGTTGATTATCACAAAATGGGTGATAACCAAAAGTTTCTGATTCAGCAGCCCGACGATGAATGATCAAGGTAAGAACTTCCATAACCAACGTAAATAAATAAGGAGACATTCGGTCACCTTGATGGAGACCCCTTTCCCCTTTAAAAAACCCATAAAGTTGGCGATGCAAACTGATAGAATATTTTACACTTGTAACACACTCCATAATCAATTTAACCATATGAGAATGAAACCCGAATCCCAGCAAAATTCGCTGAAGAAAGCTCCAATCGACCGTATCATACGCCTTTTGGATATCCACCTTAAAAGCACATCTAGGAACACCCTTCATAAGATGATATCCTCTTAATAATTCCTGAGTCAAGAGAATATAATCAGCAATAGATTGACCCGGAACAAAAGCCGACTGATTTTCACTCACAACATCATGTAAACCCTCCTTTATGCGATTAGTAAGAAGTTTACTAATGCATTTATACAGAACATTACATAGAGATATTGGACGAAAATCATTAATCCGAGATGGCGTAGTTACTTTAGGATTAAGAGCAATTATGGTGTGATTTAACTCTTTAAGTAAATGGCCATTCGAAAAGAAGTCCCGAACAGCCCCATATACATCATCCCCCACAACATCCCATGCCTTTTTGAAAAAAGCAGAAGAAAAACCATCCGGACCCGGGGATTTATTATCCCCAATCGAAAACAAGGCCTCCTTAACCTCCTCCTTCGTGACTTTACGAATCATAGCATTAGCTTTAGAAAAAGTAAGATGATTTCGGAACAGGCCAACATTATGTAATTCGTGAACCTGCCCTCTTCGACCCAGAAAATCACGAAAATGAGTCACAAAAGCCAAAGGAACCTGATCTCCTTCATACACCCTATCAGAAGAATCCGACACAACATCAATACGAGATCTACTAACCTTTACTTTTAAAGCATTATGAAAGAATTTCGTATTACTATCCCCTTCCCGAAGCCAATCCACTTTAGACTTCTGCTTTAAATATCTTTCTTTATCAACAAGAGCTTGATTATACGCCATCAGATAGTGACCCGCCTCCTCCCTAAGGGTTACCGAATCTTGTTGCTCATCAAGATCCCTTTGAACACGGTCAAACTCCACACGAAGTTTAGAAACACGATCATGAAAATTACCTTGACTCCGTAAGAGATTACGAAGAGGTTTCTTCAATAAACGAAATGTAATGCCAAACATCTTGAAACCATCAATCTGAGTACTCCAAATGTCTTTAACAATCTGCCTAAACTCAGCCTTATGAGCTAAAAAATTAAAAAACTTGAAAGTTTAGCATAAGACTTATGAAATTAAGGCAATTTCAAGACCGCCGGGCAATGATCAGATTTCCGATAAGGTTGAAATAAAGCAACCAAACCAGGCCACATAGTAGTCATTTCCACATTCCCCATCACCCTATCAATCTTCCTCAAGATGCCATCACCACTCCGTGGTTTCTGATTCCAAGTATAATGGAATCCCGAACTTATAATATCAAAAACAACAATATCTTCCGTACACTCTTGGAATTCACGCATCCCAATGGAACATCGAGAAGAGCCTCTCGAAGAATCATCCAAATTAAGCATAGAATTAAAATCACCCATCAAAACCCAGGGTCTACTGTTTATAAAAACATTATGCTTTCTTAAATTTTTCCATAATTCTCGCCTATGAGTATAGGCATTCCCTGCATAAATAACAGAACAAAAGAAAACCTTATTGTCGCCACGAGAACGAATTTGACAGTGCATAACCTGATCACTACCATCAATATATAATAAATCCAACATTGTTGGATCCCAGCCAGTGATGATACGAGTTCCACCAATGTAGTAATTTGCATTAGAAATCCAATCCCAATGAGAAAATAGGTTTGAGCAGATTGGTTGCAACCTAGTTGCATGAAGATGAGTCTCCAAAATAGCACAAAAACTTAAATTATTTTCACGAACCACCTATTGAACCTCATTTTGTTTAGGGACGCGGTTCAAGCCCCTTATATTCCATGAAGCTAAGCTAATCACGGGGACCATCCAACCCAGGAGTGCTTGCCCCCTCAGAAATTATAAGTTTTGGGTTACCCAGAAATGCACTAGTTTCATTAAACTCAGCTTCCACATCACTAACTTCAGCCTCATCACCTTGTAACCCCTTACCCTTGTTAGGCAGCTCACTTGTACTTGCATCCCCCAAAGAATCACCACTTTGAAAAGCACTAAATCAATTCTGAATTGGAATTGTTGACGTCTTTGTTGATTTAGCCATACTAGCATTGGTTGTAACATTCTGACCCGTCTCCTTAGCCCTATATACCATCCTTGGTTTTTAATTTTCATGACAAACCCATCACCAAATTTATTACCTTTTTTAGAGGAACCACAAACAACTTTTTTAGAGGCTACAAAATCCTGATCACTCTTTGGGACCTCATTCACCACACTCTTGGGGCACTCAACATCTTTATGCCCAAAGATCTTGCATAAGCTACATCTAGGCGGTTTCCACTCATATTCAACTCGAACTGTATAAAAAGTTTTACCAGCTTCCTCAAGTTTCAGAATAGCCACAATGACACTTTCTTTCAAATCCATACATGAATCCACTTCCACCATAGCCCGAGCAAAATTAGGGTGCCCCCAGGACTCCATAAACATAGTACTAGTATATGAATCCAACATTAAAGGAGTACCAACTTTAGTAGCAATTGCACTTAATCCAACCTCATTAAAGGCAAGAAGAGGAACATTATGGAGCTTTATCCAAACCGGCACTTGAGATAGATTTTCTTTAGCCAAATCAGCATCCGAAGACCACCTTCTAAGAATGATAGGAACCAATCGAATCATCCAAGGACCTCCTTGAATCACATCATTCATACCCTATTCAAAAGAGAACTTAAAGAAAAATAGTCCATTAGCATGCATCATTACCTTCTCAATCCCAAACTTCCTCCATGTATTCATAACATAGCTTTGAACAACTGGAATTGAAAGCCTCTTACCAATGAAATAACCATATAAAGTATGAGAATACTTCTTACTAGCTTCTTTAACAACTTCCAACGGAATTTCTAAATCAGCCTCATCATCAGTAGAAGAATGTAAATTTAAAGAGCGAAAATTTACCTTCCTTTTTTATTAACATCCACAACTTGAGCATATGATTTTACCCCATTAGTTTGGCCAGGAGTATCAGAAATTTGGACAGGAACAGTTGTAGCAAGAAGTCTATCCAACCCTCGATCACAAGCACCAGGATTAATAAATCGAGTACCCTCTTCTGTTCCAGACTTAGTGCAATACAAATGAGCCGTAGTACCTGATTTATTACCGTCAGTACACTCGTCTTCACTTACATCTGTTTCATAAGCCATGTCCAATTGAGAGGTCTCCTTCTGAAAATCAGTTTGTTCACCAATTGATTTGGAATCTGTTTGTCCACCAATCGAATCACCAAAAATAGTAGTATTAAGCTCCTTTTCCTGAACAGGTGAGCCATCTTGATCACCATGTTCATCAAAATGCTTAAACCATTTTGTAAAGACCAACTTGAGAGAACTTTGATCAACCACATCATGTTCCTTAACCACCTTAGGGTTCGAAAGAGAAGGATAAGCAGTGCCAGGGATATTACTAGGAACTTCATTCCCAACCTGGATCACCTTATCATGTTGGCCGACTGATTTAGACTGGGTTACCAATCTTGGCACCCAAGTTACGCACAGAGTCCTGTGGTTTAGTGTTGAACCCTATAGACGAGATAGGGTTAGAAGCAGCTCGATAATCACTAAAACCTGCAGCATCTTTTCCATGAACAGCCTGAAACCCTAGCAACTCATCCTGCACATTAGGGTTAGAATAAAACGTCGCATCACCAGCCATTGCAGAATGTGCTGCAACATCAACCTGACGATAAGGGTTATTGGAATATATCACATCACCATCAGATACCACACGACCTGATTCAGAACAAGCAGACTCAGACGAACCAGAAGCACGAGTGTCACCATCACTTTTTAACCCAGACTTTTTCAATAAGTTAATCTTTTTCTTCTTACGTTTATTAGTCGGAGAAGTCATTGATGATGAACTTTAGACCACGACAACAAATCAAACAAAGCAAGACACAGGAACAAACAAGAAGAGCAATAAATTAAAATTCTCTCTCTAAACGACAGCAAGACAAAACCCTAGATACACAAAATAGACGACCAGAGAAATAAGAAATAAACAATAAGAATCAAAAGTCGATCAATAATCAACAACCATGACTAAAATTAGATCATAATCAGGCAGCCATGCGCCATAATCGCCTTGTGTTAACAATGCAGTAACAATTTTGCTTTGTAAGTAGTTGCTTGTATGTTTGCCTTTAAGTATAAATATTAATGAAATTAGAATGTAATAATTCAAAAAGAAATATGCTAAAATAGTATTTTGTAAATAGGGAGGGGTTAAGGTGTTAAACTATAAGACTTAAGGGTTTAAATTATATGTCTGCATAATAATAGGGGGACTAATGTCACACCCCCAAATTCGATGATTTTGATTAGCGGAAGCATTTAGTTAAGTATGGGGGTAATGACACCAACAGTGTACATGCATACGTATCAGAGCATATGATTACAACCAAACATATATTATAAGAATGCCAATAGTAATAGTTACAAAGTTTTAGAATTCATCGAATTGTATGAATGTAAAAATAGTTAAGTTGTACAAAAGTAGATTTCGTAAATATGACTAAAACAACTTTAGTTATATAAAAGAAATTCTTATGTTTCAAAAGTTGGCATCTTAAAGCTTCACTGGTCGCCTAGTTTCCATATGTGCAGGTGATAGTCCTACGTGCGCTGCTAATTCCCTGAAAAACATAGTAAAAAGTCAACAACAATGTTGAGTGAATTCACAGGTTTTATGAGTACAATTGTTTAACGAGGTTCAAGTAAGTTTGTTGACCCAAAAGTCAAATAGTTCATTTGGGGATGTTGTCCAAACGTAAAAGTAGAGGGATGTTACCCATAATGTAGATGTTGTGGGATGTTACCCAAATCATGTGTTTGAAATTATGTTGTTGGTCGTTCTCCAGCAGTTTTAAAGTTTGTGTCGGTCATTCTCCGACAAGTTACCAAGTTATACCGGTCGTTCTTCGGTAAGATACCAAGTTAGCACCGGTCATTCTCCGGCGAGATACACTGTTAGTACCGGTCATTCTCCGGTAAGATACCAAGTTAGTGTCGGTCATTCTCCGGTAAGATACCAAGTTGTACCGGTCGTTCTCCGGTATGATACATAGCTGGTTGTTCTCCAGCTAGATACAAATTGCACCGGTCGTTCTCCGGTAAGATACCAAAATAGTTTTCATTTGTTGATAATTGTTTTTGTATGAAATACCCTTTCATAAACCCAGTTGTAATAGTTGACCGCAATCATAAACATTTTGTATAAATGCACTAAAGCAGTTATATAATAGTTTGCGCAGGTAGCAAGAGTAAAAGCGGGGCTGTGAACTCACCTGTTGAGTTAAGAAATGTGCGAGTGCTAGCAAAGCCTAAGCCCAAATGTTCTCAAAGACCGTAATCTTCTAACGCCCTAAACATGTGAGATTATAAGTATAATTACGTGGATGTCTTAGTTTGACCACCCATGCTAGTGTTCACACAACTAGATTATGACCCAAGTGTTTGTTTTAATGTTTACATTTGCAATTTGTAGTTATGAAAATTTATACGACTTGTTGGTAACGGTTTGTAATAATAATCTCTGAAAGTATTATCATATTGTTTCATTGTTTTTCATAAGGTATGGAATTGTGTACGGGGGTCCGGGGGCAGCGCCCCTGGTAGCAGGGTCCAAGGGGTGGCAACCCCTGGCAGGGTCCAAGGGGCAGAGCCCCTGGCTGGGGTCGAGCTTAGTGAAAATTTTTACTTCTACTACGTTACTTTAGTAAAAACGCACGTGAAATCCAAATTCGGAGTAAAATCAAGTGGTAAAATCGGGTTCCGACACTTAGTGAAAAACATGTGTTTTTAAGGTTCTGAGTTTTGCGATATAAGGACTGTGTCGCTAAAAGGTTCTGCGACACAAGGGTTTGTGTCGCCATGTGCGACATCCATAATTTTATGCGGCATAAGGTGTTGTGTCGCTATATGCGACGTTCGGATTTGCTACAATGTAATTGCTTGTGTCGCACCATGCGACATAATAATCTTTGTGTGATGATATTTGATTTGGTCGTAGCCCCCGTGACACCTCCCACTTCCGCTGCCACGTGTTTTGGGGGTGCGACAGATTGGTATCAGAGCCTAAGGTTATAGCGAACTAGGATTGCATTAGTGACCTAGACTATAACCATTAGGTTAGTATTCTTTGTTTACTATGACTGGTTCAGCGATTACATCATTTGAATTTAATTTAACATAGCCTGATCAATTATGTACAATTAAAGGAGATTCGATACAAGACCTGAAATGGTCATAGTGAACGAGAGTACAGTAGCAGACGTAGACCGAGGATAGAACGAGACCAACCTTTATACGTGCTAATGTGTTAGGCTTTTATGTGTGTGTGTGTGTGTGTGTGTGTGTGTATATATATATATAACCTTACGTACACTAAACTTATTTGCCACCCTTCACGACAACCACTCCCACAGCTACATCACCCAACTCTGAACATGAGACTCAACCCTTATTTACCACTGAGGAGACTTCCACGGTACCACTTGCTTAACCGCATAGGGTAACTACATAATCGAATAGGACTCACTTGAGAAGAATCTACCTGAGGATTTTCCAACCAAACAAGTCACATCTACTTCACCCTTTTTTCTGCTCGTAACCAAATCACTCGGGAATACATATAGAACTTAAATCGTACGATACTTCGACACCTAGATGAACTACACCTACTCCCGTCACTTCGCACTCTTCGTTCCCACTTGTATCATAGACCCATGGAGCGCGCGTGCTACACACGACTAGAAGAACATACACACCACCTCGAACTAGAACTTGTCCTATTCATATCACTACTACTGATACTCCACCCACTAGGACCCATCGTAGGGCAGATGTCCGCCAATGGAATTGGTTGCCCGCAACACTTGAGACTTTGAGAACTGAAAAAGGAATATAGATTTCTACAGAGGACGAAGAAGCTATCGATATGCGAACCTCTCTATATGCACATGAACCCACTTACCATACCGTTCTGGTACTAGCTGCTAGGCTACACCTCCACGAAAATAGAATAGACACTAAGGAGTTAGAACAACACGTAATCCGTTTAGGTTGGATGCACCTGGCATAGGGCCGAGTTGCACATATCCTTAAGGATCGACAGAATCTTAGTAAAACCATAGAAACTATCCATCTCCAGGTGATGGAGACTAGAGACGAAGTCGCTGCCTTGCGATTAAGACTAGTGTGCAAAATAGAACTCGCTTAGGACTAGTAGAAATTCCACTAAACATGTACAGTGTGTAGGAAACAATTTTCAAATAAATCTTTCGTCAGACATTTTCCACGAATTATTCACAAACATAAATCTTTCAACAGATTTTTGACAAACAGAATTTTCAACATTTTTCAATGACCAGAGTTTTCAATGTATTTTCATCTATTTGAGCCTTTAACGAATTTTCATCAAACGGTTACTCAAAATTTCCCACGCCTTCAATTTTTTTCAATTGATTTTTGTTAAACAAAATTTTCCCCGTTTTGTTAATGACAAGAGTTTTCAACAGATTCATGTCAGCAACGATTTTAAACAAATTTTGCCACAAAATGTTTTTAAAGAATTTTTAAAATTCATAAATTATTAACGAACTTATCAAAACATTACGATGACGTTTTTGGCTAAAGAAAACCATATATATCAATAAACACTTTATTTCCACTCAATCTTTCTCTATGGTCTAACCTTTAATCCCATTTTGAAACTAGAATACCGATTACACATGAAACATTGCTAAGGAAATTCTAAGATAAGTAGTTGGATTGTGGTTTTCCAATAAAGGCATAGGTACGATAGACTAGTACGAAATAAGATTCTCTTAGTAGTCGGTTTGATAGTAGCAATACTCGATCTTGCAAAATCGGATAAAGTTAATTCATATAGAGACAAACCGAGACGTTAGTGATAGAGGTGACAACGACCAATACGAAACTATTGGAGGATAAAACTAAATGAGACAATGACATAATTATTTCAACCTTATACGATACCGGATTAGTTTAGTCCAATACACAATCACAGCCCACCAATATAGGTTCCAAGCACATCGTAGAACTTGCACTTTGAACTTAGCAAGCGAATTCTTCCATATACCTCTTGGGATTACGACTTACGTTTTCTGACGACTTTTACATTAGACCATCTTTGGGTCTCTTAACAGTTTACTTATTGGAAATGCGTTTCCAGCAATTTATATTGGATATAATCCAACTAACTTTTCACACTCACACGAACTACAAACCACATAGGAATATTTTTCTACTACGAACCACATAAGAATGTTTTCCTACTACGAACCACATAGGAATGCTTTCCTAATATGAACCACATAGGAATGTTTTCCTACTATGAATCAGATAGGAATGTTTTCCTACTACTACGAACCTTATAGTAAATGTCCTTACTAAGACTTCCTATTTAGGAATGTTTTCCTACTACTACGAACGTATACAAATCGATGTGTTGCATCACAACAACGAACTTTCCTTCCATGGACTTTGTTAAACGTCGGGAAATACTCACACTTTCACTAGATACCACACAAACTATGACTACGAGCAAATTTCGGGATGAAATTCTTCTAACAGGGGGAGAATGTGACACCTGACAATTTAGGTTTACTTTTAAACTTAACCGAAACCCTAATTACGTGTATTTAGATGTGATTTAGGTTAAATACTTGTAACTACTTTTAACTATTTGTATATTATTGTGAATATACACATACGTAATTGTTTTATATTACGCTTACGTAATTAGTTGTAATTACGCGAAACAACCGGACGGAGTCCGGCAGACTATATGACTTTGGTGAAAACCTTTCTATAAATAAATTTAATCTACTTTTAGAAATTATTTATCACATATTATTATTTTGAAATAATTATACACGAAAAACCTAGACGTTTTAATTAAAACGTAACAAACGCGGTGAAAACGTGCAAACTGAACCCGGCAACCAAACGAAACCATAATTAATATTTTGACAACTTAAAATAAAGTATTTTAATAATAATTCAATGAATAATAGTCCCAAACATATCATGAATTAAAATAACACAAGAAAACGTTACGTGATTTAACGTTTAGACACGAATATCGGGTAAACGAACACAATACGTAACCTAAACTTAATTGATACAAATTTAACTGATTTTTGACCCTTGTGGGGCCCCCAAATTCGTTCACCACCCTTTCGCCCTATCCCATTTCATGCAAATATCAATCATGACTTTGTTCTCCCCATACCACTCATCTTACATGCATTCTCTCATTTCTCTCAATCTCACTCTTTCCCACCTTCTCTCTACCTTCTCACTAGCCAAATTCTCTCTCAAAAATTCTGAGATTTATCTCAGCCCCAAACACCTCTCCACAACCACCATAAACCACCAAATAGCCACCACAAGCCACCACTTAAAATATTCACCATTTCTCAAGGTTTTTACAAGGAATTGAAGCTCAAGGAACACTCATCTCATTTCCGTCCTCCTTTCTTCAAAACATCATTGTGAGGACTCATTCTACCTTTTTACACTCTTATTATCATGATTAAAAGTTCACTCAACAAGTATTATAACAAGATATTACATAAAAACCATTTTTCTTAACTTGAAACACATGAAAATATGATAAAACTTTCTGTCCAGAAAGATGTGTCCACTTCCATGATTTTTAGAAAAATCATCTCTCCGTGAAAATGGAGGTTTTTATAGTCAAAACTTAAGTTCAAGAAGTAATCTTTCCAACCCCAAAAACCTTATATTTTTCTGAGCTCGTTTAGTATTTTTAATAATTTATATAAAAACACATATACAATCTGCTCTAAAAAGTCAGAAACTTTGTTCATATGGTTTTTACCATGAAGTTTGTTAATGTCCAATAATCGCATTGAATATAATAATGATTATACAAGTGTATAATATCTCACGATTGTTAGTGTATAAAAATCGTAATGTTTTGAGCTTTGGAACTTTGGTTCCTTCCAAATTATCATACTAAAAATTTGGTTAGCTACAAAAGTTGTACTGATATATTTTTCTTGAAAAGTTGTAGATTTTGCCCAAAAACTTGATCTTCATGAAAAGTTGAGTGAACTTGTTTTTAGGTGGACATCAACCCTCCACCTATACTATTGACTTAAGTGGACATTAACCCTACACTTACATAGATGGTCTTTGAACATCTACTTATATACAACCTTATACGTTTAGGACGTTAGAAGATTGCACCTTGGGACACCTTGCTTGCTTATTTGATTATTTGCTCGTTAATTGCTTAACTCAGGTGAGTTTCATAGCCCCTTTTTACTGTTTTATATCCAGGGGTGAGAATACATACAACTGCTTTTACACAATTGTTTTTATGAACACAAGTACACAAAAAATGCTATACGGATTGCATAAGTTAACACACTAATCCATTTAAAGTCCTCACACATCATAGCTTCGTTAATTTGGACTAAGTGCGAGTATTAGTAAATAGATCTATTTGGGACTGACAATCCCTGTCCGGGTTAGTCGCGCTAACCTGTCAAATGGACGTATTAATATTTGTACACGCGAGTGTATCGGATTAGACACTTGCAGGGGCACCAACGATTGTGTACTCGAAAGAGGCATGACACACATTGTTAAGCTTCGGACTATGAGCTCATGACAATAGTATACATATTTGATTGATTTCAAACATTATTAAATCTTGTGTTTCATACCGATATCTCAACAACCGTTTAACAAACCTATGAACTCACCACGTTTATGTTGACCCTTTTAGTATGTATTCTCAGGTTTACAGACGCAATAGGACTACCCACAGGAATCAAAAGAGTAGGATGCTTTTGGAAAGCATAGCTCGAGTCGCATATTTTCAAACAAGAAAATTAATTGCATTACGATATTTTGTATCAACAACTATGTTTTAGAAATCTCTAGACTATTTTTGCGAACTCCAATATTTTTGGGTAACAGTTGTAAACATTTGATTATGGCAATGTAACTATTTTTTTCAAACATCTCATGTAGAGGTCGTTTGTTGTAATCTTTGTGTGATGATATTTGATTTGGTCGTAGCCCCCGTGACACCTTCCACTTCCGCTGCCACGTGTTTTGGGGGTGCGACAATTAAATGTTTTAATATTTTTAAATGATAAATTCTTAAATATGTTACCGAATATATTTTTACTTGAGATATTTTATTTAGATAATTTAATTGAGTTATAATATTTTAACTTTGTTTTGTTTCAGTTTGACGGATACGTTTCGGGTTGTTTCAATCGTTCCGTACATAATTACAACTAATTATGAAATGTAATACTACGCGTATTAACTAGTTGGGTTTTGCTACACTTACCTCTAAAATGTGTTGTGAATTCACTCTAAGTTAGGGAATTAGCCTAAAAATAAGTGCAAATTGTGTTTATATATTCGTCGAAATTGCGGGGTGTTACAACTAAATGAATTGTTATTGCAACAGTTAAGTGGGGGCATCCATGTACTCATCTTCCTCACCCGACTTTCTGTACACAACCTGCAAAAGCTTTTTTTTTCTTCTTTTTCCATGGCACTAGATCTAACTTTCTAAACCATATTTATATACTAAAATCATCACCCATTTGTAAATTGCTTACAAATGAGTTTCTATGTACCAATAAACATCAGATCCACACATACTCGAATCTAACCATGAAAAACTTGTTGCCCCTTATACGTTTGATGCCCTGGGCCATCGCCCGGTCTGCCCAGGCCCATAACCGACCCTGGAATCAAAACATCAACCTTATCATCACTGGGCTGTCCCATTTTAAGTACTCGGAAGTTCACCTTCCTTGTACTTGCCTGATCATTAACAACACTAGCAAATGACTTAAAGACAGATTTACCTTGTTCATCATCGCTAGAATCACTACATGCTTCTGGTTTAAATTAACCGGCAACCCGAACTGATTTTATACCCTTATTAAATGTTGTTGGTGCGTTATTAGTTCCATCTCCCTTATCCCCCATCACCAAGTTAAACAATAATAAACCCGACTCTCAAACCTGCACAACCGAAGCTAATATATGCAATATACTAAAACCATGTACCTCACAATCTGATCGAACTTGAAATCAGCCACAACCAATGCAATATGTCCAATTTAAATCCCAATCTGTCCAATTTAAATCCCAATCTATCCAATTTAAATCCCAATCTTAAGCAAAGTAATCTGCCCAGATTGTACTCACACTTGTCCAATATACCCACAAGCCAAAGACTGATCAAATTGACTACATAATCAGATAATAAGAAGCAATAATGCAAACGTGTAGTCTGACTCAAAACAAGGAGTCCTCAATCTGCACAACCCTCTTAAAAAATGCAATAGATAAATCGATTATATGTCTAAAAAAACTACACAATCAGAATAATAATCATATTATGCAAAAACGTGTATCCAGAGTCAAACAAGCATAAAACTTGCTGCCCAAACCAAAACGAATTAGGGTTAAAAGAAACCCTAAATTCGGATATAATAGTATAGCAAATCATGAAGCCCACGTAAAGGATCAATCTGTTACCAATTAAATAAGCGTGTGAATGGTAATAATTGATCTTCGAATTAGTCCAATCAGACCAGATTAGAAAACGAATTCAGTAAACCCTAAAAGTCGAATAACACAATCAAATAGTTAAAGTCGAATTCAGCAAATAATTATTAAAGGGGATAATAAAGCTATGTATTGTTCATTTATTTATGCTGATAATAATTATATTAGGCGTCGTCAACTGTGGCATAATCTTGGTATGCACAAGCAATTTGTTCGGAGTAAACCTAAAGGTAGTGATGGGTTGCTTAAACCTAAAGGTAGTGATGGGTTGCTTAAACCAAAAGGTAGTAATGACTTCAAGGAGTGTGTTCACAACATTGAGGTCATGGATGTTAATGGTGTTGGTTTTCATTATACGTGGACACAAAAACCTAAAGGTAGTGATGGGTTGCTTAAAAAATCGATCGTATTATGGGGAATTTGAATTTCATTGATGAATTTCCTGGTTCGTATGCCATGTTCCAACCTTATAGGATCTCGGATCACTCTCTGTTTGTGTTAAAATGTCCTGTTTTAACTCGCGCCAGATCCAGACCCTTTAAGTTTTCTAATTTTTTGGTACATAAAGAAGGTTTCAAAGATCTGGTTAACAATAATTGGAATCACTTGGTGGAGGGACATAATATGTTCACATTAGTTAAAAGATTGAAATCTCTTAAAACCCCTCTTCGTAAATTACTATATGATCAAGGCCAGCTCCACCATCGTGTTGATTTGTTTCGAAAAGAGCTGGATGAGGCGCAATTGGCTCTAGATCATGACCCTTTTAATGTGTATTTGCGGGAGCAAGAGGCAACTTGTTTGAATGCTTTCCAGGCAGCGTTAATTGATGAGGAAAGGTTTTTACAACAAAAGGCTAAAGTTGAGTGGTTGAAGGTGGGTGATTCTAATTCATCCTATTTCCATAAGATGGTTAAGTGTAAGCAAAATAGAGCACGTATTGAGAGGGTTTCGGATCATGATGGAACTGATGTAGATGGTCCTCGTGTGCCTCCTATTTTTGTTAAGCACTATCAGAATTTCTTGGGTGTTGAGGGGAATATAACGCAGCAACTAAGTGAGGACTTATTTGTTAATCGTTTATGTGCTTAGAAGGCAAGTTACATGATTCGTGAAGTTACAAATGAGGAGGTTAAATCAGCTATGTTTAACATTGGTGAGAATAAAGCAGCTGGCCCTGATGGTTTTACTTCTTCAAGAATGCATGGGAAATTGTGGGTAAAGATGTTTGTTTGGCTGTCCGGGATTTCTTTGCTAACGGGAGGCTTTTACAGGAAGTAAATCATACTATTATCTCTCTTGTCCCAAAGGTTCCAACCCCCTCCCGGGTAAATGATTTTCGGCCAATATCTTGTTGTAATGTTATTTATAAATGTATTAGTAAGATCATTACTAATCGGATCAAAGATGGGTTGGGTGATATTGTTAATATAAATCAGTCAGCTTTTGTTCCTGGGAGACGTGTTTCGGATAACATTCTCCTTACTCAGGAGCTCATGCATAATTATCATCGTGAGGCAGGGCCTTCTCGGTGTGCATTTAAAGTGGATATCCAAAAGGCATATGACACGGTTGATTGGAATTTTTTAAGGAATACTTTGTTGGGTTTTGGATTCCATAACACTATGGTTGATTGGATAATGGCATGTGTGACGAGTACTTCTTTTTCTATTAATGTTAATCGCCATCTTCATGGGTACTTTAGAGGTAAAAGGGGGTTGCGACAAGGGGACCCGATGTCTCCTTACCTCTTTACCTTGGTTATGGAAGTGCTTTCTCTTATCTTTCAGAAGAAGGTAAGATTGTCAGATAGTTTTCGGTTTCATCATCGTTGTGGAAAAGATTGAATTATAAATGTCTGTTTTGCTGATGACTTATTTTTATTTGCTCATGGGGACTCGAAGTCTGTCAAGGTGATTATGGATGGTTTGGAGGAATTCAAAAATGTCTCGGGTCTAGTTCCAAGTATTCCCAAAAGCACGGTATTTTTCTGTAATGTTGAAAGTTGTGTTAAAGCATCTATTCTTAGGAGCATGCCTTTTGAGGAAGGTAAGCTTCCTGTAAAATACCTTGGTGTCCCTTTGATATCATCTAGACTTCTGTATAAGGACTGCAAGGTTCTTGTGGAGAGGGTGAAGAATCGGGTTGAAGATTGGAAGAATAAATACTTATCTTTTGCGGGTAGACTTCAGTTGATCCTTTCTGTTCTATCCTCTATGCATATATATTGGGCTTCGGTGTTTATTCTGCCTTCTCGTATTGTTGCTGAAATTGAGCAAATTATGAGGGGTTATTTATGGTGTCAGGGAGATATGAAAAAGGGTCAAGCAAAAGTCTCATGGGAAGAGTTGTGTCTCCCAAAAATGGAGGGTGGTCTGGGTATTAGAAGGCTTGAGCCCTTTAATGTTGCGCTTATGATTCCTCATATTTGGAGCATTATTACTCAAAGAGAATCCCTTTAGGTTAAATGGATCCACTCGTATAAACTTAAAGGGAGAAGCTTCTGGGATGTCCCCCTTTGTTCTGGTGTCACTTGGGGTTGGCGAAAGATTCTTCAAATTAGAGATATAGTGTGGCCTTTTATTGCTGCGATGGTTGGTAATGGTAATTCTATAAATATCTGGTTTGATTTATGGTGTACTGGTGGCCCATTGATTAAGCATTTATCTCCTAGATGTATCATGCATGAGGGGTTTTCTATGAATAGTAAGATCTCTGATTTAGTTTATAATAGGTTTGGCCAGCTGATTGGTTACAGCGGTATCCGGCTTTAAATAATGTTCCGTGCCCGACTCTTGTTGCAAATAGGAAGGATAAGTGGTACTGGTGTGATGTTCAAGGGAGTCAACAGGTGTTTTCGGTTAGGGCTGTTTGGGAATCCATTCGTCCTTCAGGTGTTCTGATCCCTTGGCACAATATAGTTTGGTTTTCTCAGTGTATTCCAAGACACGCGTTTCTACTTTGGTTGGTGTTCAAGAGACGTTTAAAGACTCAAGATAATATGAAGCAATGGGATGTTGGTCCTGCTACCAACTTAAGCCTGCTTCGGTGTTCCTTGTGCAATCATCTGAAAGATTCTCACAACCATTTGTTTTTTGAATGTCCATTTTCATTACAGGTTTGGAGGGCTCTTGTTCCCCTTGTTGGTATGCAAAGCATGTCTGGCATTTGGAACGATATTATTGTCTGGGTTCAGCCTATGGCTAGCTCAAGGAAAGCTAAAAGTGTTATTACTCGTCTTCTCCTTGCAGCTTCGGTATATCATTTATGGATTGAACGGAACAACAGATTATTTGGAAAGAGCTCGAGAACAGTCTCCCAACTTTGTGATGTTATTTATTCTAATGTACGGTTAAAGCTTCTTTCGTGTAGATTCAAAAGTTCTATGCATGTTGATCAGTTGTTAGATGCTTGGAAGATTCCCCAAAGTTATCGTATTAATGTATAGGGATCTCGTTGTGTTGATTGGTTGTTCGTTTACGTTATATTGGCTGTGTTTTCTGTTTTATAGGATATTGTTATAATGTATATGGCATGTCATATACATTTAGTGTTAGCTTTTTAAGCATAGCTAGTGCTTTCTCGAGGATAATGTGGAACTAATCCACATTTTTATTGTACTTAATGGTTTGAGGTAATAAAAATTCACCGGGGTAAAACCCTTTACCCAAATTTTTTTATTTATTTATTTGTAATTCTTATCAACCATCTCATTTTTAATTTCATATGTCATGGTAATGATTACTACATATGGTACTTTATAGTACCACATGTGGTATCTTATAGTACCACATGTGTTATTGTATTGTTATCTTCTCTTTTTTTTTTTGAGACTATACTGTATTTTATTTATCATTATGTTTTGTGGATTTATGTTTGTGTTCAATTATCATTTTTTTTATTTTCATACATGTTTTTTGTGTTCTATTTTTTTGCAGTGAAAAAGGGTACTTCACGTGGCCTTACTATCGCTGAGTTTATAAATGAGAAGCGGAGAGAGGCGATAAAATCTCGTAAAGCTGCAGTATATGAAAGTAGTAAAATAATGAAATCGAATACCGCCACTCAGTCACCTTCTAAGGTGGGTTTCACAAAAGCCGTTGCTTCCACATGTGATACTATTGCTGAGTTTATGCATAACTACCAGGAAGAATTGATCAAGAAGCAAATTAAGTATGCCGTAAAACATATTGTTTTGGTATATATTCAATATTTCAATTTTTGAATACACAAAAAACATGTAAGCTTCCTTTCTGTAAAATACCTGTAAAATACCTTGGTGTCCCATTGATATCATCTAGACTTCTGTATAAGGACTGCAAGGTTCTTGTGGAGAGGGTGAAGAATCGGGTTGAGGATTGGGAGAATAAATACTTATCTTTTGCGGGTAGACTTCAGTTGATCCTTTCTGTTCTATCCTCTATGCATATACATTGGGCTTCGGTGTTTATTCTGGCTTCTCGTATTGTTGCTGAAATTGAGCAAATTATGAGGGGTTACTTATGGTGTCAGGGAGATATGAAAAAGGGTCAAGCAAAAGTCTCATGGGAAGCGTTGTGTCTCCCAAAAATGGAGGGTGGTCTGGGTATTAGAAGGCTTGAGCCCTTTAATGTTGCGCTTATGAATCCTCATATTTGGAGCATTATTACTCAAAGAGAATCTATTTGGGTTAAATGGATCCACTCGTATAAACTTAAAGGGAGAAGCTTCTGGGATGTCCCCCTTTGTTCTGGTGTCACTTGGGGTTGGCGAAAGATTCTTCAAATTAGAGATCTAGTGAGGCCTTTTATTGCTGCGACGGTTGGTAATGGTAATTCTATAAATATCTGGTTTGATTCATGGTGTGCTGCTGGCCCATTGATTAAGCATTTATCTCCTAGATGTATCACGCATGAGGGGTTTTCTATGAATAATAAGATCTCTGATTTAGTTTCAAATGGGACTTGGGTTTGGCCGGTTGATTGGTTACAGCGGTATCCGGCTTTAAATAATGTACAGTGCCCGAGTCTTGTTGCAAATAGGAAGGATAAGTGGTATTGGAGTGATGTTCAATGGAGTCAACAGGTGTTCTCGGTTAGGGCTGTATGGGAATCCATTCGTCCTTCAGGTGTTCTGATCCCTTGGCACAATATAGTTTGGATTTCTCATTGTATTCCAAGACACGCGTTTCTGCTTTGGTTGGTGTTCAAGAGACGTTTAAAGACTCAAGATAATATGAAGCAATGGGATGTTGGTCCTGCTACAAACTTAAACCTGCTTCGGTGTTCCTTGTGTAATCTTCAGAAAGATTCTCACAACCACTTGTTTTTTGAATGTCCATTTTCAGTACAGGTTTGGATGGCTCTTGTTCCCCTTGTTGGTATGCAAAGCATGTCTGGCATTTAGAACGATATTATTGCCTGGGTTCAGCCTATGGCTAGCTCGAGGAAAGCTAAAAGTGTTATTACTCGTCTTCTCCTTGCAGCTTCGGTATATCATTTATGGATTGAAAGGAACAACAGATTATTTGGAAAGAGCTCGAGAACAGTCTCCCAGCTTTGTGATGTTATTTATTCTAATGTGCGGTTAAAGCTTCTTTCGTGTAGATTCAAAAGTTCTATGCATGTTGATCAGCTGTTGGATGCTTGGAAGATTCCCCAAAGTTATCGTATTAATGTATAGGGATCTCGTTGTGTTGATTGGTTGTTCGTTTACGATATATTGGCTGTTTTTCTGTTTTATAGGAAATTGTTATAATGTATATGGCATGTCATATACATTTAGTTTTAGCCTTTTAAGCATAGCTAGTGCTTTCTCGAGGATAATGTGGAACTCATCCACATTTTTATTGTACTTAATGGTTTGAGGTAATAAAAAATTCACCGGGGTATTACCCATTACCAAAAAAAAAAAAGTCGAATAACACAATTCCTAAAAACGGCCAACAAAACCCTAGAAAAGTTTCCAATAGACCTGTTCAGGAATTAAATCAAGAGATTTAATTGATGAACAAGTTAATCAGCAAAATAATCAGGATTATTGAATGGATTTCATGAAGAAAAGTGAATCGAATTAGGTTTTGGGTAAGGGACAAAAATCGCCAAAAAAAGAGAGAAAACAAGGGGTTTTTATTTAGGCTGATCCTTAGGATACTTAAGGGATAATATCAATATACATGTTTTAAGATCTCAGACAATTCATGCATCCAAATTACGGATCTACTTGATTTCTTCCAAAAAAACAAATCGTATTTGTTTTTTTTTTGTTAGATTAAAGTTAGATCTTTTTGCATGTTTAGAGATTATAATTAATATGCTATTGATCTATTACTTGAGATGCTAGTATTACAGATCGAGTTGGGCTGCTGATGGGTCAGGTTGCCAGATTGTATAAAGATATGCATGTGTATGTGTACATTTATATGTGCAAAGACGATTTAAGATGAAGTTGCAAACATTTATAAGTGATAAACTAATGTATGCTTATATAATGGTTTAAGGCTGTTAGCTTGCGCGGGTTAGGTCGGGCTAGGGCTAGGGCTATTGGGTCAGGTCGGGTTGGGTTGCTGCTATGTTGAGTATGCTTTTTATATATTTATGTGTGTCGATATGTAAATGTATGCATATGTGGATATTATAAGTGTATATACATGGTTTTTGGCAACTGTGTTTGGTCAAGACGGGCTCTTTTTTGGTCGGGTCAGGCTGGGAGGTTGGGTTAGGCTGTATAGTATGTATACGCGTATTGTTTCTTTACTACAAGTGTTAATTATGACTATGTGTTTCATTTTGTAGGTACAAAAGATAAAAGAACAACTTTCCGAAAGTCAAGAGCGAGAACGAGTGAGAGAAGCGGATTTGATTCATGTGCAAGAGCAAGTTTCAACTTTAACCAAAACTTGGAAGGAGAAGTTCCCACCATCACTACCTAGCTAGTGTTGATCTGGCTATCAGGTTTATTTTTGAACAACAAATACAATGTTAAGTAACGTATAACTAGTATTTTGGTACTTAACCAATTATGATATTTGTTGTATATTTAGGATGTTTAATTGATGTAGATGTATGTTATTAGGATGATTGAAGCAAGTCTGAATCTTTATTATGTCTTCCAGTATTGCATCGTATCATATATGAAAAAGGTAGTGGTTTTGGAAACATGGAAAATCTTTGAGGAACTATTTAATGTAGCAAAATGTATTATGTTGATATTCCATGGGAAACATCTCGTGGGAAATCTATGGGATAGTTTTCCATGGGAAATCCGTGTTAGACATATAGTATGATAAATCCATGGGAAAACTAATTTGTGGGGAACCCGTGGAAACCTCTTCCATGGGAATCCCGTAGCAAATTGAGCCGTGAAAAATCGATAGGAAATTTCATATTTCCGACGGACCGTTGTAAAACTTTTTGAATCAATGACCCCACAGATTATTGAAGGATAATTCCATGGGTGGCTCAAATTTCGTGGGAAATCCGTGCGATAATTAGTTACCCATGCCACTTTTCAGCTCGGACCAATTCCGTGGGAAATCTGTAGCAGATGACGTTTTGCCATATATTTCCCGTGAATTTGACCGTGGGGAATCAACTGTTTTCTTGTAGTGCTTGTACAACTATCGTTTGTTTCCCACCACAAACTGAACTGTTTTTGTTATTGAAATATCATGTTTTATCGATCTAGTAGTACATAAATGTAGTTTTATGATTATGCTTTTGTTTTCAATTCACATCATTGGTTATAAGTATCGTTAGAATACATAGGTATCCGAGATGAACATTTAAAGATATGATACTTTGTTATAAGTTAACAAAAACAAAACCATTTTTCTCTCTAATGTCCATGTAGATTTACTTTGTATACGTTGTTAATTGTTATGTTCCTGGATGAATTACATCTAATTGTTTTTATATAACCTAATATATAACCTAAATAAGGTTGCAATATAATTATGTGGTAATGGTATATATTTTGTTTTATTAGAATTGAGATGAGATACAAGAGATAATTTCTACGGAGCATATATAAATCCCATGTTTGTTAACCTTATATTAAATGGGATGTATATGTGTATATTATTGTTATTCTACTCCTATAAATGACTTGATTTACATTTTCAACTTGAAAAAATTATATGGTGGTGTTTCTTTGCTCTGATGAGTTGATTCATATTTATTATAATTTCTTTTGTTATGCAATTGCAAGCAGTTCTATTGTTGGCTTATATAAAATTTTATATATGTTTCCAAATTCACTGGCCTGCAATAAAGTGTAATTGATAACTAACATTTTTTAGTTGGAAAATATATTTATATATCTTATAAACATTTTTTTTGGTAAAGGGTAAAGTTAACCCGGTAATTTTATTATTCCAAAACAGTTAAGTACAAAGGATGTGAGTGAATCCCACATTTCAGCCCGTTACATAGGTAAAAGACTACATAACTAGGACACAACCACTAAGAAACTTTTGACTCAACAGAAGAATCAAAGAAAAACCATAAGACAATAAACAACCATTACATTTGACTTGACCACATCAAACATAAACTATCATTTTATGTGCTCACGGAAGTTAATATCAAAAGCCTTGCAGAAAGCATATTGTTCTTCAGTTAAATCATAGACTTGATCATCATAACCCCATAAAACTAGCATCACCACCGCCTCTAGACCCAGACCCGTGTAACACCCAGTCAAAAAGGTCAATTTTCATGCCCAATTTTTACTTCAATTAATCGTACTTAGTACGCAAGTATAACAAAATATTCGAAAACTTTATATATATAATTATATATATGTAACGCAAGATTATTTCATAATCACTAGGAAACAAATCTATTAGAAAGCAAATATTGCGTCCGAATTTCGGTGACAAAATTTTTATAAATAATGTTTTATTATATAGATTTAACTTTATAAATGTGTGGAAAAATATTAAACATTCGAAAATGTAAGTCGCTTTAATTAAAAGCGCATTCTAGTTATCTGAAATTGTGCGAAATTTATTTATAAAACTTTAACCCAAACATTTTATTTTTTTAAAATGTTTCAACTCAAAAATATTTCGAAAACATATAAAAGAATTTTATAAATAAAAAATATTATTTATTTTGCGATCAGGTACAAAAACACGGGATACTACTAACAACAACACTATCATCATCTCCATCTTCATCTTCTTCATCAAGATCATCATGAAGTTCATCATCATCCTCAAACCTTCGATCTTCAAATCGTAAGGAATTACCCACTTTTTCTTGTTATTTCTTGTTAAAAACACTTAATATATCTTGTATTAACATTATATCAACAAGATTTGGTCCAAAAATAGGTTAGATCTTGATTTTGGGGGAAACATCGTCGAACAGACGCGAGTGTCGCACGGTCAGATCCAGTGTCACACCCCGCCAAACGGTAATTTCGATTAGTTATGTTTAGTTTGCGGAAGCTTTAATAATGTGGCGGGGCTGCGAACAGTAATTTCAACCAACCGTTACATACACACTCAGAGCATATGGTTATTGCACAACATAATGGTTAAGGATGCCAATTCAAACATTTGTTACAAAAGTAGTACGACTATGTAAGTCGTAACAGTAGTAGTGACGTTCAACACATTTTAGTTTTAAATCAAAAATACATAAGGTTAAAAATAAGATTTCATAAGTATGACCGCAATGTCTGCAGTTATACAAATGAAATCCCCAAAAGCGGTCCCTACAGTATGTGGCATCCTAATAGGTCCAGGGTTGTCCATCCTGAATGCATGCGGTTTCTTACCCAGCTAATTTCCTGAAAAACATAGAGAAAGTCGTCAACAAAATATGTTGAGTGAATTTACAGGTTTTCATGTGTATGCGGTTTGTCAAACCAAGTTCGTATAAATGATTTGTTATTCATTTATAAAATACAAGTTATGTAGGGTTGTTACCCTGAAGTATTGTTATACGTGGGATGTCATCCCAAAGTATGTACTGGTCGTTCTCCAGTGTGAAATAAGTTACCGGTATGTTTTCCGGTGTCCAACAGTAGTAGGATTCGTTCTTCCTAAAAGTATGTGGGAATTTTTACTTAGACTGTGATCCCCTGAAAGGTGAGCTAAACCTCGTAGGTTAAAGTAACGCGACCTAACCCTATAACCAAACCACAACCAGAACTTATGTTGTTTGCCTGAATGGACATTTAAGTATACGCTCCACCGTAGGAGGGTCGTCACGGCAATAGTACTATCCGTATACTCAGTGGCTAGAGTCACCTAGCTAATGGTTACAGTAGCATGTCATGAGGTCTTTCATGCACACAATCCAAGTCTAGGTCCGTACTAGGATCCTTTGTCTAATTCCCAAATAGTTGTGAAAATGTAATATCACAATTCAACATTTGTATAAAAGCAGTAAAGCATTTATAGTTTGATTGCATGTGTTGGCATGCAATTTCTATGTTTAACACCCCTGTGTTTAAAAGCAGAAATCATTTAAAAGTAGGGGCTGTAAACTCACTGTGTTTTGCTCGGTATGAATGCTAGCAGCTGACAGGTAATAGCCCAAAGGTTTGTTAACCTATATACCATAAATGTATTAACATAAGTACGTTTGATTTGTTAAATCAACTTATGTTAACAGTTTGTTTGTTTTGTAGAAATTGTTAATTTCTCAGTAATTTAAGTCGTTGCATTCGTTGGTGATGTTGTGTTGAAATATTGTTATTATTTCACACGTCGTATGCCTTATCAAGTGTGTATATATATATATCATACACGTTCCATTTTATGAATATTCGTTTCGTGAAATGATTCGGGTCACGTCTTATGTTTGGAATGTTTTGGAAGTTTATTGGGCTCGGCCCGATTTGTTTTGTTTTTGGTTCACTATCTTAACCCATTTACATAATCTCTTTGGCCCATTACAAGTCTTGTTCAATGGCCCGTTTATTTATTTTAATTTATTTGTTTTTACAATACTCAGCCCAACCCAAAGTCTTAGGCCCAGGAAACATTCTGTCCAGTTTGTAGCCCAGCCCAGCCGTTCGGCTTGGGCTAGCCGTTCGGCTTGGATAGCCGTTCGGCTTGGCCATCAGCCGTTCGGCTTGGCTTCCGGCCCAACCCACACTTTACTCGATCCAGTCCAATATAATAGGCCCGTTATTTATTTCGATCCAGTCCACAACACTCGGTCCATTTAGCATTTTAGTCCGGCCCAATAATCATTTTAGTCCGGCCCAAATACACAGCCCACCAGACTCTTACACAGCCGATCGGCTTTGAGCACTTAGCCGTTCGGCTTTGGTCTCTTAGCCGTTCGGCTTTGTGACCTTAGCCGTTCGGCTTTGGCTCGAGTCCAGGCTCTGTTCGTTCTTCAAATTTCCAAACTCGAAATCAAGGTATGTTTGTGCCATTTTTCGAACGGTTTTAGTGTTTAGATGCTTAGTAACAACAATATATGTCATTATATCACATTTTAACAAGTTTAACATATATGATTCATGGATTTATGGTTTGGTTTCATATAACCCATTTCAAGAAAATCAACATATAATCATCAAACTTTATGTGTTATATACATGGATTGTGATATATATACGAGTTATACAACGAAATTTAAGTATGGAATTCGAAGGTTTTGAAGTTCCCTTACAATGGTGAAGTTGATGGTGACGATGATGATGCGAAGAAGATGATGAGGATGTTGGTTCTGGCTTGTTGTTCTACTCCTCCACTTGTTGCTACTGCTGCCTTGCTTGTGTTCTTGATCAAAGAAGGAGAAGAAGAGCAAGATAGATGGATGATGATAATGGGTGTTGTGTTTGAAAGAAAGAAAATCACAGGGAATGGGGGAGGGGAAAATGGGAATGGTGTCGAGTTATGGGAGATCACAGTTGTGGTCTCCCAATTATTGGGGCAAGTATGGTATTTTAAGCCCGTTAATTTCGGGTACGGGTATAATTAGTACAATATAAAATTTAACATTGTATATTTTTATTTTGTAGATGCTTTCCTGGTTCGTTATTTAAATTCAGAATAATGATATTTTCATTATTTTTGATTGTTGTACCATTCCTGCGTTGGACTGCTAACATTTAATTGAGCGTCGAAATTTCTGTCAAATTTCGGATTCACATTTTGAGGTAATGCTATAAATGTTCCCAAATGAATGAGAAAATTCACATTTTTCTCATCTTGGTCTCTGAACGCATTTTAAAATTGTTTCTGTTCGTTTTATAATACGTTTTATGTTAAACGTATTTTTAACCCGTTTTATCTATATGTTATAGATACAATAGTACTCGTAATTAATAATTGAATTATTAATTATGTTATATCACCAACTTTTGTCGTACTTATCAGTCGGGTTCGTTCCGACACATTCGTACGCAACTTTAAATACTTGCGTATTAGTAATACCTTTTGTTTAAAAGTACTAGGCTGCTAGACTTACATCGCATCAGAAGTTTTTGTTTTAAACTTAATCAGGAAATTAGCGTAAGAATGCACATGCTTAATGTAAATCAGTACCTAATTTGGAGAGTTGTCACATTCTCCCCCCGTTAGGGAAATCTCGTCCCGAGATTTAATTCATGCCGTGAGTCGCGGTCACGGTTTCAAACAGTCGAGGATACTTCTTACGCATTTCATCCTCTCGTTCCCAGGTGAACTCTGGGCCATGTTTTGAGTTCCAACGAATTTTAACTAGTTTGATTCGTTTGCGTCGAAGTTTCTGCGTTTTCGTGTCCATAACTTCGATAGGTTCCTCCACAAAGTTTAATTTTGAGTCAATGAAGACTTCGTCCGGAGGGATGATATGTGTTTCATCAGTAAGACACTTTTTCAAGTTAGATATATGAAAGGTGTCATGAATACTACTAAGCTCTTGTGGTAGTTTGAGTTTGTAGGCGACAGGACCAATCCTTGCAAGGATTTCGAATGGCCCGATGTATCGTGGGTTCAGTTTACCTCGTTTACCAAATCGTACGACCCCTTTCCAGGGTGCAACTTTGAGTAGGACTTTGTCACCTACTTGAAATTCTAAAGGTTTCCGTCTGTTATCGGCATAACTCTTTTGTCGGTCGCGTGCTGTTTTCAATCGATTAAGCACTTGAGATATCTTGTCCGTAGTTTCTTGGACTATCTCAGGACCCGATAATTGTCTGTCGCCCAACTCTGCCCAACAGAGTGGCGATCGGCACTTTCGTCCATACAATGCCTCAAAAGGTGCCATCTGTATACTGGTGTGGTAACTGTTATTATATGAAAATTCTGCTAGAGGTAGGTGTGTATCCCAATTACCTCCAAAGTCTATCACACATGCTCTCAATAGATCTTCGAGCGTTTGTATCGTTCGCTCGCTCTGGCCGTCAGTTTGTGGGTGGTAAGCAGTGCTCATGTCGAGTCTAGTACCCAATGCATGTTGAAGTGTTTGCCAGAAGCGAGAAGTGAATCGTGCATCTCTATCAGAGATGATGGATAATGGCACCCCATGTCGAGAAACGACTTCTTTCAAATAGATTCTAGTCAGCTTCTCCATTTTGTCTGTTTCCTTGATAGCAAGGAAGTGGGCTGATTTCGTCAATCGATCGACAATCACCCATATGGTGTCAACTCCGGATGTTGTTTTCGGTAACTTCGTGATGAAGTCCATTGTGATGTATTCCCATTTCCATTTGGGCATTTCGGGTTGTTGCAAAAGCCCAGACGGCTTTTGATATTCAACTTTGACTTTTGCACAAGTCAAGCACTTACTAACGTATGTGGCAATGTCTCGTTTCATGCCAGGCCACCAGTAAAATCCTTTCAAGTCGTGATACATCTTATCTGCACCAGGATGTATCGAGTAGTTGGACTTATGTGCTTCGTCCAAAATCAATCGGCGTAATTCGTCTACGCATGGTACCCAAATTCGGTTCATGAAGTACAATACTCCATTGTCTTTGGTTTCAAGCTGTTTCTCCATTCCCTTCAAGGATTCTTCCTTAAGGCGTTCGGGAATGAAGGCTGATTGTTGAGCGTCACGAATTTGAGTAATGAGATTTGAGTGTATTGTCAAACCTAAAGCTCGAACTCTTCGAGGGTTGACTCGTTCCTTACGACTCAAGGCATCAGCTACAACGTTTGCTTTGCCCGGGTGATACTTAATCTCACAGTCGTAATCGTTCAGTAATTCAACCCAACGACGTTGTCTCATGTTGAGTTCTTTCTGGTCGAATATATGTTGGAGACTTTTGTGATCCGTGAAGATAGTGCACTTTGTACCGTATAGGTAGTGTCTCCAAATCTTAAGTGCAAAAACGACGGCTCCTAGCTCTAAGTCATGCGTCGTATAGTTCTTTTCGTGAACTTTCAATTGTCGAGATGCGTAAGCAATGACCTTGTCATTTTGCATCAATACGCAACCCAATCCCTGATGTGAAGCATCACAGTAGACAACAAAGTTTTCTACTCCCTCGGGTAGTGATAGGATTGGTGCGGTACTTAGTTTCTGTTTCAACAATTGGAAAGCAATCTCTTGCTTCTCGCCCCAATCAAATTTCTTATCCTTTTGAGTTAGAGCGGTAAGTGGTTGGGCTATTTTCGAGAAGTTCTCGATGAATCGTCGGTAATAGCCGGCTAGCCCAAGAAATTGTCGTATTTCGGATGGTGTTTTCGGGGCTTCCCAGTTCTTAATTGCCTCGATTTTGGACGGGTCCACATGAATTCCCTTGTTATTGATCACATGACCAAGGAAATGAACCTTGCGTATCCAAAATTCACACTTAGAGAACTTGGCGTAAAGCTTCTCTTTCTCCAGTAATTCAAGAATCAATCTCAGATGTTGCTCGTGATCCTCCTTCGTTCGGGAGTATATCAATATGTCATCGATAAACACAATCACGAATTTATCAAGATAAGGTTTGCATACTCTATTCATGAGGTCCATGAACACTGCTGGTGCGTTTGTCAGTCCGAATGGCATGACTAGGAACTCGTAATGGCCGTACCGAGTCCTAAACGCAGTCTTAGGAATATCCTCATCCCGAACCTTCAGTTGATGGTAACCAGATCGCAAGTCGATCTTCGAATAATAACTTGACCCTTGTAGCTGGTCAAATAAGTCATCGATGCGAGGTAGTGGATATCGATTCTTTATAGTTACTTTGTTCAGTTCCCGATAATCAATACACATTCGCATTGATCCATCCTTTTTCTTAACGAACAAAACCGGAGCTCCCCAAGGTGAAAAACTCGGTCGGATGAATCCTAGGTCTAAGAGTTCCTGCTGTTGTGCAGACAGCTCTTGCATTTCTGATGGAGCAAGACGGTAAGGCGCACGTGCAATTGGCGCTGCTCCAGGCACTAGGTCGATATGAAATTCAACCTGTCGTGGGGGTGGTAATCCTGGTAACTCATCAGGAAACACTCCCGGGTAGTCACGTACGATAGGTACGTCGTCTATACATCGCTCCTCGGATTTCTTTTCTACAACATGTGCTAAGAATGCTTGATATCCCTTTCGGAGATATTTACGGGCTTTCAAGCATGTAATCATTTTTGTGGCACTTTTTCGTTTCTCACCTTTGACCATAAGAGTTTCTCCTATCGGTAGTGGTAAGCGTACTAACTTATCGTAACATACTATTTCAGCGTGATTCTTCGACAACCAATCCATGCCGACTACAACGTCGAAACTCCCCAACTTAACCGGTAGCAAGTCTATTTTGAAGAGATGACCTTCTAATTCCAAGGTGCATCCCGGTACTATTTCTCCTGACTCGATTAACTCACCATCGGCTAGTTCAATAGTATATTTGTTATCTAGCTTATGTGATTCGAGTTCTAATAGTGGTCTAAACTCATTAGACACAAAACTTAAATCAGCACCTGAATCGATTAACACAGAGGCATAATGGTTGTTTACAAGAAACGTACCAGTGACGGTGTTAGGGTCCTGGCGTGCCTCCTGTGCTCCGATCACAAATGCTCGTCCTTGAGCTGGCTGATTGTTGATGTTGTTGGCTCGGTTGTTGTTACCACGGTTGTTGGTGTTGTTGCGGTTTTGGTTGTTGAGTCGAGGGCAACGGTTCCGATAGTGCCTCATGTCGCCACATTCAAAACACCCTTGGTTCCGGCGTTCGGTGTTCTCCCTAGTGGTAGGGTTAGCCTTGCAGTTTTGGGTTTTGTGACCCCAAATTCTACAGTTGTTGCAATACCAACATTCACCGTCGTGATGTTTGCCACATTTGTCACATTTAGGTTTGTTGCCCAAGTATGGTTTGGATTCCATAGTGGTGGCAGCATAGGACTTTGGGTTCCCCGATCCCTTCTTATTCGTTTGACCCTGACGGTCACTTCCTCTGTCATTCCACTTACGCTTTGTACCTCCAGAACTACCAGTTTCAGTACTGCTCGGCTCAACCTTGCCCGGTGCAGTTTTCTTGATCAGTGTCCCCATCCTGACTGCCTCATCGGTCAGACTTTGCGCTAAAACAACAGCGCTCCTGAATGTGTCAGGTTTGGAGGATGTAACCAAACTCCTGATTTGCGGTGCCAGACCATAGACATAACGCTCGATGCGCTTGTACTCAGGTGTTACCATATGTGGCACTAGACGTGCTAGTTCCTGAAACTTGGTTGTATAACCAGTGATATCGGCACCAATCATAGTGATGTTCCACAGCTCAGTTTCGACTTTCTGCATCTCACTACGGGGACAGAATTCCTCCAACATCATGTTTTTCAGTACTTCCCATGACATGGAGTAGGCAGCTGGTCGTCCCAATGATTGGACTTGACTGTTCCACCAAGTGAGAGCTTTGTCAGCAAGAGTGCAGGTGGCATATTTCACCATACAGTCTGGTGAACAGTCACTAATGTCCAACACCGACTCTGTCTTTTCTATCCAGTGGATAATCCCAATAGCACCCTCGGTGCCACGAAAAGTAACTGGCTTACAAGCCTGGAATGTCTTGTATGAACACTCTCGGCGAGTATTCGCAGGTGCCTCAGTATTAACAGGGGTAGAACCGCTGTTATTCATTCCATTCTCGCGATTTCGGCTAGCTTCGTACTCAGCAATACCTTCAGCTATTCGCCGTGCTATCATTTGCTCGGTAGTTTCATTATTGTTGGGTGGGGGAACAGTTTCAGGATTGGAAGAAGGTGTCGTTCGTCGACTGTTCTTAGTCACCCGTCGTTTTGGTGGCATGATTCCGTTCTGCGATGAAATAAATTGCAGGAGTCAATGCCAAGGTATTGAATGTGATGAACAAGATTTCACATTTTTAACAAAGAAACGATATGGAAAATTTGAAGAACAGGTTTTTGGTATCACATGTCACACGACTTTGAAACGCCCATATGTAGTTAGTACAATATAATCACGTTGGCCAGGCGTCATTATATAGTGCTAAATACATATTTCCTTTCATCATCATTCAACACAATCGAGTTTAAAGAAAGTTCAAGATAGGAATCAATAGTCAAGGTGTGGTGTGTTTCATGGTTTCCAAGGAATGGTCAAATGTTATTGGTTGGCTACCGTTTCTAACACACGTATATACATGTAGATATACTACTAAAATCGTTGTTAAATGAAATGAATATGAAATACATCCAAACATAAGTTATATTATATCAAAAGGTGTAGCGCTGATACATCAGTTTTATACAAAACAAGATGGGATCCCAAATACGCCCAATCAGCAGTTAGCGCTATACAAAAGTCAATGGGTTTTCCTATACATATACCCATTCTAACAACTGTTTTTCCCCGTTTAGTACATGTCCAGTACATACATACATCTACCATCTGATACCAGTCTATACTACACGTGATGGATTTACTAACATATCCATCATCCAAAAAGTGGTCGGCCTGACGCCCAGTAGGCACAAACCGCCGTACACAAGCCTAGTGAAAATAAGGTAGAAACAATCCCACAGCTGTCCTCAGCACAGCTATCATCACACAAGCTCCAAGTATCATCCCTGTTGTCCTCGCACGCCTCTCTAGTACTCTGACACGAGCACGTGCAGTCTCGGCTATCTCCCTGGCAGCAACCACGTTGCTCAACAAAAAGTGGCAACGCTCATGAATGTCTGCCATGTCTCCATCCAGACGGGAGACATCGCTCTGTAGCTCGGTAAGGTGAGCACCCCTGCTACCAGAAATGCGAAACAATGTGCGAATCACAGCCACAATGGTAGGGAGAGTCAACTCTACGGGCTCTCCAGTAGTAGGCAGTGGTGCGGAGGATCGGGAGGACTCCCCGGTCTCAAAAGTAGCAGGAAAACCCTCTAACGACCTCCACCGCCCCAACATAGGAGTCATCCACTCCAAGTGAGCAAGCCTAGGTACCCTCTGTGGCGGCTCATCACAGTGCATCACCCTCTCCTCTGCCATCGGCGCCTTATCACGGGGCGCAAGTGGTCCTCTAGGGAAATCTCGGACACACATCCGCGGTGTCCTCCTAGGTACCGGTCCTCTAGAAGGTCCAGCAGTCGTATGGTGTGTCGCCATGAAGGTAGACCCTAACATACGAGTGGTAGGGTCAGTGGGAGCAGTAGTAGGTGGGACCACATGTGCAGTAGGTGGTGGGGTGATGTAGGCATCACCGGTGTCATCCGATAGAGCTCTCAGCTGAACTGGTGGACTCACGACTCCGGTGCTAGCGTCGCTATGGTAGGAATCCTCGGTCGGCTCCTCATCAGAAGCATACAAATAGATCGGACTGTGCCTCGACATGCTGAGACAAAGAAGTCGTAGGTGACGTGTCAGTCGTATGTTAGCTGTATGCAAAATGTGTATGCATGCAATGAATGTTTTAGCCAAGGCTATAGTCTAGGTCTCTAAGGTTTTAGGTCGCTTAAAGACTTCTAGTTCGCTATAACCAATGGCTCTGATACCAAGTCTGTCACACCCCGCCAAACGGTAATTTCGATTAGTTATGTTTAGTTTGCGGAAGCTTTAATAATGTGGCGGGGCTGCGAACAGTAATTTCAACCAACCGTTACATACACACTCAAAGCATATGGTTATTGCACAACATAATGGTTAAGGATGCCAATTCAAACATTTGTTACAAAAGTAGTACGACTATGTAAGTCGTAACAGTAGTAGTGACGTTCAACACATTTTAGTTTTAAATCAAAAATACATAAGGTTAAAAATAAGATTTCATAAGTATGACCGCAATGTCTGCAGTTATACAAATGAAATCCCCAAAAGCGGTCCCTACAGTATGTGGCATCCTAATAGGTCCAGGGTTGTCCATCCTGAATGCATGCGGTTTCTTACCCAGCTAATTTCCTGAAAAACATAGAGAAAGTCGTCAACAAAATATGTTGAGTGAATTTACAGGTTTTCATGTGTATGCGGTTTGTCAAACCAAGTTCGTATAAATGATTTGTTATTCATTTATAAAATACAAGTTATGTAGGGTTGTTACCCTGAAGTATTGTTATACGTGGGATGTCATCCCAAAGTATGTACTGGTCGTTCTCCAGTGTGAAATAAGTTACCGGTATGTTTTCCGGTGTCCAACAGTAGTAGGATTCGTTCTTCCTAAAAGTATGTGGGAATTTTTACTTAGACTGTGATCCCCTGAAAGGTGAGCTAAACCTCGTAGGTTAAAGTAACGCGACCTAACCCTATAACCAAACCACAACCAGAACTTATGTTGTTTGCCTGAATGGACATTTAAGTATACGCTCCACCGTAGGAGGGTCGTCACGGCAATAGTACTATCCGTATACTCAGTGGCTAGAGTCACCTAGCTAATGGTTACAGTAGCATGTCATGAGGTCTTTCATGCACACAATCCAAGTCTAGGTCCGTACTAGGATCCTTTGTCTAATTCCCAAATAGTTGTGAAAATGTAATATCACAATTCAACATTTGTATAAAAGCAGTAAAGCATTTATAGTTTGATTGCATGTGTTGGCATGCAATTTCTATGTTTAACACCCCTGTGTTTAAAAGCAGAAATCATTTAAAAGTAGGGGCTGTAAACTCACTGTGTTTTGCTCGGTATGAATGCTAGCAGCTGACAGGTAATAGCCCAAAGGTTTGTTAACCTATATACCATAAATGTATTAACATAAGTACGTTTGATTTGTTAAATCAACTTATGTTAACAGTTTGTTTGTTTTGTAGAAATTGTTAATTTCTCAGTAATTTAAGTCGTTGCATTCGTTGGTGATGTTGTGTTGAAATATTGTTATTATTTCACACGTCGTATGCCTTATCAAGTGTGTATATATATATATCATACACGTTCCATTTTATGAATATTCGTTTCGTGAAACGATTCGGGTCACGTCTTATGTTTGGAATGTTTTGGAAGTTTATTGGGCTCGGCCCGATTTGTTTTGTTTTTGGTTCACTATCTTAACCCATTTACATAATCTCTTTGGCCCATTACAAGTCTTGTTCAATGGCCCGTTTATTTATTTTAATTTATTTGTTTTTACAATACTCAGCCCAACCCAAAGTCTTAGGCCCAGGAAACATTCTGTCCAGTTTGTAGCCCAGCCCAGCCGTTCGGCTTGGGCTAGCCGTTCGGCTTGGATAGCCGTTCGGCTTGGCCATCAGCCGTTCGGCTTGGCTTCCGGCCCAACCCACACTTTACTCGATCCAGTCCAATATAATAGGCCCGTTATTTATTTCGATCCAGTCCACAACACTCGGTCCATTTAGCATTTTAGTCCGGCCCAATAATCATTTTAGTCCGGCCCAAATACACAGCCCACCAGACTCTTACACAGCCGATCGGCTTTGAGCACTTAGCCGTTCGGCTTTGGTCTCTTAGCCGTTCGGCTTTGTGACCTTAGCCGTTCGGCTTTGGCTCGAGTCCAGGCTCTGTTCGTTCTTCAAATTTCCAAACTCGAAATCAAGGTATGTTTGTGCCATTTTTCGAACGGTTTTAGTGTTTAGATGCTTAGTAACAACAATATATGTCATTATATCACATTTTAACAAGTTTAACATATATGATTCATGGATTTATGGTTTGGTTTCATATAACCCATTTCAAGAAAATCAACATATAATCATCAAACTTTATGTGTTATATACATGGATTGTGATATATATACGAGTTATACAACGAAATTTAAGTATGGAATTCGAAGGTTTTGAAGTTCCCTTACAATGGTGAAGTTGATGGTGACGATGATGATGCGAAGAAGATGATGAGGATGTTGGTTCTGGCTTGTTGTTCTACTCCTCCACTTGTTGCTACTGCTGCCTTGCTTGTGTTCTTGATCAAAGAAGGAGAAGAAGAGCAAGATAGATGGATGATGATAATGGGTTTTGTGTTTGAAAGAAAGAAAATCACAGGGAATGGGGGAGGGGAAAATGGGAATGGTGTCGAGTTATGGGAGATCACAGTTGTGGTCTCCCAATTATTGGGGCAAGTATGGTATTTTAAGCCCGTTAATTTCGGGTACGGGTATAATTAGTACAATATAAAATTTAACATTGTATATTTTTATTTTGTAGATGCTTTCCTGGTTCGTTATTTAAATTCAGAATAATGATATTTTCATTATTTTTGATTGTTGTACCATTCCTGCGTTGGACTGCTAACATTTAATTGAGCGTCGAAATTTCTGTCAAATTTCGGATTCACATTTTGAGGTAATGCTATAAATGTTCCCAAATGAATGAGAAAATTCGCATTTTTCTCATCTTGGTCTCTGAACGCATTTTAAAATTGTTTCTGTTCGTTTTATAATACGTTTTATGTTAAACGTATTTTTAACCCGTTTTATCTATATGTTATAGATACAATAGTACTCGTAATTAATAATTGAATTATTAATTATGTTATATCACCAACTTTTGTCGTACTTATCAGTCGGGTTCGTTCCGACACATTCGTACGCAACTTTAAATACTTGCGTATTAGTAATACCTTTTGTTTAAAAGTACTAGGCTGCTAGACTTACATCGCATCAGAAGTTTTTGTTTTAAACTTAATCAGGAAATTAGCGTAAGAATGCACATGCTTAATGTAAATCAGTACCTAATTTGGAGAGTTGTCACATCCAGTATAACGTCACTTCCTTAAATGACGCATTAAGTGTCGCATAAAACCCTAATCTTGCATCACTTGTGGAACACCCGTCCTTACGACCTAGTAGTTTACTGATTTCCTGATGATACAGTATTAAGTAATGTTTTAGAAATTAATTTTTATATTATTTGTTTCAACTGTGAGATATTAGGTAAAAAGGTTAAATAGTTTATTGTGACTAGTAAAATAGTGTTCCTTTTAAATAGATAAAGTCGTCGGTAAAATAAAAGTATTGGTTTCGGGAATGGATTTTAGATTCCAGATAATGAGTATAGAAGGGGATTAAAATTACACAATAAATTAAAAAGGGAGTCGGTCGAGGGAGCCAACCTAATTTGTACTACTCTTTCCAAAATTCATTTGCTTCCTTCACCTTTACCAACTAAAACCCAGGATGAAGAAACCATATTCAAAGAAATCAAAAAGGGAAACTATAACCAAGATTTAAACCACAGTAGGGGTGTGAATTGAGAGAAACTATCTTGTTATCTCAACTAGTAAGTGCTTTTGCCCTATTATGTTCTATACATAAATTTAATTAAGATTTGTTGAGCTAATAATCTATGAATGAATCTGAGTTTGAATGATTGTTATAATCATTTTTGAATCAACAATTCTCATCTAAGTTCTTCCTTATAATTGTAGTATTTTGTTATTATGTATTTGTTTTTATAAAATTGCATAATTGTATGAATTAGAAAACAATTTGGATATGGAATTGAAGTTGATTGCTGATTATATGATGATTATATGATGATAATAAGTTGTGTATTTGATTGTTCTTCATGTTTTGATTTTAGTTAAGGGATTAGGTTTAAGTTATATAAACATGAAATCTAAGTATAAATTGGAATGGAATGAATGTTATTGTTGTAACATGATGTGGGTAGAATTTATTGGAAGTAATAAACTGATTTGGTGAAGCTGGTTGTATGAATTTGGGGATTGGAATTCGGATTCTGGGCGGTTAACAGGTTCAGTCACTGGTGCAGGGGGTGTTATACCCGGCGGGTATGACACTTACCCGGCGGGTAAGTGGTTCAGATAGCAGACCAGATTCTCAGCTTCTAATATAATTGCGTAATTAACTCATTTATGATCTTATATGTTAAAAAGTGAAGTTATATCATGATTATAGTTCTTAAGTGGTAATAATAAATTATAACTATAGGTTATAGCGGATATGTATATATGTACAATATAAACACTAAAGTGAGTTCAATGACTTGTAAACTAGTGTGATGATGATAAATACGTGTGAATGGATACAATTACACATTTTACTATGCGATGAAAGTAATTGTAAGTTCTAGTATACGATTATTGGATATAGGATTGTATAATTGACTTGGATAACCGGTTATGATAGCACTTTAGCATGATTATTCTTATAGTTGGAAGCTAAATAAATGAGTTATAAATGATATTATAACTTAATAATTATGATTAGTTGCTAATACTAGTATATGATATAAAGATAAGATGGAACTAAATAAGGTAGTTATTGATGGTTTGATTGAATAATTATAGTCAAATTATAACTTGATGAGTGTGACTAAGTTGTTACCATGTGTATATGTGTTCCACACTTATAAATGATGCATGTGATCTCAAAAGGGTTCAGTTACTTATGAAGTTTAAGAGTTTCATTGTTTTATATAATGTAATGTTTCAGTAATTGAAGTAATACGTTCAGGTTACATTATATAAATTATGAGACAAGTGACTGACTGGTGTTATTCTGTTGTGTTTTCAGATAAACAGAAGGACTCAATGACACTAGACAACTGAGTGGACGACTGAGGTATTGGTGAGTGGACCTGTAACCCTCAGTATAATTTAGTTGTAAGAGGTTTGGTTACAACGAGTAATTATAATTGTTGATTGACTGCTTAGTCTATTGTGATGATCATTATTATACTATTAATAGACTGTTTAGTCTGATATGAATTCCATGATAGTTTGGAATATGTGACTATGTGATACATGAGCCGATGGGGGCGTATGTTATTTTCAGAGGCCAGCATGGGGCTGGGCTTGGGATTTGCTATTGTTTGGTCAACACAGGGACTTTGTACATGCGTTGTTGTAGGAACCTGTGTTGTGTGAGATAATAGCACCAAGTAGTCGGTTCAACTGCTGTATTGGCCTGCAGTTGGTTATAAGTGTTGCTCGGTGGGCCATCCGGACTACGGGCACCTCGAGAACCACCGATCCTTTGCAGTGTGTGTTATAACTATTTGTTGTATACAAATTTATTATGCTAAGTTATGCTGGTGTTTGCTAGTTCATTCACTTAGCTTTGTGATAACCCCCCACATTACTTCTTGCATGTTTAGAGTTATGATATGACGGGTTGGCAAGAAGTGGGACTTGAAGGAATGTTTAACGACAGGGCGATTATTCTAATATTGATTTTTAAATCAATGTGGCTTGAAATTCCATAACACCCAACCTTATGTTTTGGTTTAACTAGATAACAATTTGAATGTAAGTTTTTGAATTTGGTTGAAATTTTTATATGTACATATTATGTAATAAATATATTTTAAATCTACACTTTCGAGATAAATTCATTTAATAATGAACATTAAATTGAGGGGTGTTATAAGTTGGTATCAGAGCATAGGTTTGGGTGAATTGGACATTGGTAAGTGTTCAATCCCAAATCTATTTTGTGTTGAGTTAAACATTACATAGTGTGGGATTAGATTGTTATGTTAGAATTGGTTACTATGATTGGTGCTAACAATTAACAAGTTGTGAGTTGTTGTTTTGAGTACAGATATGGCAGAACACGGGAAACCGACCAGTACCCTCAACAGATTCCCTAGACCAGATGCCCTTCCTATAGAGACAAATACAGAAAGACGTGGTCAGTATGGTATATTATTTTCAGCCGGTGAGAATGTTGACAGGGATGAGTATATTCAGCAGTTAGAGAATGAGTTACTTAAACATAGAGAATTGAGACAACAAGAGTTACAGGATAGACAGGTTGGATTTTCTCAACAGAAATCTCAGTCACAGTATCAGGTACCGGTGTTTCCATCACCATATCAGCAGAGAAAATGTTGTTCATTTAAAACATTTATGTCTTGTAAACCTTCAAAATATTATGGGAGCTTTGATATATCTATTACACTTGATTGGTCACGGGATACTAAGAGAAAATTGGAGGTTTGTCAATGTGAGGAGAAATTTAAGGTTCCTTATGCAGTTCAACTTTTAAAGGGACAGGCTATGGTTTGGTGGGATTCAATTACTGTAGCTTTAACATCACAACAGAAAGAATCTATACGATGGAGTGACTTCTATAATGAGGTATGCTAACAGTATTGTTCTGAGTTTGATGTGTCATGTATTAGACATGAATTCATGGAATTAAAATTGACTGATGAAATGATGATTGATGAGTTTATTACCCAGTTTTTAAATAAATTGAGATTTGTACAGCAATGGGTACCTCATGATAGCACAAAAGTGGATAATTTTGTTAAGACATTACCACCTAATTATCGTATCATAGTGAGATTGGCAAGATCTCTGGCAGACGCTTTTAATTTAGCTCGTGCAGTTGATAGTGATTTACGAGCTCAGGATAAACAGACTAAAAAAGTACCTCGTGGCAAAGTAAAAGTGATTTGTATGGTAAAAGTAAACAGAAATGGAAAAGTAAACAGCAAGATAGGAGATCTATTAATCATAGCGGTTTGGATGATCAATCTCCTTGGTGTAATAAATGTAAATCCAAACATATGGGATCGTGTACCTCTCTGACTGTTAGATGTATTACATGTGGGATGTTTGGACATAAAGTTAAGGATTGTAATTATCCTGGAAAAGTGTGTTGGAATTGTCAACAAACGGGTCATCATGCGGGGCAATGTCCAGAGGAGATAAGACAGGGATCGGGTTTGGTGGGTGCGTCGTCATCTTCTGGCCATAAGCGGAAGAATGTGCTACCACTTGCTGGAAGGGCTTTTTTAGATGATAGTTGATGAAACTGTCGAGACAGATGACATCATTACAGGTACTGTTGTATTAATTTTGTAACAATATATGTTTTATATATGTGATTTAGAAACCGGTAGTTCCTTTAAAATTGTTGGTTTATGATAAACTAAAAATTGACCCTGTGACTTTAATTCTCTTGAAAAGAGACAGTTCTTAGTGATATGATTTATGTTACCTGATAGGTAACTAGAGTTAAGGTTTGATAGAGGGTCATATTTGTTGTTACCTTGTTGTGTTAATCCTTACTTGATATGGATTTTGATAGAATTTGACTAAATTCAATTAGCACAGAGTGTTATGATATAGAAAATTGATAAATTATTTATCTTGGGTGAGTCAGATGATCTGACTGAATGAAATAGGAAAGAGGATTATTACCTTAGGTTTCTTGTGATTATGTTTAACATATGCTATTGATGTAAAAAAAAGGAAATCTGTTATGATACTTGAATAGAGTAGAGTATTCGAAAGTAATTTTGACTATTTATTTAAATTACCTTGTCGAGAGGTAGAATACTGGATTGATGTAATTCTAAGTGTTTGTTGCAAAAAGGGGATATACCAGAAACTGCTTGTTATATCAGGTATGATTATCATTGATTGATAATATCTTGGGATATTTTAAACTGAAATAGAGCATAAAAGTACGTTGAGATTGATTCTTGAAACTTTGAAAGGAGGATTATCCTTGTGTTAATTTGTCAATAAAGTGAATTTTAACTTTGAAAAGTTAAAAGTTTGGGATATGTTAAATGCAGAGATGCAATTAAATTGGATTATCCAAAGTTGAGATTATCATTATTGAGATTAAAAAGTATTTTCTTGGATTAACTTTGAGATAACCAGCAGGAAGTAGTCTTGTGAGATTGAAATAGTTTTTGTGTTTGAATTCATACTGTTGATGGGATTTGATGATTCTGTAGAGTAATATTATACATTTCATGAGATTGAATTGTGTTCTGGTAAATTAACGAGATCGGATTGTTGTTATGTGCCGTCAACTCAAGTGTTATGAGAGAAATTGTTTTAATCATGAATTAGAGTTGCAGTTATTGTGTTGTGATAAATATGGATAATATTGATTGGAATTTATAACCGTCATTATGTTAAAGATGTGGTAACTTAGCTGGGATTTACCTTAGGTGTTTGGAAATTCTTACCGACCTGATGGATGGATTAAAATTTATTCAACTTGAGATCCTGATGGGTTATAATTTGAAAGTAGATATTGTTATTAAACAATTATAGAAGATTAAAGATTTTAATCTTGTAATTGAGTTCAGTGGGTTTCAGAATTTGAGATAGGAGTTTAACTTCCTGAGTTCGAATTTCTGAATTATCCGGTGATTATTGATGGGGAGTTGATCTGAGATTGATATATTGATGGTTTAATCATCTGGGATTTTTCTGTGTAATAATTAAAATCATAATATCGAAGGATAGAACTTATATAAAATCTAGTGGATCAAAGATTTTCAAACATATTCTAAAATCCAAAATTGTAAAGCTTGGTGAGGAGATTTCAACTAAGGCAGAGATTGTAGTTCCTTTTGGATCACTATCAATTATATCATGAGTGAAACCATTATACAAGGAGTATCATGAAACCGTATGTGATCATGAGTGTTAACACGCAAAAAGTCATGTTTTTGCGTGCATTAATCTCACCTTTTTAGCCCAATATGTGACGAAACTAATCAAAATAGATACTTTATCATTAAAACTTGTCACATGGGCCAAAATATAGACAATGTTTCAAAAGTCAACTAAAATGGTCGAAAAACACGATAAATCTAACAAATACGATCATAAGCATTCTCGTTCACTCGTTCTAGCACTTTTTGAGCTACACAAAGAATTATGACCTCTAACTTATGTCATTTTCTTCGTTAGGAAAATACGAATGCGTGGATATAAAGAACGCTCAAAACGGATAAACGACGAAGAAGTTACGCCCGAACGAAGAATAGAAGAACCGAGGAGGCCGTATACGGCTGGTCCAGGCCGTATACGGCTGGACCTGGACCGTATACGGTCTGCGCAGGCCGTATGCGGCCTGTGCTCAGCCGTATACGGCCCAGTTTACCCGTATTCACCCTATGCTCAACCGTATACGGTCTAGTTCAGCCGTATACGGTCCAGCTCAGCCGTATTGTGCGTTTGGGTGATAAAAATCTGATTTTTATTCGCCTTTGCGATACGGTTGTGCGTTTGAAGGTTTGGATATGGTCTACGGATACGGCTGTACGATCTCTATAAATACAAGCCTCATTTCATCATTTCAACACACTTCACAACACACTCTACACCTCACTTTTACACCTTCACACTTTCTCTCACTACTCTCTCTCTAAATTAGTTAGTTAGTTAATTAGATTAGTTAAGCTAGTAGATTAGTAGCTTAATTGTAACGGAGGTGCTCCGAGACTGCGGTGTCGCACGATTTGTAATAAAGCTTTGTCAGGTTCTATTATAATCTCTATCTTGTTATTTTAAATAATGTTGTGCTATTGTTATACTTGTTTAGAATTACTTGCTAGGATAATTAGTAGTTAGTTAAAACCAAAACAAACCAAAACCTCTTTTAAACCCTAGCTAAATTCCCGTAGATAACTAAAGTCCTAGATCCCATGCCCGTTGTAGTTTGAAGAACGACCCTAGGTCATAACTATCGCTGTACTCACCCATAGCTTTAGTATACTTAGGCCCAGCAAAAAAAACAAATTTTAAAAACTCCACTGACGCCGCCGCTGACGGACGGTCCGACGACAGGGTGAAAACCCGATCGACCGTTGGTGGTGCGTCAAGTTTTTGGCGCCGCTGCCGGGGACTACAACCACCGATTTAGGAATTTAGTTGTCTTAGTTATTTAGCAATCCTTTCGGAAGATCAATATCATCCGAAAGTTCCTTTTCTGTTCTTTCCTTTTCAAAACTCTCTTTTCTACCAAACCCGAACTTCATCAGCTATGACGAATCGCATTACTCTCGCCTCAACCTGTGCACCACTACTGGAAGGAAGAGGAGGACCTATCGTGCTGCCCGACGAAAACTTCGAAATTAAGCCTAGCATTTTCAAGTTACTCAAAAACCTTCTGCCAATTTCACGGTTTTCCGCTCGATGATCCAAATTCACATTTGGATAGATTCATCAATCTTTCTGATTCCTGTGAGCAATCAGGGATTTCAAGAGAAGTCTCCCGACTATATCTTTTTCCCTATTCTTTATCTTCGCGTGCTCGAACCTGGTTTGATGAACTCGAACCCAATTCGATTCATACTTGGGAAGAGTTGGCTACTAAGTTTATGGCTAAGTTTTTCCCTCTTTCCAAGCAAACCAAGCTCAAGGATGATATCGTTAGTTTCCGACAAGAAACCAATGAATCATTCTATCTAGCATGGGAATGATTTAAGAAGATGCTTAACAGATGTCTGAATCATCAAATGGGTAAGACGAACCTAATCTGCATATTCTACCATGGTCTGACTCCTCGGCATAAGTCAACCCTCGATACTGCTTCTCAAGGAAATTTCATGTCACATACTTCTGAAGAAGCCTGGGAGCTAGTTGAGACGATAGCAATGCATCAACATGACTGGGAGTTTGGCGAATCGGCTAAGGAAGTAACTAGTACTTCAAGCCTATCCTTTGAAGCTCTGCAAGCTCAAGTGGACAATCTCTCCTGAGTCGTCAAGGATCTTCAATCTTCTACACCTCAACCTTGTAAAGGTATGGAAGAAATTCTTGTCACTACTGTTAAAAACCCTGAAACAAACTTTCATTCTAAACCTTTCATTCAACGGCCAACCAATAACCCACCTACTCAGTTTCTGCAACCTTTATCCTCTAATATGTCAGATTCCCCCGTAAATTCTAAACAACACTATCATGAAACTTTGACTAATTTCATGGTTGATCAAATGAACATAAACAAACAAGTAATAGATTTTCAAGATAAAATTGATGCTTTACTTAAAATATCAGAAGATTTGATCAAAAACCTAGAAGTTAGTCTTAAACAACTGTTTTTAAAAGTTGAGAACCAAGGAGGAATCATGGTCATCACTAGAGGAGGTAAAGAAACCAGAAATGAGAAGTCCTCAAATAATTCTTCAAATCAACTTCCTATCTCTTAACCGACCACTGATCCAGTGCCTAGTGACACCCCTGTCACTGCACCAGATCCAGTATCACCTAAAGCCCCAGAAATCATTCCACGAACTAGGATACCCTTCCCTGGTAGGCTTAAGAAAGAGAAACAGGAAGCACAATTTGGGAAATATCTAGAAATGTTTAAAAGCCTGCACTTAAACGTTAGACTATTAGACGCTTTAGTAGAGATGCCTAGCAGTGCTAAGTTTTTCAAAGAACTCATTTCAAATAAGGAAAAATTGAGACAAATAGTTAGTTTACCCTTAGATGCTGAATGCTCAGCAATCATGTTACATGGCCTTCCACCCAAACTAGGAGATACTGGCCGTTTCACTATTCCCTGTTTTCTTCAAAACATCCAAGTTAGTAACGCCTTAGCTGACCTAGGAGCTAGTGTCAATCTTATGCCTTACTCTCTCTATAAGAAACTAGGATTAGGTGAACTGCTAACCACTCAAATGACCATCCAATTAGCTGATAGATCAGTTAAACTCCCCCGAGGAATTGCTGAAGATATAATGGTCCGAGTCGGTAAATTTATCTTCCCGGTTGACTTTGTCATTATGGATATTGAAGAAGATGCCCACGTTCCCCTCATCCTTGGTCGACCTTTCCTAAACACTACCAAGGCTGTGATAGATGTAAACGAAAAATCTTTAAAACTGAGGGTCGGAGCGGAGGAAGTCACCTTTAATGTCGATAAGTTGATGAAGCACCCTATGGGAGAAGATCTTGGTCTTGTGGATGCCATGCAGGAAATATATGATGAGAATTTGGAGGAGATTCTAGCAGTCAGCAGTAACGAACCTTTCTCCAGCACTGTCATCATCAAAAGAAGACTTTGCCGGAACAACATCGGACTCTGCTCGGCTATCTTCGACAAATCAGCACCTTCCGGAGAGCTGCTATTTCCATTACCTGAAATGAAGAATCCTTTAGCACCGCCTAACTACTCTCCCACAAACAAATCTGTTGTTGCTGTTCCTTTAGGCGAAGGCATCCCTATCCCATTTTTAAGAAGAAATCAGTTTTTTCCGATACCCGAATCGTCTCTGTCTGTAGCTGAGATTCTCAAATCTTTCGAGGAGATGAATTCCGGTACTTTGCCACAACTATCTGAAGGTTGTGCGAAATCAAATCCAAAATTCACCATAAGTACTTCTTCTAAAGCTCAATTTCAAAAGTTCGCACTCACCAATGATGTCATCATCACTGAGGATAATGCAACCTCTTCATCATCTACCTGCAAATACGAGTTAAAGAAGAACGCGCTTTCCAATGAGACAGAACTAGTAGAAATAGCATCAGCCACTACAGCCGACTCATCTCCATAAGAATCAGAGTTCCAAAAGGAGTATGACGAGTTACAAAGAGACGAGATCGCTCGAATGAAACCCTCTATCGAAGAACCGCCAGAATTGGAGCTTAAGGAATTACCCTCTCACTTGGAATATGCTTTTCTCGAAGGAACCTCACACCTACCCGTCATAATTGCCAAAGGTCTTTCACCTAAAGAGAAAGCAAGACTTATCCAGGTCTTGAAGTCACACAAGAAGGCGATTGCATGAAAGATTTCTGATATACAAGGGATCAGTCCAAATTACTGCATGCACAAGATACTCAGGGAAAACGACTTCAAACCTTCCATACAAAGACAGAGGAGAGTAAACCCGAAGATTCAAGACGTGGTCAAGAAAGAGGTTATCAAACTCTTGGATGTTGGTTTGATCTATCCTATCTCAGATTCCCCCTGGGTCAGCCCAGTTCAGGTTGTCCCAAAGAAAGGAGGAATGACGGTTATCGCTAATGAAAATAATGAATTGATTCCTACACGAACCATCATCGGCTAGAGGGTGTGTATCGACTACCGGAAATTAAATGAAGCCACCCGGAAAGATCACTTCCCTCTGCCGTTCATCGATCAGATGTTGGAAAGATTATCAGGGAATGAATATTAGTGCTTCCTCGATGGTTTCTCCTGCTATTTTCAAATTCCTCTCGATCCAAAGGACCAGGAAAAGACGACATTCACATGCCCATATGGTACATTTGCCTACCGCCGCATGCCATTCGGTTTATGCAATGCGCCTGCAACATTTCAAAGGTGTATGGTGGCAATATTCCATGACATGATTGAACAGTGTATGGAGGTATTCATGGATGACTTCTCAGTCTTCGGTGATTCCTTCACATCTTGTCTTTCCAACCTTGAAAGGATGCTAACCCGATGCGAAGAATCAAATCTTGTCTTAAACTGGGAAAAGTGCCACTTTATGGTGAAAGAAGGAATAGTTTTAGGACATCGAATATCAAAATCTGGAATCGAAGTTGACAAAGCCAAAGTTGAGACTATTGCCAAACTTCCGCCACCTACTTCTGTTAAAGCCATTCGCAGTTTTCTAGGTCACGCCGGATTCTACCGTTGCTTTATCAAGTATTTCTCTAAGATCTCTCGACCTATGATGCACCTTCTCGAGAAGGATACTCCGTTTGTCTTTTCAGATGACTGTCTTAAAGCTTTCAACATTTTAAAGGATCAGCTCACACATGCACCGATTATGGTCGCCCCCGATTGGAGTCTTCCGTTCGAAATCATGTGCGATGCTAGTGACTTCGCTGTTGGAGCTGTCTTAGGGCAAAGGAAGGAGAAGCAGTTTCAGCCAATCTACTACGCCAGCAAGACACTCACTGATGCACAAGAGAATTACACCACAATAGAGAAAGAGCATCTTGCGGTAGTATTCACTTTTGATAAATTTCGTTCTTATTTAATATTGTCCAAAACTATTGTCTATACAGATCACTCAGCCTTGAAGTATCTCTTCAAAAAGCAAGACGCTAAGCCAAGACAGCTTAGATGGATTCTCCTCCTCCAAGAATTTGACATAGAAATCAAGGATAAAAAGGGAGCCGAGAATGTCGCAGCAGATCATCTTAGTCGACTGGAAAATCCGTCGATGGAGAAGCTTGATGAGAAAGAGATTCAAGACCAGTTTCCTGAAGAACAACTCATGAATATCGGAGGATACCAAAAGGGATCTCAATTCACTTACAACCCTTGGTATGCAGACTACGCAAATTATCTGGTTGGAGGAATTGTGCCAAAAGGATTGCCCACCTCTAGAAAGCGCAAATTCTTTAGAGACGTAAAGAACTACTATTGGGACGATCCATACTTATTCAAAGTATGCCCGAACCAAATCATCAGAAGATGCGCAGATGAGAGGGAGGCAAGGAACATTCTTCACCAAAGTCATCACGGACCAACTGGAGGACATCACGGAGCAAATATGACTGCAAGAAAGGTATATGACTCTAGCTTCTACTGGCCTACTATATTCAGAGACGCTCACGACTTGGTGAAACGCTGCGATGCTTGCCAAAGATTTGGAAGTATTTCATCGAGAAGTAAAATGCCACTTACTAACATCCAAGCTTGCGAGATCTTTGATATATGGGGGTTGGATTTTATGGGACCATTCCCAAAATCATATGGGAAAGAGTATATTCTGGTTGCTGTCGACTACGTCTCCAGATGGGCCGAAACCCAAGCATTTACTACAAATGATTCCCGAGTAGTAGTAAAATTCTTAAAGCAGCTCTTCTCACGTTTTGGTACTCCAAAAGCGATCATTAGTGATCGAGGCACGCACTTCTGTAATGCTCAGTTTATGAGGACATTACAATATTATGGTGTCACCCATAAGACCTCTACGGCTTACCACCCGCAGACGAATGGGCAAGTCGAAGTGACGAATCGAGCGCTCAAGAGAATTTTAGAATGAACCGTGGTTAATCATAGGGAAAGATGGGCTGAAAAATTAGACGATGCTCTGTGGGCATTCAGAACCGCATATAAATTGCCACTAGGAACCACACCCTACAGACTAGTCTACGGAAAAGCATGTCATCTACCGATAGAGTTGGAGTATAAAGCTCACTGGGCGCTAAGAGGTTGTAATTTAGACCTTTCTGCAATTGGATCACGTCGGAAAATGCAACTGAATGAACTAGCCGAATTAAGAGACCAAGCATATGATAGCTCTATGCACTTCAAAGAATGAACAAAGAATACTGATGATGCTAAACTCAAATATTCTAAGTTCAAGCCCGGAGATAAAGTGCTTCTCTTCAATTCGCGCTTCAAGAAATTCTTCGGCAAATTCAGATCAAGGTGGAGCGGACCATTTGTTATATCAAAAGTCTTTACCTTCGGAGCGGTCAAACTAGAAGCCCTGGACGGTAATTTTAAAGTCAATGGCCATCGCTTAAAGCACTACATCGAAGATTTCCCCTCTGGTAAGGAAGTCTATATCTTTGAACCACCTTGAGCCGACTAGTAGGTATAAGGAGTCAAGCTAGAGACTCTCTAAACAAGCGCTCTTGGGAGGCACCCCATTGCTTATCTTATTTTGTTTATTTCTTAGTTATTTTTGATTTAGTATTATCATCCCTAAACTAACGATGCAGGATAACCCAAGTATCTGACAATACTACACTCCTACATATACATCAGATAAGTTTTATTCATAGTATACAAATGCGAATGAACAGATGACCTCGCAAAGCTTTAACATTTAAACAAACATTTCTCGAAGTCATCTGATTATTTTGCATTTGTATACCCATTTTAAAACTATAGCATTACCTGTTTATCTTTATGTTTCAGGATGGACGCTTCAGCTAAGACCTCGAGACAAGCTACTCAGAAACAACAGAAGAAAAGGACCCGCAGAGGAAAAAGAAAGAAGACGACCACCACTACTGATGAGCATGCTCAGACTGCTCCTGTATCTGCCCCACTTTTTGATTTCGGAGTTACCACTTCAGATCCGATAGTGACTTGGGCGATGCTCAGTGAGCTTTCGATTCAGCGTAGCTCTCAGTCCGAAATCAGAGAAGCGATGGGACTGCCGAAACTCGCCGAACAGCCATATCAGCTTGGTCAGGGTCCCAGGCCAGCTCTCACACCTTTGTGCTTCTTCCCAGCTGCCCCACCACACACTGTTCCGCCCACGGCTGTTGCTTCTTCTAGGCTACCTCAGAATCCCGCTGATGCATCCATGGTGTCTGATCACACTGCTGCCTTATCACTCACTTCAGATCCAGATCCTGACGCACTTGCAGCATTTGATCCAGACATGGATGATTTACTAGACGATTTCTAGCTTATTTTATCTTTAGTTATCTTTATTTATCATTAGACCTATTATGTTGTTGAACTGATGATTATGATGGTATTTTATGACATTGCAGACCTTATCTTCGTAGAAATTGGATGAGCTTTGAAAAGAGTCTGGTCCTCACAATCCAGCAAATTATTTACACCAACCCTACACGAATATGGTCCTACATCCAGTGCCCACTGTCCGTAGGGAAGTATCTCTCCTAAACCCGTTCTTCCAACTTTAATATAACTTCGATATGCCTATTTACCACTTAAATCTCTAAGTGTGGGATCCCCCTCGCTTACAACTTTTAAATTCACATTTTTCCTAAACCAAAACCCTAAGTGTGGGATTTTCGCCTTACTTAGTGTAGAAACATTGGGGACAATGTTTATTTCTAAGTGTGGGATAGCGGTATATCTCTCGTCTGTCAAAATATCTGTTTAAGTTGATCTAGAAACATGCTAGTCCTCAAAATAAATTTTTAAACCCTTATTTTGCCAAAATTTTCAAAAATTTTAAACTCTTTTTAGTCACAATAAAAGCAAATTGGTTAAAAACTTCGATAGTGAAATTGTTACTCATTCAGTAAAACCTAAACAGTTTTACTTCGACAGTGAAATTGTCATTCATTCAGTTGACCAATGAGTTTTTCAAGAATGAATACAGATTTTTTTTACAAGTATTTCAAAAGTTGGTAAATATAAGGTCGAAATCATATCGGATTCTAAACAATTTAAGATGAGGATCTAAGAGGGGCATCGCACGACTGGACATATATAACCAATTTTTGCGGTGGGGAATTTGAGCCTTATAAGCATTCATTTTAAATGCTTCACTGTTCGTTTGTTGTGTGTGACTGGTGCATGCATTTCTGAATTAGAACTTGCCCCAAGTATACATTTCGAGATCACATTGACAGGTGTCATACGTGACATAGGTACGATTAGAGGACCTTGACATTCCTTAGGATTTAAACCCCTTCTCACATATCTTTTCAAGCCAAAAACCCGTCCAACACTCAATTTTAGTGTTGATGACCCGCTTAGAAAACCCTATTGAGCCTTAGCCTATTTTTCTTTCATTCACCCAAAATTTTTAAACCCCTTATTCCCCTACCCACCAGAAACTTATCTTAGTATTTTTGAAAAAAAAAGAGATATTTGGATACTCCTTTTTGCTTTCACTCCAAAAATCATAAATAATGTTTACTAAAACTTCTTGTGTGTGTTTTATTGATCTATATAGAAAAAATCGAGAGTCATGTGGTGCGAAAAATTGGCACCAAAGTAAACTCAAAAATCATCAAAGGATTGAGAAATGAAAATAAGAAGGGATCTCAAGAAGGGAAATAAAAGAAAATCCCTTAGAAATTTCTTGGCAAGAAAAATCTAAGCCCAAAAAAAAAAAAAAAAAAAAAAAATAGAAATAGAAATAGAAAAGAAAAGAAAATAGCTGAAATAAAGCTAAGTGCTTCGACTCTCTCGAAAACTCGACTCTTCAAAAGAAATATCATTCTGTGTGTTTTCAAAAGATAAAAGTCAAAATAGCTATCTTATCCCCCAAAAGTGTTATCCGTTTCCGTTTTCATTAAAAAGGATATCTAGATAGAGTTTTTTTCGAAAGTCCCAAGATAAGCGAACACCCTTAGAAACCCAAATACCCCCAATCTATCGATACCCTTTTAAACCCACACCAAACATTACAACCCATTTGAATATCCTGGGATAATCAAAACCGTTCCTGTCTAAGTGATGAAGATTTGATCCTCGGGCAAGCCTATGACGACGAGTGCTGCACGACTGGTATTTGAATGATTTTTCATTTGGCTTAGGATAATAGGAACCCTGATACACTTTTAGTAAATTGAGTGACCACCAGTGAGATCGCCTTGTCGTGTATATTCCACAAATTTGAGAATTGAAAGTTTGCCTAAGTGAATCATCTTGAACAACTTTTAGATACGTCATGTGAACGCCTCTTATTTATCTAACGGACAAAACTTGTTTCCAATCTGTGTGAATTCTTCTTTGTGGGTAGAAATCAAAAACCTTTTTTTGGTAAATTCTAAGAGGGTAAGTTTGCTTGAGGACAAGCAAATGTCTAAGTGTGGGATATTTGATAACACGCAAAAAGTCATGTTTTTACGTGCATTAATCTCACCTTTTTAGCCCAATATGTGACGAAACTAATCAAAATAGATACTTTATCATTGAAACTTATCACATGGGCCAAAATATAGACAATGTTTCAAAAGTCAACTAAAATGGTCAAAAAACACGATAAATCTAACAAATACGATCATAAGCATTCTCGTTCACTCGTTCTAGCACTTTTTGAGCTACACAAAGAATTATGACCTCTAACTTATGTCATTTATCTTCATTAGGAAAATACGAACGCGTGGATATAAAGAACGCTCAAAACGGATAAACGACGAAGAAGTTACGCCCGAACGAAGAAAAGAAGAACCGAGGAACCAGCATACGGCTGAACCAGGCCGTATACGGCTGGTCCAGGCCGTATACGGCTGGACCTGGACCGTATACGGTCTGCGTAGGCCGTATACGGCCTGTGCTTAGCCGTATACGGCCCAGTTCAGTCGTATTCACCCTATGCTCAGCCGTATACGGTCTAGTTCAGCCGTATACGGTCCAGCTCAGCCGTATTGTGCGTTTGGGTGATAAAAATCTGATTTTTATTCGCCTTTGCGATACGGTTGTGCGTTTGAAGGTTTGGATACGGTCTACGGATACGGCTGTGCGATCTCTATAAATACAAGCCTCATTTCATCATTTCAACACACTTCACAACACACTCTACACCTCACTTTTACACCTTCACACTTTCTCTCACTACTCTCTCTCTAAATTAGTTAGTTAGTTAATTAGATTAGTTAAGCTAGTAGATTAGTAGCTTAATTGTAACGGAGGTGCTCCGAGACTGCGGTGTTGCACGATTTGTAATAACGCTTTGTCAGGTTCTATTATAATCTCTATCTTGTTATTTTAAATAATGTTGTGCTATTGTTATACTTGTTTAGAATTACTTGCTAGGATTATTGCCATGCTTAGCTAGACAAATCTGTGTTTGCTATGATAGTTGCCATGCTAGGGTAGTTATACTTAAATCATGTTGTTACTCTGTCTGTATGCTGTTGAATTATATTTGAATCTATGAATTGAATCTCAAATGTTTATCTATCCAACTTATGCTGTGGTTAGTAACATCCTTCTAGGCTTGGCCAATTGCTAGTTTTATGCCGCTAATTATTCTGTGTCTGATGATCGTTGAACTCGACATGGTCGGTGTTCTCCTGGTTGAAATATTACTGGAGGGAGACACGGAGCGTAGGATTAGAGATAGATTAGATTCAGGCCATTTAACAAGTGTCTTAGAGAGAACTTTCAGGACACTTGTGACTTAACCATGTACCCCGTCACTCTGCATAATTGATCCCTGCTATGCTGCCTTTCTGCATGTTCTTGTTTGATTGTTGCTTAGGGTTTGCATGCTAGTATCTGTTATGCTGATTAGTTACATGATTAGGTTTTCAAATATTTATCAATTGCATATACCAGTTTAACATGCATAGAATAGTTAAAATGATTTATATGAAATAATGAAGAACAATTTAACCAGCCGTTAGACCAGACCATCCCAACTTGTCCCGGTGGGAAACCCCTGTTCATGTTTTTGTTTATTCAACAATTCATGCCATGATTCGGATATCTCAAATGTCCGAGATTGGGGGATAAGACTCGAGGATGGTTGTTGGTTAAATTGGTTGCTACATTTGGGACAACTTCCGGTGTAGTTTACATTCCATAACTGTTATCCACGTGACATATTATTTATCTGATTGCGGACAACTCTACGTTAGATAGATAATAGGCTAGGAGTTATGGCTCATTAGGAAATATTAATGTCATCTTAACTAAGGCTTTATCCCATTAACTACCCCTAAATAGCATGAGTAATTATCATAGTAAACACTCGCTTCACCTATAAGTTCTCGTTGCCACCTCCCCTCCACTCCACTTTACTTTATTTTAATTTGAGATAATTAGTAGTTAGTTAAAACCAAAACAAACCAAAACCTCTTTTAAACCCTAGCTAAATTCCCATAGATAACTAAAGTCCTAGATCCCATGCCCGTTGTAGTTTGAAGAACGACCCTAGGTCATACCTATCGTTGTACTCACCCATAGCTTTAGTATACTTAGGCCCAGCAAAAAAAACAAATTTTAAAAACTCCACTGACGCCGCCGCTGACGGACGGTCCGACGACAGGGTGAAAACCCGATCGACCGTTGGTGGAGCGTCAATGAGGTAAATAATTGAATTTGTATTGGAGACGGTTAATGATAGAGTTTAACAATAACTTTCGTGGATGTCATTTGATAATAATAAGATATGGTGTGAACGCCTCTTATTTATCTAACGGACAAAACTTGTTTCCAATCTGTGTGAATTCTTCTTTGTGGGTAGAAATCAAAAACCTTTTTTTGGTAAATTCTAAGAGGGTAAGTTTGCTTGAGGACAAGCAAATGTCTAAGTGTGGGATATTTGATAACACGCAAAAAGTCATGTTTTTGCGTGCATTAATCTCACCTTTTTAGCCCAATATGTGACGAAACTAATCAAAATAGATACTTTATCATTGAAACTTGTCACATGGGCCAAAATATAGACAATGTTTCAAAAGTCAACTAAAATGGTTGAAAAACATGATAAATCTAACAAATACGATCATAAGCATTCTCGTTCACTCGTTCTAGCACTTTTTGAGCTACACAAAGAATTATGACCTCTAACTTATTTCATTTTCTTCGTTAGGAAAATACGAACGCGTGGATATAAAGAACGCTCAAAACGGATAAACGACGAAGAAGTTACGCCCGAACGAAGAAAAGAAGAACCGAGGAACCAGCATACGGCTGGTCCAGGCCGTATACGGCTGGACCTGGACCGTATACGGTCTGCGCAGGCCGTATACGGCCTGTGCTCAGCCGTATACGGCCCAGTTTAGCCGTATTCACCCTATGCTCAACCGTATACGGTCTAGTTCAGCCGTATACGGTCCAGCTCAGCCGTATTGTGCGTTTGGGTGATAAAAATCTGATTTTTATTCGCCTTTGCGATACGGTTGTGCGTTTGAAGGTTTGGATACGGTCTACGGATACGGCTGTGCGATCTCTATAAATACAAGCCTCATTTCATCATTTCAACACACTTCACAACACACTCTACACCTCACTTTTACACCTTCACACTTTCTCTCACTACTCTCTCTCTAAATTAGTTAGTTAGTTAATTAGATTAGTTAAGCTAGTAGATTAGTAGCTTAATTGTAACGGAGGTGCTCCGAGACTGCGGTGTCGCACGATTTGTAATAACGCTTTGTCAGGTTCTATTATAATCTCTATCTTGTTATTTTAAATAATGTTGTGCTATTGTTATACTTGTTTAGAATTACTTGCTAGGATAATTAGTAGTTAGTTAAAACCAAAACAAACCAAAACCTCTTTTAAACCCTAGCTAAATTCCCGTAGATAATTAAAGTCCTAGATCACATGCCCGTTGTAGTTTGAAGAACGACCCTAGGTCATACCTATCGCTGTACTCACCCATAGCTTTAGTATACTTAGGCCCAGCAAAAAAAACAAATTTTAAAAACTCCACTGACGCCGCCGCTGACGGACGGTCCGACGACAGGGTGAAAACCAGATCGACCGTTGGTGGTGCGTCAAGTTTTTGGCGCCGCTGCCGGGGACTACAACCACCGATTTAGGAATTTAGTTGTCTTAGTTATTTAGCAATCCTTTCGGAAGATCAATATCATCCGAAGTTCCTTTTCTGTTCTTTCCTTTCCAAAACTCTCTTTTCTACCAAACCCGAACTTCATCAGCTATGACGAATCGCATTACTCTCGCCTCAACCTGTGCACCACTACTGGAAGGAAGAGGAGGACCTATCGTGCTGCCCGATGAAAACTTCGAAATTAAGCCTAGCATTTTCAAGTTACTCAAAAACCTTCTGCCAATTTCACGGTTTTCCGCTCGATGATCCAAATTCACATTTGGATAGATTCATCAATCTTTCTGATTCCTGTGAGCAATCAGGGATTTCAAGAGAAGTCTCCCGACTATATCTTTTTCCCTATTCTTTATCTTCGCGTGCTCGAACCTGGTTTGATGAACTCGAACCCAATTCGATTCATACTTGGGAAGAGTTGGCTACTAAGTTTATGGCTAAGTTTTTCCCTCTTTCCAAGCAAACCAAGCTCAGGGATGATATCGTTAGTTTCCGACAAGAAACCAATGAATCATTCTATCTAGCATGGGAACGATTTAAGAAGATGCTTAACAGATGTCTGAATCATCAAATGGGTAAGACAAACCTAATCTGCATATTCTACCATGGTCTGACTCCTCGGCATAAGTCAACCCTCGATACTGCTTCTCAAGGAAATTTCATGTCACATACTTCTGAAGAAGCCTGGGAGCTAGTTGAGACGATAGTAATGCATCAACATGACTGGGAGTTTGGCGAATCGGCTAAGGAAGTAACTAGTACTTCAAGCCTATCCTTTGAAGCTCTGCAAGCTCAAGTGGACAATCTCTCCTGAGTCGTCAAGGATCTTCAATCTTCTACACCTCAACCTTGTAAAGGTATGGAAGAAATTCTTGTCACTACTGTTAAAAACCCTGAAACAAACTTTCATTCTAAACCTTTCATTCAGCGGCCAACCAATAACCCACCTACTCAGTTTCTGCAACCTTTATCCTCTAATATGTCAGATTCCCCCGTAAATTCTAAACAACACTATCATGAAACTTTGACTAATTTCATGGTTGATCAAATGAACATAAACAAACAAGTAATAGATTTTCAAGATAAAATTGATGCTTTACTTAAAATATCAGAAGATTTGATCAAAAACCTAGAAGTTAGTCTTAAACAACTGTTTTTAAAAGTTGAGAACCAAGGAGGAATCATGGTCATCACTAGAGGAGGTAAAGAAACCAGAAATGAGAAGTCCTCAAATAATTCTTCAAATCAACTTCCTATCTCTTAACCGACCACTGATCCAGTGCCTAGTGACACCCCTGTCACTGCACCAGATCCAGTATCACCTAAAGCCCCAGAAATCATTCCACGAACTAGGATACCCTTCCCTGGTAGGCTTAAGAAAGAGAAACAGGAAGCACAATTTGGGAAATATCTAGAAATGTTTAAAAGCCTGCACTTAAACGTTAGACTATTAGACGCTTTAGTAGAGATGCCTAGCAGTGCTAAGTTTTTCAAAGAACTCATTTCAAATAAGGAAAAATTGAGACAAATAGTTAGTTTACCCTTAGATGCTGAATGCTCAGCAATCATGTTACATGGCCTTCCACCCAAACTAGGAGATACTGGCCGTTTCACTATTCCCTGTTTTCTTCAAAACATCCAAGTTAGTAACGCCTTAGCTGACCTAGGAGCTAGTGTCAATCTTATGCCTTACTCTCTCTATAAGAAACTAGGATTAGGTGAACTGCTAACCACTCAAATGACCATCCAATTAGCTGATAGATCAGTTAAACTCCCCCGAGGAATTGCTGAAGATATAATGGTCCGAGTCGGTAAATTTATCTTCCCGGTTGACTTTGTCATTATGGATATTGAAGAAGATGCCCACGTTCCCCTCATCCTTGGTAGACCTTTCCTAAACACTGCCAAGGCTGTGATAGATGTAAACGAAAAATCTTTAAAACTGAGGGTCGGAGCGGAGGAAGTCACCTTTAATGTCGATAAGTTGATGAAGCACCCTATGGGAGAAGATCTTGGTCTTGTGGATGCCATGCAGGAAATATATGATGAGCATTTGGAGGAGATTCTAGCAGTCAGCAGTAACGAACCTTTCTCCAGCACTGTCATCACCAAAAGAAGACTTTGCCCGAACAACATCGGACTCTGCTCGGCTATCTCCGACAAATCAGCACCTTCCGGAGAGCTGCTATTTCCATTACCTGAAATGAAGAATCCTTTAGCACCGCCTAACTACTCTCCCACAAACAACTCTGTTGTTGCTGTTCCTTTAGGCGAAGGCATCCCTATCCCATTTTTAAGAAGAAATCAGTTTTTTCCGATACCCAAATCGTCTCCATCTGTAGCTGAGATTCTCAAATCTTTCGAGGAGATGAATTCCGGTACTTTGCCACAACTATCTGAAGGTTGTGCGAAATCAAATCCAAAATTCACCATAAGTACTTCTTCTAAAGCTCAATTTCAAAAGTTCGCACTCACCAATGATGTCATCATCACTGAGGATAATGCAACCTCTTCATCATCTACCTGCAAATACGAGTTAAAGAAGAACGCGCTTTCCAATGAGACAGAACTAGTAGAAATAGCATCAGCCACTACAGCCGACTCATCTCCATAAGAATCAGAGTTCCAAAAGGAGTATCACGAGTTACAAAGAGACGAGATCGCTCGAATGAAACCCTCTATCGAAGAACCGCCAGAATTGGAGCTTAAGGAATTACCCTCTCACTTGGAATATGCTTTTCTCGAAGGAACCTCACACCTACCCGTCATAATTGCCAAAGGTCTTTCACCTAAAGAGAAAGCAAGACTTATCCAGGTCTTGAAGTCACACAAGAAGGCGATTGCATGAAAGATTTCTGATATACAAGGGATCAGTCCAAATTACTGCACGCACAAGATACTCAGGGAAAACGACTTCAAACCTTCCATACAGAGACAGAGGAGAGTAAACCCGAAGATTCAAGACGTGGTCAAGAAAGAGGTTATCAAACTCTTGGATGTTGGTTTGATCTATCCTATCTCAAATTCCCCATGGGTCAGCCCAGTTCAGGTTGTCCCAAAGAAAGGAGGAATGACGGTTATCGCTAATGAAAATAATGAATTGATTCCTACACGAACCATCATCGGCTAGAGGGTGTGTATCGACTACCGGAAATTAAATGAAGCCACCTGGAAAGATCACTTCCCTCTGCCGTTCATCGATCAGATGTTGGAAAGATTATCAGGGAATGAATATTACTGCTTCCTCGATGGTTTCTCCTGCTATTTTCAAATTCCTCTCGATCCAAAGGACCAGGAAAAGATGACATTCACATGCCCATATGGTACATTTGCCTACCGCCGCATGCCATTCGGTTTATGCAATGCGCCTGCAACATTTCAAAGGTGTATGGTGGCAATATTCCATGACATGATTGAACAGTGTATGGAGGTATTCATGGATGACTTCTCAGTCTTCGGTGATTCCTTCACATCTTGTCTTTCCAACCTTGAAAGGATGCTAACCCGATGCGAAGAATCAAATCTTGTCTTAAACTGGGAAAAGTGCCACTTTATGGTGAAAGAAGGAATAGTTTTAGGACATCGAATATCAAAATCTGGAATCGAAGTTGACAAAGCCAAAGTTGAGACTATTGCCAAACTTCCGCCACCTACTTCTGTTAAAGCCATTCGCAGTTTTCTAGGTCACGCCGGATTCTACCGTCGCTTTATCAAGTATTTCTCTAAGATCTCTCGACCTATGATGCACCTTCTCGAGAAGGATACTCCGTTTGTCTTTTCAGATGACTGTCTTAAAGCTTTCAACATTTTAAAGGATCAGCTCACACATGCACCGATTATGGTCGCCCCCGATTGGAGTCTTCCGTTCGAAATCATGTGCGATGCTAGTGACTTCGCTGTTGGAGCTGTCTTAGGGCAAAGGAAGGAGAAGCAGTTTCAGCCAATCTACTACGCCAGCAAGACACTCACTGATGCACAAGAGAATTACACCACAATAGAGAAAGAGCATCTTGCGGTAGTATTCGCTTTTGATAAATTTCGTTCTTATTTAATATTGTCCAAAACTATTGTCTATACAGATCACTCAGCCTTGAAGTATCTCTTCAAAAAGCAAGACGCTAAGCCAAGACAGCTTAGATGGATTCTCCTCCTCCAAGAATTTGACATAGAAATCAAGGATAAAAAGGGAGCCGAGAATGTCGCAGCAGATCATCTTAGTCGACTGGAAAATCCGTCGATGGAGAAGCTTGATGAGAAAGAGATTCAAGACCAGTTTCCTGAAGAACAACTCATGAATATCGGAGGATACCAAAAGGGATCTCAATTCACTTACAACCCTTGGTATGCAGACTACGCAAATTATCTGGTTGGAGGAATTGTGCCAAAAGGATTGCCCACCTCTAGAAAGCGCAAATTCTTTAGAGACGTAAAGAACTACTATTGGGACGATCCATACTTATTCAAAGTATGCCCGGACCAAATCATCAGAAGATGCGCAGATGAGAGGGAGGCAAGGAACATTCTTCACCAAAGTCATCACGGACCAACTGGAGGACATCACGGAGCAAATATGACTGCAAGAAAGGTATATGACTCTAGCTTCTACTGGCCTACTATATTCAGAGACGCTCACGACTTGGTGAAACGCTGCGATGCTTGCCAAAGGTTTGGAAGTATTTCATCGAGAAGTGAAATGCCACTTACTAACATCCAAGCTTGCGAGATCTTTGATATATGGGGGTTGGATTTTATGGGACCATTCCCAAAATCATATGGGAAAGAGTATATTCTGGTTGCTGTCGACTACGTCTCCAGATGGGCCGAAACCCAAGCATTTACTACAAATGATTCCCGAGTAGTAGTAAAATTCTTAAAGCAGCTCTTCTCACGTTTTGGTACTCCAAAAGCGATCATTAGTGATCGAGGCACGCACTTCTGTAATGCTCAGTTTATGAGGACATTACAATATTATGGTGTCACCCATAAGACCTCTACGGCTTACCACCCGCAGACGAATGGGCAAGCCGAAGTGATGAATCGAGCGCTCAAGAGAATTTTAGAACGAACCGTGGTTAATCATAGGGAAAGATGGGCTGAAAAATTAGACGATGCTCTGTGGGCATTCAGAACCGCATATAAATTGCCACTAGGAACCACGCCCTACAGACTAGTCTACGGAAAAGCATGTCATCTACCGATAGAGTTGGAGTATAAAGCTCACTGGGCGCTAAGAGGTTGTAATTTAGACCTTTCTGCAATTGGATCACGTCGGAAAATGCAACTGAATGAACTAGCCGAATTAAGAGACCAAGCATATGATAGCTCTATGCACTTCAAAGAATGAACAAAGAATACTGATGATGCTAACCTCAAATATTCTAAGTTCAAGCCCGGAGACAAAGTGCTTCTCTTCAATTCGCGCTTCAAGAAATTCTCCGGCAAATTCAGATCAAGGTGGAGCGGACCATTTGTTATATCAAAAGTCTTTACCTTCGGAGCGGTCGAACTAGAAGCCCTGGACGGTAATTTTAAAGTCAATGGCCATCGCTTAAAGCACTACATCGAAGATTTCCCCTCTGGTAAGGAAGTCTATATCTTTGAACCACCTTGAGCCGACTAGTAGGTATAAGGAGTCAAGCTAGAGACTCTCTAAATAAGCGCTCTTGGGAGGCACCCCATTGCTTATCTTATTTTGTTTATTTCTTAGTTATTTTTGATTTAGTATTATCATCCCTAAACTAACGATGCAGGATAACCCAAGTATCTGACAATACTACACTCCTACATATACATCAGATAAGTTTTATTCATAGTATACAAATGCGAATTAACAGATGACCTCGCAAAGCTTTAACATTTAAACAAACATTTCTCGAAGTCATCTGATTATTTTGCATTTGTATACCCATTTTAAAACTATAGCATTACCTGTTTATCTTTATGTTTCAGGATGGACGCTTCAGCTAAGACCTCGGGACAAGCTACTCAAAAACAACAGAAGAAAAGGACCCGTAGAGGAAAAAGAAAGAAGACGACCACCACTACTGATGAGCATGCTCAGACTGCTCCTGTATCTGCCCCACTTTTTGATTTCGGAGTTACCACTTCAGATCCGATAGTGACTTGGGCGATGCTCAGTGAGCTTTCGATTCAGCGTAGCTCTCAGTCCGAAATCAGAGAAGCGATGGGACTGCCGAAACTCACCGAACAGCTATATCAGCTTGGTCAGGGTCCCAGGCCAGCTCTCACACCTTTGTGCTTCTTCCCAGCTGCCCCACCACACACTGTTCCGCCCACGGCTGTTGCTTCTTCTAGGCTACCTCAGAATCCCGCTGATGCATCCATGGTGTCTGATCACACTGCTGCCTTATCACTCACTTCAGATCCAGATCCTGACGCACTTGCAGCATTTGATCCAGACATGGATGATTTACTAGACGATTTCTAGCTTATTTTATCTTTAGTTATCTTTATTTATCATTAGACCTATTATGTTGTTGAACTGATGATTATGATGGTATTTTATGACATTGCAGACCTTATCTTCGTAGAAATTGGATGAGCTTTGAAAAGAGTCTGGTCCTCACAATCCAGCAAATTATTTACACCAACCCTACACGAATATGGTCCTACATCCAGTGCCCACTGTCCGTAGGGAAGTATCTCTCCTAAACCCGTTCTTCCAACTTTAATATAACTTCGATATGCCTATTGACCACTTAAATCTCTAAGTGTGGGATCCCCCTCACTTATAACTTTTAAATTCACATTTTTCCTAAACCAAAACCCTAAGTGTGGGATTTTCGCCCTACTAAGTGTAGAAACATTGGGGACAATGTTTATTTCTAAGTGTGGGATAGCGGTATATCTCTCGTCTGTCAAAATATCTGTTTAAGTTGATCTAGAAACATGCTAGTCCTCAAAATAAATTTTTAAACCCTTATTTTGCCAAAATTTTCAAAAAATTTAAACTCTTTTTAGTCACAATAAAAGCAAATTGGTTAAAAACTTCGACAGTGAAATTGTTACTCATTCAGTAAAACCTAAACAGTTTTACTTCGACAGTGAAATTGTCATTCATTCAGTTGACCAATGAGTTTTTCAAGAATGAATACAGATTTTTTTTACAAGTATTTCAAAAGTTGGTAAATATAAGGTCGAAATCATATCGGATTCTAAACAATTTAAGATGAGAATCTAAGAGGGGCATCGCACGACTGGACATATATAACCAATTTTTGCGGTGGGGAATTTGAGCCTTATAAGCATTCATTTTAAATGCTTCACTGTTCGTTTGTTGTGTGTGACTGGTGCATGCATTTCTGAATTAGAACTTGCCCCAAGTATAAATTTCGAGATCACATTGACAGGTGTCATACGTGACATAGGTACGATTAGAGGACCTTGACATTCCTTAGGATTTAAACCCCTTCTCACATATCTTTTCAAGCCAAAAACCCGTCCAACACTCAATTTTAGTGTTGATGACCCGCTTAGAAAACCCTATTGAGCCTTAGCCTATTTTTCTTTCATTCACCCAAAATTTTTAAACCCCTTATTCCCCTACCCACCAGAAACTTATCTTAGTATTTTTGGAAAAAAAAGAGATATTTGGATACTCCTTTTTGCTTTCACTCCAAAAATCATAAATAATGTTTACTAAAACTTCTTGTGTGTGTTTTATTGATCTATATAGAAAAAATCGAGAGTCATGTGGTGCGAAAAATTGGCACCAAAGTAAACTCAAAAATCATCAAAGGATTGAGAAATGAAAATAAGAAGGGATCTCAAGAAGGGAAATAAAAGAAAATCCCTTAGAAATTTCTTGGCAAGAAAAATCTAAGCCCAAAAAAAAAATAAAAAAATAAAAAAAAAATAGAAATAGAAAAAGAAAAGAAAAGAAAATAGCTGAAATAAAGCTAAGTGCTTCGACTCTCTCGAAAACTCGACTCTTCAAAAGAAATATCATTCTGTGTGTTTTCAAAAGATAAAAGTCAAAATAGCTATCTTATCCCCCAAAAGTGTTATCCGTTTCCGTTTTCATTAAAAAGGATATCTAGATAGAGTTTTTTTTCGAAAGTCCCAAGATAAGCGAACCCCCTTAGAAACCCAGATACCCCCAATCTATCGATACCCTTTTAAACCCACACCAAACATTACAACCCATTTGAATATCCTGGGATAATCAGTACCGTTCCTGTCTAAGTGATGAAGATTTGATCCTCGGGCAAGCCTATGACGACGAGTGCTGCACGACTGGTATTTGAATGATTTTTCATTTGGCTTAGGATAATAGGAACCCTGATACACTTTGAGTGAATTGAGTGACCACCAGTGAGATCGCCCAGTCGTGTATATTCCACAAATTTGAGAATTGAAAGTTTGCCTAAGTGAATCATCTTGAACAACTTTTAGATACGTCATGTGAACGCCTCTTATTTATCTAACGGACAAAACTTGTTTCCAATCTATGTGAATTCTTCTTTGTGGGTAGAAATCAAAAACCTTTTTTTGGTAAATTCTAAGAGGGTAAGTTTGCTTGAGGACAAGCAAATGTCTAAGTGTGGGATATTTGATAACACGCAAAAAGTCATGTTTTTGCGTGCATTAATCTCACCTTTTTAGCCCAATATGTGACGAAACTAATCAAAATAGATACTTTATCATTGAAACTTATCACATGGGCCAAAATATAGACAATGTTTCAAAAGTCAACTAAAATGGTCAAAAAACACGATAAATCTAACAAATACGATCATAAGCATTCTCGTTCACTCGTTCTAGCACTTTTTGAGCTACACAAAGAATTATGACCTCTAACTTATTTCATTTTCTTCGTTAGGAAAATACGAACGCGTGGATATAAAGAACGCTCAAAACGGATAAACGACGAAGAAGTTACGCCCGAACGAAGAAAAGAAGAACCGAGGAACCAGCATACGGCTGAACCAGGCCGTATACGGCTGGTCCAGGCCGTATACGGCTGGACCTGGACCGTATACGGTCTGCGCAGGCCGTATACGGCCTGTGCTCAGCCGTATACGGCCCAGTTCAGCCGTATTCACCCTATGCTCAGCCGTATACGGTCTAGTTCAGCCGTATACGGTCCAGCTCAGCCGTATTATGCGTTTGGGTGATAAAAATCTGATTTTTATTCGCCTTTGCGATACGGTTGTGCGTTTGAAGGTTTGGATACGGTCTACGGATACGGCTGTGCGATCTCTATAAATACAAGCCTCCTTTCATCATTTCAACACACTTCACAACACACTCTACACCTCACTTTTACACCTTCACACTTTCTCTCACTACTCTCTCTCTAAATTAGTTAGTTAATTAGATTAGTTAAGCTAGTAGATTAGTAGCTTAATTGTAACGGAGGTGCTCCGAGACTGCGGTGTTGCACAATTTGTAATAACGCTTTGTCAGGTTCTATTATAATCTCTATCTTGTTATTTTAAATAATGTTGTGCTATTGTTATACTTGTTTAGAATTACTTGCTAGGATTATTGCCATGCTTAGCTAGACAAATCTATGTTTGCTATGATAGTTGCCATGCTAGGGTAGTTATACTTAAATCATGTTGTTACTCTGTCTGTATGCTGTTGAATTATATTTGAATCTATGAATTGAATCTCAAATGTTTATCTATCCAACTTATGCTGTGGTTAGTAACATCCTTCTAGGCTTGGCCAATTGCTAGTTGTATGCCGCTAATTATTCTGTGTCTGATGATCGTTGAACTCGACATGGCCGGTGTTCTCCTGGTTGAAATATTACTGGAGGGAGACACGGAGCGTAGGATTAGAGATAGATTAGATTCAGGCCATTTAACAAGTGTCTTAGAGAGAACTTTCAGGACACTTGTGACTTAACCATGTACCCCGTCACTCTGCATAATTGATCCCTGCTATGCTGCCTTTCTGCATGTTCTTGTTTGATTGTTGCTTAGGGTTTGCATGCTAGTATCTGTTATGCTGATTAGTTACATGATTAGGTTTTCAAATATTTATCAATTGCATATACCAGTTTAACATGCATAGAATAGTTAAAATGATTTATATGAAATAATGAAGAACAATTTAACCAGCCGTTAGACCAGACCATCCCAACTTGTCCCGGTGGGAAACCCCTGTTCATGTTTTTGTTTATTCAACAATTCATGCCATGATTCGGATATCTCAAATGTCCGAGATTGGGGGATAAGACTCGAGGATGGTTGTTGGTTAAATTGGTTGCTACATTTGGGACAACTTCCGGTGTAGTTTACATTCCATAACTGTTATCCACGTGACATATTATTTATCTGATTGCGGACAACTCTACGTTAGATAGATAATAGGCTAGGAGTTATGGCTCATTAGGAAATATTAATGTCATCTTAACTAAGGCTTTATCCCATTAACTACCCCTAAATAGCATGAGTAATTATCATAGTAAACACTCGCTTCACCTATAAGTTCTCGTTGCCACCTCCCCTCCACTCCACTTTACTTTATTTTAATTTGAGATAATTAGTAGTTAGTTAAAACCAAAACAAACCAAAACCTCTTTTAAACCCTAGCTAAATTCCCGTAGATAACTAAAGTCCTAGATCCCATGCCCGTTGTAGTTTGAAGAACGACCCTAGGTCATACCTATCGCTGTACTCACCCATAGCTTTAGTATACTTAGGCCCAGCAAAAAAAACAAATTTTAAAAACTCCACTGACACCGCCGCTGACGGACGGTCCGACGACAGGGTGAAAACCCGATCGACCGTTGGTGGCGCGTCAATGAGGTGAATAATTGAATTTGTATTGGAGACGGTTAATGATAGAGTTTAACAATAACTTTCGTGGATGTCATTTGATAATAATAAGATATGGTGTGATTGAATTGGAAACAATAATTTGAATTGAAATTCATACGAGAAATGTGGATATGTACGATTACTTATCTGGAATTACTAGGCAAGATTAGATTTCGGGAATGAAATCTCTTTAAGGAGGAGAGATTTGTAACACCCGTCCTTACGACCTAGTAGTATTTTTACGGATTTCCTGATGATACAGTATTAATTAATGTTTTACAAATTAATTTTTATATTATTTGTTTCAACTGTGAGATATTAGGTAAAAAGGTTAAATATTTTATTGTGACTAGTAAAATAGTGTTCCTTTCAAATAGATAAAGTCGTCGGTAAAATAAAACTATTGGTTTCGCGAATGGATTTTAGATTCCAGACAATAAGTATAGAAGGGGATTAAAATTACACAATAAATTTAAAAGGGAATCGGTCGAAGAGTATCAACTACGCTTAACAAGCAACTCTATATGTATATGACATGCCATATACATAAAACAAGAACCTTATCAGCTATAAACAAAAAATATAGCCAAAATAAAAGAAACGGACAACCAATCAAGAGAACCACTCTACTAGCCATGAATTACAAAATTACCAGGTAAATGCCACGCATCCAACATCCGAGTTACTTGGACAGAATTCTTGAACCGAAGTGAAAGTAACTTGAGACGAACAGTAGCTATAATAGAATCTTGAATCTGGTTACAAGATCGAACACCCTTCCCAAAACTTTCTTGCCATATGAAATAAGAAGAAGCCGCTAGGATCAACCGACCTATAACACTCTTCGCGGAACTGGAAGAAGATAAAGGCTGAATTACATCAATAATGTCATCCCCTCTAGCAGACACATTAGGCAGACCTGCCATTGGTTTAACTAGAGATCAAACCTGCAAAGAAAAAGAGCATTCAAAGAAGAGATGATCATGAGAATCTTTCTGAGCTTTACACAAAGGACACCGAAGCAGGTTTAAGTTGGTAGAAGGACCAACATCCCATTGCTTCATCCTGTCCTGAGTCTTCAATCTTTTCTTGAACACCAACCAAAGATGGAAAGCATGCCTTGGAATACATTGCGGGAACCAAACAATTTTAGCCCAAGTAACATTATTACCCCTTTCCCGAATAGAATCCCAAACAAGGTTAACCGAAAAATTCTTCAAGGTACCATCATAATCCCGCCAGTACCAAAGATCCTTCTAATCAACATGGATAGTCGGACATTGAACTTGGTTGAGGACCGGATAAGATGAGTACCAATCTGGAGGCCATCTCTAAGAGCTATTGATAACCAAATCTGAAATCTTATCAATCAAAGAAAAACCAGAAGAAGTGATACTACGATTAGACAAATGCTGAATTAATGGGCTCTGGGGACACCACGCATCAAACCACACATTAACCGACTTACCATCCCCAATCGAGGCCTGAATAAAAGGGCGAATTAACTCCCGAATATGCATAATCTTTCTCCAGCCCCAACTCATATTAGCACGAGGATGGACATCCCAAAAACTTCTACCCTTCAACTTATAGGAATGAATCCATTTGACCCATAGAGATTCCCTGTGAGTAATAATACTCCAAATGTGAAAGACCATAAGCGCAATATTAAAGGAATCTAACCTTCGAATACCAAGACCACCTTCAGATTTGGGCACACACAGATCATCCCAAGAAACTTTCGCTTGACCCCGTTCCAACTCACCCTGACCCCAAAGGTAACCTCGCATAATTTGCTCAATTTCAGCAACTATACGAGCAGGCAGAATAAAAATCGAGGCCCAATAAATGTGCATAGATGAGATAACAGAAACAATCAATTGGAGCCTCCCAGCAAACGAAAGATACTTATTCTTCCAATCAGTAACCCTGTTCTTGACTTTTTCAATAAGGACCTTACAATCCTTATATAAAAGTCTCGTGGAAATAAGGGGCACACCAAGATATTTCACCGGTATCTGACCTTCCACAAATGGCATACTACTTCTGATAGAATTTTTAAAATGAGGACCAACATTACAGAAATAAACCGTACTCTTAGGGATACTTGGGACTAACCCCGAGACATCTTTAAACTCATTTAACCCCTCCATAAGGACTTGAACAGAGTGTAAATCCCCACGAGCAAATAAGAAAAGGTCATCCGCAAAATAAATATTAATAATCTTTTGTTTATCACAACGGTTATGAAACCTAAACTTATCAGATAATCTTACCTTCTTTTGGAGCATCAGAGTTAATATCTCCATGACCAGAGTAAAAAGATACGGAGACAACAGATCCCCTTGTCGCAGCCCCCGTTGACCCTTAAAATACCCATGAAGATGGCCATTAATGTTTATTGAGAAAGAAGTACTAGAAACACATGCCATAATCCAATCCACCATAGTATTATGGAAACCGAACCCCATCAGACAATTCTTCAAAAAGTTCCAATCAACCGTATCATATGCTTTTTGAATATCAATTTTAAAAGCACAACAAGGCGGGCCACGATCACGATGATAATTATGCATGAGCTCTTGTGTAAGGAGGATATTATCAGAGATTCGCCTACCAGGCATAAAAGCTGATTGGTTGATGTTAACTGTATCTCCCAATCCATCTTTAATCCGATTAGTAATGATCTTACTAATACATTTGTACAAAACATTACAGCAAGAGATTGGGCGATAATCATTCACCTGAGAAGGAGTAGACACTTTTGGAACAAGCGAAATAATAGTATGGTTAACTTCTTGAAGGAGCTTACCATTACTAAAGAAATCCCGAACAGCCATACATATGTCATTACCAACAATATCCCATGTGTTCTTGAAGAAAGAAGAAGAGAAACCATCAGGAACTGCCGCTTTACTTTCTCTAATTGAGAACATAGCAGCTTTAACCTCCTCATTAGTAACTTCGCAAACCATATTTGCTGCTTTTTGGCCATTTAATCGATTAACAAAAAGACCATCTCAAACCAGATTAGAAGTATTCCCCTTCACTCCCAGAAAAGTCGCATAATGATTCACAAAAAACAGCCGGCACATTATCTCCCTCCACATCAGCCCCCGTGCTATCTTTAATCATATTAATGTGCCCTCTATTTTGCTTCGTTTTGACCATCTTATGGAAATATGATGAATTAGAATCACCAACTCTAAGCCATTCCACTTTAGCCTTCTGTTGGAGAAATCGTTCCTCATCCAACACTGCTTCTTGAAAAGCATTCAAATAGCAAGCTTCCTCTTCCCTTAAAGTAATATTAGAAGGATTGCGATAAAGTGCAGATTGCACTTCATCCAGCTCCTTTCTAAGCTTTATTACTCGATTATGCAGATTACCTTGATTAAAGAGTAACTTACGAAGAGGAGATTTCAGGCCTCTTAGTTTTTTAACAACACGGAACATATTATGCCCCTCAACTTCTTTATTCCACCCATTCCTTTCCAGATCTTTAAACCCATCTTTATAGACTAAAAAATTAGAGAACTTAAATGGCATAGGCTTAAAAGGAGAACTGGCATGAATCTTTAAAACACACATAGAGTGATCCGAAATTCGATACGGCTGAAAAATAGCATAAGCACCCGGAAACTCATCAGTAAACTGTAAGTTACCCATAATCCGATCAATTTTCTTCATTACACCATTACTAGCTTTTGGTTTTTGGTTCCAAGTATAATGTAAACCGATTCCATTAATATCCATGACTTCAATATTTTGCACACAATCCTTAAAATCAACCATAGCAATGTTAGGACAAGAAGCATAACAATAATCTTCAGATAAACAGAAGGACTCAGTGACACTAGACGACTGAGTGGACGACTGAGGTATTGGTGAGTGGACCTGTAACCCTCGGTATAATTTAGTTGTAAAAGGTTTGGTTACAACGAGAAATTATAATTGTTGATTGACTGCTTAGTCTATTGTGATGATCATTATTATACTATTGATAGACTGTTTAGTCTGATATGAATTCCATGATAGTTTGGAATATGTGACTATGTGATACATGAGCCGATGGGGGCGTATGTTATTTTCAAAGGCCAGCATGGGGCTGGGCTTGGGATTTGCTATTGTTTGGTCAACACAGGGACTTTGTATATGCGTTGTTGTAGGAACCTGTGTTGAGTGAGACAATAACACCAAGTAATCGGTTCAACCGCTGTATTGGTCTGCAGTTGGTTATAAGTGTTGCTCGGTGGGCCATCCGAACTGCGGGCACCTCGAGAACCACCGATCCTTTGCAGTGTGTGTTATAATAATTATTTGTTTTATACAAATTTATTATGCTAAGTTGTGTTGGTGTTTGCTAGTTCATTCACTTAGCTTTGTGCTAATCCCCCACATTACTTCTTGCAGGTTTAGAGTTATGATATGACGGGTTGGAAAGAAATGGGACTTGAAGGAATGTTTGACGACAGGGTGCATACTCTGATATTGATTTTTAAATCAATGTGTCTTGAAATTCCATAACACCCAACCTTATGTTTTGGTTTAACTAGATAACAATTTGAATGTAAGGTTTTGAATTTGGTTGAAATTTTTATATGTACATATTATGTAATAAATATATTTTAAATCTATGCTTTCAAGATAAATTCATTTAATAATGAACATTGAATTGAGGGGTGTTATAACTTGCCTAAGTGCCGCATAAGATCCTCTTTTTGCGTCACTGCCTAAGTGACGCAAATTCAACACCCAACACTTGAATCCGACACTTACACTCGACACTTGCTTAAGTGTCGCCCCTTATGCGTCACTTCCCCAAGTGACGCTAACACTTCAGAATTTCCCATTTTATGCGGTACTTCCTGAGTGTCGCATAAACCCCTAAGTGACATTATAAGTGTCGCTAAAAACAGAATGTTTACAACTCATTTTTCACTAAGTGTCGAGACCCAAATTTTACCAGCTAATTTTACTCCGAAATGGAATTTCGGAGCGTTTTTCACTACAGCAACATAATAGAAATAATAATTTTCCAAGCTGACCTAGCAGCTCGACCCCAGCCAGGGGCTCTGCCCCTTGGACCTCGTTAGGGGTTGCCACCCCTTGGACCCTGCTACCAGGGCGCTGCCTCCGGACCCCCGTACATGATTTCCAAACCTTAACGATAAATGAATACTTACACAACTCGCTTAGACAAACTGATTTGTCTCATACTCATATAACCTCACGTGTTTAGGACGCTAGGAGGTTACCCATCGGACGATGCACGTATCGTAGGATCGCTAGCTCCTCAGGTGAGTTCATAGCCCTACTCTTTCAACTGTTTTACCATTTTCGGGGTGAGACACATGCACAACTACTGTTTTGAATTATAATGATAAACTTTTATAATTCACACTTATCTACTTTACTGTATGTAATACGAACTGTGTAATGCTTAGGATTGCACCCATCATATTGTCGTAGAACAATATCAATACTTAACCTAGGTAGGTTACAATTGTACTTCACTAGATCTTAAACAATGACTACCATTTTATAACATGATTAGGTTATCACTACACTTTGACCGTATTGTTGCGGGGCAACCTTATCGAATAAACTAGAACTGATTAGTTCTACCTACACTGGATGACAGCTAGACTTTTACAGGATTAGTCTTCCTTTTAGGAACTAAGACTACCAATACACTTTATGAGTATTAGAATTGAAATTGTACTTAAGTGAACATTTCCCCGAGACCTCAATATACTTGCTAGGTTGAGGCTAGGAGTATACATTAGTAACACACATTAGTATAGATCTTTATACTATTACCAAACAACTAGGTGATGAGTTATTCATACCTAGGCTTACTGTGCTACACCTTATGTCTAAGTATTGTGTATACATATTAAGATACAATAAATTACTTTCATGCGCTACCTGATACTCTATTACTTGTGGTTGTGAATTGACTTGTATATATATATATATATACACACACACACACACATACTCATACTCTATCTCGAGCACTTGGTGCTACCTACAATCTACATTTGTATATTGGTATATATACACTCATACAAACTCAATTACTCAAGTCGGGCATGTCATGGTACTTCCGGCTCTCAATTACCCTAGTCACACATGCCATAGTACCGTCGGCTCTCAATTACTCAAGTCGGACATGTCGTGGTACTGCTGACTCTCATACATTACTTGCGATCAATCAAGTCGATGCCAAGTGGGCACAAAACGATGCCACGATAAAGTGGGCAAAAAATGATGTCACGGTTAGAGTGGGCACAAAACGATATCACGGTAAAGCGATACAATTCACAAACACATGGATCGGTGAGCTTAGGCTCGAGATTCGCACTCATTCTCGGAATCGGTGAGTTTCCACTCGAGATTCGCATTAGTTAACGGATCGGTGAGCTTTCACGCGAGGTCGTTAACTCAGTATTTGATTTAAATACTCAATCATAGTTCTGCGGGACTACAATTTCATGTTGTTGGAGGCAACACAATATGCCAGGGGGCATGCTAACACCTTACTACTGAATAAGTAATATTAATACTTTTTACCATATGACGTGGTCATACACATACTCAAAATGTACCTAGGCATGGATTGCCACACCCTCGATATGACTATACTTGTTAGTATCTAGGCATGGATTGCCTGACATCATCGTAGACATACCATTACCTGATAGGTAACAAGGCATCGATTTCCGTTTTACTCGATGTACTTATGTAGACTACTAAATCACTCAGGTATGAGATACCTCGATAGGTGTATTACACACAGATTTTACAATACTATAACAATACAAATCAAAATCGTGGATTTTGAATCATTTTTCAAAAACATACAAGGTTTATACTTTATGTTTTCAACTAATAATCCTATGAACTCACCAGCTTTATAACTGATTCATTTTAGCATGTGTTCTTAGGTGCCCAGCAGGATTAGGATTGCTACAAGATATGCAAGCTCGAGATGTTTTCAAACATCTGGATTTCTCTACATAACTTTTGTATTACAAATTATGTATTGAAATTATTTTGCGAACTCGCAACTTGTATACACTTTTATTTTGGAAATGTATAACTGTTTTCAAACATCTCATTTAGATTCGTTCATTATGTACCTTTGTGCTTGTGATATTTGATTTAGTAACACCCGACCCGACCGCTTCTGCAACCCGAAATTTGATGGTGTTACAACCTGTAAGCCATGAATTGGGAGGTCTCATCAAAAACCTCTTCAACATCACTTTCCGAGTCCTCTAAATTTTGATCCACTTTAGAAACGGTTTCCTTGTCTCCATGACCAGCCTTTCCAACACCCATTGTAGTATCAACTTCTTGAAGCACATCATCTATGTTTGAGTCATTCCCACTTAAAGTTGAAAATGAATTGGATGTACTAACCTTTGTATCCTCCTTTGACTTCAATTTCTCTTTATTAACAACCACTTTAGGACGGTACACAAAGGTAGACTTTTGTTTTCCTAAATTTATCCCTTCAAACTTCCTTGTATTCATCCCTTGTTTATTTGCCCATGCACCTTTTGATCCAACTTCAAATAACTCATCATTAGTGTTTTTCTTTACAGCTTGTGAGGGGCATTGATCATTAGAGTATCCAAAGAGATTACAACAATCACATCTTGGAGGCTTCCACTCATACTCAACCCGAACAGATTCTCTAGTATAACCCGACCCATCTAGCTTTGGGATAGCAACAGTAATGTTCTCTTTCAAAATCTGATCCGAACCAACCTCAATTAAAGCTCTAGCAAAGCTATTTCTACCCCATGATTCCATACACATAGAGGTATTGTATGAATCCAACCGCAAGGGGTTGCCAAGCATTGTTGCAATCATGCTTAACCCATCACTTGTAAATGCAACCATCGGAACATCATGAAGCTTCACCCAAATAGGCATCTTACTGAGATCTTCTTTAGTTAAACTAACATTCAGCGCCCATTGATTAAGAATAATTGGAGTTGTTCTAATCATCCATGGCCCATTCTCAAGCATTCACACCATTACTCGATGAAACCTTGAAGTAAAAGAACTCCCTAGCATTCATCATTACCTCCTTCTGAATACCATACTTTGACCAAGCATTCCGTACATAATTCTCAACAACCGGAAAAGCAATCCGCTTACCAATAAAATAATCATACAATGTATTCAAAAACCTATTGTTAACTTCCTCAACTGATGACAATGGAATAACTACATCAGCCTCATTCGCAGATGCATCTGATTTTAGGGAACGAAAATTAACCTTTTTGTTGATGCATATTTGTTTGTCTGTCAGTTGGTCTATCGAGTTGTAAAAGTGTCGTTAGTCATTTGATAGAAATAGAGATTTTATATAGTGCGACACTTAAGTTTTAGGTTAGGCGACACTTGCCTGAGTGACGCATAGCGACACTTAGGTAAGTGACGCATTAAGGCGGCCACATGCGACACTTCCACAAGTGACGCATGTCGGCCAGAATTTGTGTATAAATAGAAACCTACGGGTTTTCGGCTAGGGTTGACGAAACCCTAGCACCATTTGTCGACTAAGCATACCTGTAATCAGTACCATTACGTTATTCAAAGCTAATAAACTCGTTTACTTTGTTTGAATCAATTGTTTCTGTTTGTGGTTATTAGTGTTTTGTGCAATTGAGTGATTCCGCCTCTCAATAGCAGTCAATCATCACTTAGGTCCAACGTAAAGGGCACTCTCAACTGGTATCAGAGCCTTTAGGTGATAACATTGACGTTTAGAAGTCGTTTTGGGTTCATTTCGGTTTTGTTTGAATCAAGAATCGAGATTACATACGGATTTTGAGTTGCTAAGGTGAAATACAGTCGATATTCTTCATCATTTACAGGTTTCGTCCATTAGGGTTCAAGGAATTTTCGTTAGGTTTACGAAAGTTTGAGTTTTTTAGGGTTTTGGGATTTTGCAGCCGTTTTGCGACACTCGATCCGTCACTTGGACGCGTCACTTACAGCGGCACTACCTAATTCCAAATTAGGGTTTTACCGTCACTTGAACGCGTCACTTGAAGCGTCATTTGAGGTTTATACGACACTTAACTTAAGTGTCATTTACTCTAATCCACCGTCACTCACGTGGGTCACTGTTGCACGTCACTTGAGTGTCAAGCGTCACTTCTGTTAGTGACGCCCGTTTGATTTATTGCGTCACTTCCTTTAGTGACGCCTTTTGATTTATTGCGTCACTTTTACTAGTGACGCCTATTTGTTTTAGTACGTCACTCAAGTCCGACACTTGAGTGCGTCACTTGCTTGATTGAGCGACACTTACTTACAGTGTCATCAGTCACTTCATCCGTCACTCGATAGCGTCACTTGCCAAGTGCCGCTAGTCGTTGCGACACTTGAGTGCGTCACTTACTAAGTGATGCCTTTTGGTACTAACAAGTTTTCAAGCTTTTGTTTTTGAGTAAAGTTTCAGGTATATCTTCAATGGCTGCTGTTGCTAATAAAGAAGATATTAGAGGAATCAGGGATATGTTAAAACAGAATCACGATGTTGGTTCTAATAATAAACCTCCTCTGTTTACGGCTGACATGGATTACGCATATTGGTGTGATCGATTTGAACAATACATAAACTTTCACTGTCCAGATGGTGATCCCAGTCAGGATCTTAATATGTATTACTTTGATTAATTATTAATAAGCTTGCGGAATAGTTTATTAATAACTTTGAAGAACTAAACTTGTAACACAGAATATTGATCAAAAGCTTTAATATTATTATCAATAATACGAACACACAATTTGTGTTAGGGTTTACAACCTTGAAGCTAATAACTAGAGATTCGTCTATCTACTAGGGTTTTACAGGATCTCTATTTATATCACATAGAGTCCTTTACAGAATCAAACTATTATGGAAATTCTATCTATTCCATATTTTTCTCTAACCGACTTCTAACAGTGGTTGAGCTATACACTAATAGGGGTAGTACTCGTATTACCAACAGTGGTTAAGTACTTGATACAAAGTACAAACTTATACCAACAGTGGCACTGTTAGACTAATTCTAACTGACAGTGGCACTGTCAATACAAAACTAACTAACAGTGGTAGACTTCTTCTAGCAGTGGCACAAGACTTGTCTTCTGAGTAAATCTGGCAGTGGCTCAGGACTCAACAATCTCCCCCTAAACTTGATCACTCTCAGTAATGAGTCAAGTTTCTTCATCTTTCTTTTCATCCTTAGGAGCTTGATTCTGTTTTCTCTTTTTCTCCTCCCCTCTTAATCTTTCCAACTCCATTCTTTTATGAAACTGATTGAACACCATATATAAAGCATTGAATGCACCTTCTGAGATCACTGTAGTTCTTAGTTGAGATGCAAGCACATTTCTTAAAATCTGAGTCCCCAAAACATATTGTCTTTCGTCAAGCATGTAGATTGTGACTCCATCTCTGAACAAAATCATATGAACTCCAGCTCTAACAAAGTGTCTCCAGGTATTCACCAGCTCAATACAGTTTAAGAACAATTTTGTGAATGGTTCAGGCTCAAACAGCATATTTAAACATCTTCCCAAATCTCTTTCCATTATCACCAGTGAAGCCTGCCTGTTTCTTTGACTGTTCAGCTCATACAAATCTAAAATGTCTAACCTATTCACATTTTTTTAGCACATCAGCTACAGATGTCAAATATTGCTTATTTCCATCCTCTCTGACAATCTTTATCTGTTCTTTAACAACATCAACAACCTTTGATTTCTGTCCTTCCCATTCAACTATTCTTGATGATCTATCATGATTAATATGAATATTTTCTTTACTGTCCTTCACCTCTTTGATATATTTTCTTAATTCTGCTGCATCCTTTTCCAAATCAGGAACTACATTGTCACAAGCAAGAACTCCATCCCATCTAATCTTTAGATTCCTATCAGAAAGCCTTTTTAAGTCTCTCTCTTCAGCTTCTGCTTTCTCTTGCTCTTCCTTTTCAATTCTGTCTTGTTCCTCTTTTCTTACCTGCTCAGCAATCTTCTTTCTATCCTCAGACAACTTTTTCTCAATGAATTTGTCTTGCATGAGCTTCTTTTCAAAATCCATCTTTCCTTCATTCTGATGTCTAGCATAAGCTTTCTCCAACCTCTCTAAATCCCATCCTTCTAGTATACTTCTTGGTGCATATCTACCACCAAGAATTCTGATCAATTCCTTTTTCCTTTGAGCAGCAGTTAGTGGTTTGTTTCTTTTCTTTTCAAGCTCTGCTTGTCTTTTCCTTCTTACCTTTTCTTCATTTGCTTGTTTTAGCTTTGCAAACCCTGGATCCAAATCATCATTACCATCCTTTTTGTTGATCATTTCATGAATCTTCTGTGCAGATAACCCTTTACCAATTACAACCATATCATTGAGCATCTTTGCAGCCTTCTGAGATAAGGTTACCACACTCATATCTTCCAGTACAACATCAACATCAGGACCTTCTAGCCTCTTGGACTCAACTGCCATTCTTAGCATTCTCTCATCATGCTCCTCCTGAGCTCTCCTGGCCTCATCCAAATCAATTTGAGACTCTACAACCTTCTTAATTTTTCTTTCTTCTTTTAGTTTTCCCTTACCTTTGTCCTTAGCATCAATCTTTGGAAGGTCAGACTTAGGTTTGGGTGATGATGAGGGTTCTTCAATAATAACAGGTGGTAGAATAGATCTTGGTGTAGTGGTGGTGACAGTGGTTGTTGTGACAGTGGTGGGAATATTTGAAGTATTGACAGGGGTTGATGTAACAGTGGTTGACTCTGTGATAACAGGTGTAGGTAGTATAACAGTGGTTGCTGCTGAAGTACCAACAGGGGTAGATACCTCAACAGTGGTAGAAACCAAACTGCTAACAGTGGTTATAGGTTGAGTTATAACAGTAGTTTTCTTGACAGAGGAAGACTTTCTGAATGGAATTGATTTCTTTCTATTATAATTTTTCACTCTTACCTCCTCTTCAGCTGCAGATTTGGACTCTAAACACTCCCCCTCAACCTCTACATTTCCACCTTCCATCTCTGTTTCAACAGATTTATCAATCACCATCCTATCACTGAAGCTCACTCTTTTGCCCATATCAATATTTTCTCCCATAACATCCCAGAAATACAAATTAGCCACACCCTCAAAAGGTAATCCTTTATTTAATGGAAAAACATTCAAAGCTGGACCTCTTTGTGCATTATCCTCTGCAACATTCACACTCTCACTTTCAGAAACAGTTGTTTGCACATTTTCACCCACATACACCACCATGCTTCTATCAAGCTCAGTATTCACCACTTCATCATCCAAGCCTTCATTAACCACATAATCTGACACATTCAATTCATCCTCAACATTTTCATTAATCTCAGATGTATCCATGAAGCTAATACCACCTGCACCTCCATCATTATCATCATGATTCCCATCAGAACCATCATTACCATCATCCTTATCTTCAGGCACATTATCTTTCTCTTGATCTTTTTCTTTTCTCTCCCCCTTGCCTGAAGATTTTTGTAATTCTGCAGCAGGCTTTAAGACCTGTAACACAACATCCTCTACCACAGCCAATCTGGTTTTCAAATCATTGATTTCCTCCTGCTGCTTCTTGATCAATTCATCCTGGGCAGCCAACTTGAGTTGTTGCTCCCTTCTCAACTCCCTTTCCCTCTCAAATTTTGTCCATATCAGCCTGACATCATGTACCAAATCATCAATCGTTAATTCCTTAGTTATATGACTAGTCTCATCAACATTGGAGTGTGACCTCCTAGATGAATCATTGACTACATCTGTCACTTGCTCTGCAAGATGTTCAGATGCCCCTTGATTCGTGGTACTGGGACCTTCATTTGACTCATTACCCATAGGTTCATCAAACAAAATTGCCTCTGGTTGGGTCTGATTGATGTTACCACTGTCCTGTCCTGCCAGTGGGCTAGAAACAGTAGTGGCAGCCCTTCCAGAATGAACATTTTCATCAAGTATGTTCACCTGTTGTGATTGCTCATTTGACTGAGACTGTGGAGAAACAGGAATCTCTATAGCCTGTTTAGTTTTCTTGGATCGCTTGGTTTTGCTTTGGGTAGGCTGTTGGTTCCCTTGTTTTCTTTTTGTGCCACCTCCTGATGTGTGTTCAGAACCAACTGGTGTTGTTGTCCTGTCATCATTTGGTCCAAGTGGTGTTGGTAATACACCACCAGTGGCAGAAGGAGCAACTAACATTGTAGAAAACAATGCAGTTTCCTTCTTGGAAAAGGTGTTTTGATATTGATACATGGCTCTAATAGTTTTCAAAGATAAAGTAGAACTAACTATTACACTTTTATCTGCTGGCAAATTTGGCAACTGCTTATTCAACAAAAGTTGAACAAATCTAGGGTACATAATAAATGTATCACCCTTTACATTTTTGATCATATTATCTAAGATAAACCTAGACATATTAAATTTAAGACCCTGTGCCAAGCAGATTATAGGATATGCAATACTAGAACTAAATTCATTAAAACTAGTCCTCTTTTGAGATAAACATACCAGAAAGGTATGAATGTAGAACTTCCATTGAGGACAGAACCATGACTTCAAGAATGTATATTCAGACCTTGCTTTTCCAGCACCTTCATAACCCATATCTTTTATTCCTTGAAATAGATCCTCTCTTGACAATTCCAGAACTCTTCCTTCATCATCAAACTGCAGAAGTTCTCTAAGAACAATCTCAGTCACCATTACTCTGTTGCCCTTGACAGTGGAATGAATGTGAGTAATGCAATTAACATTCCCTTCATATGCATTCTTCCAGAATTCTTGAATATGTGATCTGATCAATCTTGGAGCGACAGTAAGAGCATATGTGTGACAACCGTCAAAATCTCAGGTTATTACCACACTCCGATTTCATTATGGCATTCCATATATTTCGGAAAAATTTATGGTTACGACTCCTTAGGTCTACTAAACCGTAAAATGCCTTAGAGATTTCCTAGTAGATCATAAGTCTATAAGATAAACTAAATTAGATCACTAAGTGCCAAATTAAACAAAGAAAATTTATCTCTTTATGCTTTAACAAAATCCTTATTGAATCGCAAACTGAAATTTCCATAACTCGTCAACGCAAACTTAATCGGATGAATAATACATGAACATTAAAATTAGAACAAATTAAGTGTATCATAACTTAATTCAAGAACTTAAAATTTCTCACTTTTTAAAACTCAAATTTTAATCACCAAAACATCACAAAATAAACCTTATAACATAACAATACTTATACACCTTTAATACAAATTAATTATACAACAATTATACATATTATTTAACAAAAAAAAAAAAAAATTTAAACACCCCCCCCCCCCCAAATCCGGCCAGCCCCCCCCCCCCCCCTCCCCAAATCCGGCCAGCCCCCCCCCCCCCCCCCCTCCTTTTCATTTCAAATTTTTTTAATTCCCTATACACTCATTACTACTTCACTTCCCCAAAATCCATTCTCACACTCTTCACCTTTCTCTCTCAAAACACACACTAAACACACACTTCTTTCTCCCAAAAATCAGCCACATTCAAGCCTCTAAACCCAGAATTTATAGGTGTTCATCACCAAATCAAAGCAAGAAAAGGTAATTTATTTCATTTACTATTATTATTTATCACTTCCTTCTTGTGTTTTCTTCAAAATCCGGATTTTAGCCCTTCTCATGGTTAAAAATCCTCATAAAATGCTTGATGTTTGTAGGTTATATCTTTTCACATCATTATGTGTTAGAAGAAAGAGTAACCCATGATCAAACCAAAAATCAAGTGAAACTTGGTGTTAATACTTGTAACTTTGTTGAATATTGTTTATCTTTATGTAAAAAGTGTTCTTGTGATAAATAATCATCTCTAACACATCTTGATTGTATATCAACATCATGCATGTGTTAGAACATGGATTTAAAGATCAAAAGAGGATAATCTTCTTCATTTCATGTTTGGTGTTCATTATTTTAAATGAAACACTCAAATAAGAGTTTACAACTTTCTGTCCAGAAAACTTATTATATTTCAACGATTTTTATAAAAATCATTCCTTCATGAAAATGGACGTTTTTATAGTCTAAATTTAAGTTCTGGAAGTAAGATTTCCAACCATGTAAGCCTCGTGTTCATACGAGTTAATTTGATATTTTTAATAATTTTTGGGAGTAAAGATGTACAAGCTGTAACAGTAAGACAGAAACTTTCTTCTCAGTGTTTTAGTCATAAATGGAGCATTACAACTCCAAAAGACTTGAAACCAACGCTAAAAGTTTACAAATTTCCTTGGCTACAACTTTGAAGAAGACCAATTTTATTGATTCCATGTACATTTTGCTCAGAAATAATGATTGTATGCATGTGTTTAAATTCGACTCTAGAAGATAAAAGTAAAATCTAAAAATACTTGGACCTTTCTAATAGTTCTGTAAAAATTACAAAAAGTAGATAACATATTTTAGAACATCTGTGATTTTTCTCTTAAACCATTTTTGACCAGCAGTACTTTTAATAAATACAACTAACAGGAGTAATTTCTGGAAAATAGCAGAAGTGGACTGATTTTGGTATAACTTTAAAAACCGACACTTACGGACTTACTATGTAGAGAAAGACTAACTTCTATGACTTATAAACCTGATTAAGGATTGGGTAATAGTCTCGGGATAAACTAAGAAGGTTTGACAAGTCAACAATAATCGGTCTCGGTATCAAAAACGGGAAACTTTCTATGCTTGGAAAGATTGGTAACAAAAGTGTTTGAATGTCTTTTGAGGTAATTATCTATTGTGTATGTTAATCATAAATTGTGGGGAACCAAAGTTCCAAAACTCAAACACTATAAAATTCGGACTCAAACAATCTTGTGAAATTATACGACTTGTGTGTGACGTTCGATAATTTTAGTATGTTGTACAATCGTGTGACCATTATCATTTTCAACCGCGATTATTGGATATTAACAACTTCAAAGCAAACAAACTATATTGGCACTTTGTAATCTAAATAGTTAGCTAAGCAATCCTTACAAACAAAACTAGATAAAAACCTAATTAGAACCTTCATGATCGTAGGTCTTGGATAGGAGTCATAAACGGCAAGCACGCGCGTTACATCCATCAATTTACTCTTGCGCTCAATTGTGAGTATTCACAGCCCCTCTTTTTACCGTTCATACTAAATATTTTGGGGTGAAAAGCATGTTATCTTGTTGCAAATACTTATCTTGTATGTACTTTTCTATTTATACGCTCTTATTGTATGCTTGTGACTCTATCGTGTCTTAAGTCCCCGGTTTCTCTTACACAACCCATTAACTCATTATTGAGCCGATGGTTGATATGGATAGTACTATTTGGAAGGAGGCCACCTTCCCACTCATTCGTGCATATGAGTGCATACCACCAATCTTATATGTTTGCGATAGGACATATCTTTGGGGCGTTGCTTCGGGCCAATAGGTTTGGTTGTGGACTCAAGCTATACATGTCATTCTTAAATGAATCTTATATTGCGTATAAATACTATTTTCCTAATAATGTAAATCTTACTACGTGGTTTGATAACTTCTAAATTGTTTTCACATTTACATTTTATTTTCAAAACCTGTGAACTCACCAACTATTTTTATAGTTGACCCTCATTTTACATGCTTTTCAGGAAACGGTCAGTAGTTCTGGAATGAAGCATCATTTGTCTTTATTAATGTTGAAGCTATTAGACTTACTTCGTATTATCTTTTGGATGTATTCGGTTGTATGATTTAGTATTTGGTACTGTAAACTTATTGTAAGTGCTAATAGCTGTATTTTGTAAACGATGAATTAGTTGTACTTTGTGTAATGAAACCATTGTGCTGTTACATCTCGTGTTTCCGCTTTAGCGGGGTGTGACAGATTTGGTATCAGAGCCAAAGGTTATAGGAACACCGGTTGTCCTTAGGGAAGCCTAGACTATAACCATTAAGTTAGTGTGCCTTTAAGTATGACTAGTTCGGGTGATTGCATCATTCGAAATTAATTTAACATAGCCTGATCAACTATGTATAATTAAAGGCGAAGAGATGCAAGACCGGAAATGGTTATAGAAATAAGGTGCATCATAGAACTCAATTAAGTAAAGAAAAACTTCTCTATGGGTGCTTAGTACCTTCATATTCTAGGTTTTACTATACCTCTAGGAACTAAGTTCTCTTTTTGCAGCCTTACCATGTCGAACTCCTCACTCCACGCTCTAGGATCAGCTGATGACTCTGGCTATTTTACTGGTCGCCCTCGCGACAACCCACCTAGCTCTGAGCCAGAGGAGGACCCCTCGGAGTGTTCAGAGTCAGAGAATGAAGCTAGTAGCCGAGAGGTCACTAGGGAGAACACTAGGATTTCCCCGACACGTGTATCACCCCAGCCACCTCAAGAAGGTGTGCGCATGAGGACCACTGCTTGTATGAGTGTTGCTCCACCTGTTAGATTTGCAGTCAGAGATTTCCCTCCCGGAACTGGACCATCAGGAGCTGAACCTTCAGGGACTGTACCTTCGAGAACTGTAGCCGGAATTCCGATATCTCGAGACCCCGACATGACTTTTAGGATGGCACGTAGAGTGGATGTTATGACTCATGATCTTCAGACTCAGAGAGCTTGGATTGCCCATCATGGGGAGATGTTAGGTTATATGACAGACCTAACAGAGCGGTTAGTTTATCGTACAGACGATGCCAGGGAGACAGCACGGGCAGCGGTGTTTTGGTGTAAGGTGTTTGCAGGATTCACTTTTGTGTTGGCTATGATGCTCATTTGGGTAGTTTGGTTTGCTTAGGAGAATGTGTTTGGAGATGGATCTAGATTTTGAAGACCTTGTAGTGTTTACAATGGTGTATGTCTTTTATTTTAAGTATTTGTGAAAAATTGTGATGAAATGGGTTATCCAAATTTTGGAACTTGTGACTTATCAATGGAAAAACCCTATTTTGTTTATTTAACATTATTGCGACAATTATTTTGATGCTTGATTTATTTTAGAACTCTTACCATAAGTTATTTTCAACTTATTTCTTTTTGGTTGTTATCTAACCTTGCAAATACAAAAGTTCCCAACAATCAAAAACATGCTACATAAACACTAATCAACAACTTTCAAAAATGTGTCATAGGATCATGCCTCCAAAACGATCCACTCGACGCACTCAAGAAGATCAACAACCAGACATGGCCCAGGTCATTGCCCAACAACTCTCTGCTGCAATCCCAAACATCATTGCCCAGGTGACTGCTGGTATCCAGGGAGCCCAGAGGAATGAGGGTGGCCCTAACCCCAATGGAAGACAGAATGCACCACCGGTTTTTGCCAATGATGGTCGAGTGTGCACTTATAAATACTTCATGTCTTGCAAACCCAAGGAGTTCCATGGAACTGAAGGTGCTGTAGGTTTACTGAAATGGTTCGAAAGCATCGAGTCAGTACTACATGTGAGCAACTGTGCTGAAGACCACAAAGTAGGCTATGTATCTAGCTTAATTCAGGACGTAGCTCTGACCTGGTGGAACACTCAAGTGCAGACCCGAGGAAGGGAAGCAGCATACAACCTTTCGTGGGACACATTCAAAAGGTTGCTCACCGAACAGTATTGTCCAAAGAATGAAGTGCAGAAGCTAGAAGCAGAACTCTGGAATCACACCATGGAAGGTGCTGAGATAGAAAAGTACACGACTCATTTTCATGAACTGGCAAAGTTGGTACCTCATCTTGTAACACCGGAGTACAATCGAATAGACCGTTACATTTGGGGATTGGCACCGGAACTTCGAGGAATGGTTACCTCATCTAATCCAACAACCATCGAAAGTGCGGTAATTCTGGCACACCGTCTGACTACTGATATGATTCGCTCGGGAATCCTGACCAAGGTGAATTCTGGTAATAAGCGAAAATTTGAGAATCAATCAGGAAAGAAGACTGGGAATACTTCGAATAGAAATCATAAATCAGCCAAGAATTTTGCAATTACCACTCAAGAGCCGAAAGGATACACTGGTCCCTTCCCTAAGTGTAACAAATGTAAATTCCATCATGAGGGAGTTTGCCCGAAATGTGACACCTGTAATAAAACCGGCCACACCGCTAAGTATTGCAGGGCTGGAAAGGAACGCAAGGAAAGTGGAGATGGCAACAGGGCGTGCTATGAATGTGGAAGTCTGGACCACTTTAGAAATACTTGTCCAAAGTTGAAAAGAGGTCCAAACAACAACACCAGAAATCAGGTAGGACCAACTAATCAAGGGAATCGGAATGTGCAGACGCGAGGACGGGCATTTGTGATGGGAGCTGAAGAAGCACGCCAGGACCCTAATGTGGTGACAGGTACGTTTCTCCTTAACAACCACTATGCATCCGTACTATTTGACTCTGGGGCAGATAAGAGCTTTGTTTCACATGAATTTAGACCCTTCCTTGGCAAAGAGTCCAAACCATTAAAACCTGCTTACACTGTCGAATTAGCTAGTGGTTACGAACTTAATGTTAGGTAGATCGTACGAGACTGCATTTTGCATCTTGAAAATGAGCAATTTAATATTGATCTCATCCCAATTAAACTAGGCAGTTTCGATGTGGTAGTCGGTATGGATTGGTTAGCCAAGAATCATGTAGACATAGGCTGCCACGAAAAGGTGATACGAATACCCATCCGAGAAGACGAAACACTAGTTGTGTACGGAGACAAGCCCGATAGGAGTTTGAAAATGGTGTCATCCATGAAGATTCGCAAATATCTGAGGAAGAAGTGCTTCGCCATTTTGGCGCACGTTGTCAAGAAAGAGTCAGAGGAAAAACTCGCACAAGATATTCCCATAGTACGTGAGTATTTAGAAGTATTTCCAGATGATTTGCCTGGACTTCCCCCACCTAGACAAGTTGAATTCCGAATTGATCTAATACCAGGAGCCGCACCGATAGCTAAGGCACCGTATCGCCTAGCACCAGCGGAAATGAAAGAATTGTCCAGTCAACTTCAGGAACTATTGGAAAAGGGTTTTATTCGCCCCAGTTCATCACCATGGGGAGCCCCAGTCTTATTCGTTAAAAAGAAGGATGGATCATTACGAATGTGCATCGACTATCGAAAATTGAATAAACTAACAATCAAAAATCGATATCCTCTCCCTCGAATCGATGACCTATTCGATCAATTGCAAGGTGCCTCATGCTTCTCAAAGATCGACCTACGGTCTGGATACCATCAATTAAGAGTCCACGAAGAAGACATACCCAAAACCGCATTCAGGACCCGATATGGACACTATGAGTTCATGGTTATGCCATTCGGTCTAACTAACGCTCCTGCGGCATTTATGGACTTAATGAATAGAGTCTGTAGGGCGTATTTAGATAAGTTTGTGATAGTGTTCATTGATGACATTCTAATCTACTCGCGAAGCAAGGAAGATCATGAGCAACACCTGAGGCAGATATTGCAACTACTCAAAGATGAGAAACTGTACGCTAAATTTTCCAAGTGCGAGTTTTGGATTAAAGAGGTACATTTCCTTGGTCACGTGGTAGGTGAGAACGGAATTCACGTGGATCCAGGAAAAATTGAGGCCATTAAGAAATGGGAAGCCCCCAGGACTCCAACGGAAATCAGGCAATTTCTGGGATTGGCTGGTTATTATAGGAGATTCATCGAGAATTTCTCAAAAATCTCCCAGCCACTGACCACTCTGACACAAAAGGATAAGAGTTTTGTCTGGGGAAAACCACAAGAAGAAGCATTCCAAACTCTAAAACGTAAATTATGCAACGCACCGGTATTGGCACTACCAGAAGGGTCAGATGACTTTGTAGTTTATTGTGATGCCTCGCATCAAGGTCTTGGATGTGTGCTAATGCAGAACAATAAAGTCATAGCGTATGCTTCCAGACAACTGAAAACACATGAGAAAAACTATACGACCCACGACTTAGAGTTAGGAGCCGTGGTCTTTGCACTTAAGATTTGGAGACATTACTTGTATGGAACCAAATGCACGATATCCACAGACCACAAAAGTCTCCAACACATACTTGATCAAAAGATGCTCAAAATGCGTCAGAGGAGATGGGTAGAGTTACTGAATGACTATGACTGCGAGATCAAATACCACCCAGGAAAGGCCAATGTAGTGGCATATGCCCTAAGTAGGAAGGAAAGGGTGAAACCCTCATGAATGCGAATGTGTGGAGCACTCGTACAAACTAGTTTAAAAGCTCAAATCCAACTTGCTCAAGAAGAGGCCTTAAGAGCTGAAAACCAGAAAGGAGAAACTCTGCACGGTCTCGAACTAAGGTTCGAAACTAAGCCCGACGGAGTGAAATACTTTAAGGACAGGGTTTGGGTACCCAAGATTAACGGATTGAGAGATCTGATCTTAGAATAGGCCCATAAATCACGGTACTCAATACATCCCGGGGTTGACAAAATGTACAAGGATGTTAAGGAGTATTACTGGTGGCCAGGAATGAAGAAAGACATCGCTGTCTATGTTGGAAAGTGCTTAACATGTTCTAGAGTTAAAGCCGAACATCAAAAACCATCAGGATTGTTACAACAGCCAGAGATACCCCAATGGAAATGGGAACAGATAACGATGGATTTCATCACGAAATTGCCCCGAACCGCTAAAGGCTATGACTCCATATGGGTTATTGTCGACCGACTAACGAAATCAGCTCACTTTCTTCCTATTCGGGAGGACTACAAAATGGAAAAACTCGCTCAAATCTATATTACTGAAATTGTGTCACGTCACGGAGTACCCATTTCCATTATCTCTGATAGACATAGCCGTTTCACATCACGGTTCTGGCAATCCACGCAGAAGGCGTTGGGAACACGAATAGACCTGAGTACCGCATATCACCCTCAGACAGATGGGCAAAGTGAACGAACAATCCAAACTTTGGAAGATATGCTTCGGGCATGCATGATGGACTTTGGAGGAAGTAGGGATGTTCATTTACCATTGGTGGAGTTTTCTTATAACAACAGTTATCACACAAGCATTCAATGTGCACCTTATGAAGCATTGTATGGTCGTAAATGCCGATCACCTCTGTGCTGGCATGAAATCGGTGAGAAGCACTTGACAAGGCCTGACATTATCCAGGAAACTGTTGACAAAATCTCAATCATTAGGGATCGACTCAAGGCAGCCCAGAGTCGACAGAAAAGTTATGCGGATCACCGCAGAAAACCGTTAGAATTCCAAATCGGTGATAAGGTGTTCTTGAAATTATCACCATGGAAAGGAATGATTCGTTTTGGAAAAAGAGGCAAGCTAATCCACGCTATATCGGACCTTATGAAATTTTGAAACGAATTGGTCCAGTGGCTTACAAACTCAAATTACCACAGGAATTAAGCAGGATTCACGACACGTTTCACGTATCGAATCTTAAGAAATGTCTAGCCGACAACTCGCAAATCTTACCCCTTGAGGGAGTCCAAATAGATGACCGTTTACACTTTATCGAAGAACCAACGGAAATCTTCGATAAGGATACCAAGCGTTTAAGACGAAGCAAAATTCCGATCGTCAAAGTTCGATGGAATTCTAAGCGCGGACCTGAGTACACCTGGGAACGTGAGGATTTCATGAAGCAAAAATACCCTCACCTATTCACTAGCTGAATCTAGACAGTGCCACCAGTGAAATTTCGGGACGAAATTCTTCTAACTGGGGGAGACTGTGACAACCGTCAAAATCTCAGGTTATTACCACACTCCGATTTCATTATGGCATTCCATATATTTCGGAAAAATTTATGGTTACGACTCCTTAGGTCTACTAAACCGTAAAAAGCCTTAGAGATTTTCTAGTAGATCATAAGTCTATAAGATAAACTAAATTAGATCACTAAGTGCCAAATTAAACAAAGAAAATTTATCTCTTTATGCTTTAACAAAATTCTTATTGAATCGCAAACTGAAATTTCCGTAACTCGTCAACGCAAACTTAATCGGATGAATAATACATGAACATTAAAATTAGAACAAATTAAGTGTATCATAACTTAATTCAAGAACTTAAAATTTCTCACTTTTTAAAACTCAAATTTTAATCACCAAAACATCACAAAATAAACCTTATAACATAACAATACTTATCCGGCCAGCCCCCCCCCCCCTCCCCAAATCCGGCCAGCCCCCCCCCCCTCCTTTTCATTTCAAATTTTTTTAATTCCCTATACACTCATTACTACTTCACTTCCCCAAAATCCATTCTCACACTCTTCACCTTTCTCTCTCAAAACACACACTAAACACACACTTCTTTCTCCCAAAAATCAGCCACATTCAAGCCTCTAAACCCAGAATTTATAGGTGTTCATTACCAAATCAAAGCAAGAAAAGGTAATTTATTTCATTTACTATTAATATTTATCACCTCCTTCTTGTGTTTTCTTCAAAATCCGGATTTTAGCCCTTCTCATGGCTAAAAATCCTCATAAAATGCTTGATGTTTGTAGGTTATATCTTTTCACATCATTATGTGTTAGAAGAAAGAGTAACCCATGATCAAACCAAAAATCAAGTGAAACTTGGTGTTAATACTTGTAACTTTGTTGAATATTGTTTATCTTTATGTAAAAAGTGTTCTTGTGATAAATAATCATCTCTAACACATCTTGATTGTATATCAACATCATGCATGTGTTAGAACATGGATTTAAAGATCAAAAGAGGATAATCTTCTTCATTTCATGTTTGGTGTTCATTATTTTAAATGAAACACTCAAATAAGAGTTTACAACTTTCTGTCCAGAAAACTTATTATATTTCGTGCATATGAGTGCATACCACCAATCTTATATGTTTGCGATAGGACATATCTTTGGGGCGTTGCTTCGGGCCAATAGGTTTGGTTGTGGACTCAAGCTATACATGTCATTCTTAAATGAATCTTATATTGCGTATAAATACTATTTTCCTAATAATGTAAATCTTACTACGTGGTTCGATAACTTCTAAATTGTTTTCACATTTACATTTTATTTTCAAAACCTGTGAACTCACCAACTATTTTTATAGTTGACCCTCATTTTACATGCTTTTCAGGAAACGGTCAGTAGTTCTGGAATGAAGCATCGTTTGTCTTTATTAATGTTGAAGCTATTAGACTTACTTCGTTTTATCTTTTGGATGTATTCGGTTGTATGATTTAGTATTTGGTACTGTAAACTTATTGTAAGTGCTAATAGCTGTATTTTGTAAACGATGAATTAGTTGTACTTTGTGTAATGAAACCATTGTGCTGTTACATCTCGTGTTTCCGCTTTAGCGGGGTGTGACAATATGTAACCGGACAGTTACTCAAGAAATCAATAATCAGATGAAAATACTCATCTGCGACTTCTTTGTCCAAGAAAGCCCTCATGTTGTGTTCAGAATGAACACTCAAAGTAGAATTACCAAAATCAGATGAAGATGACGATGCCATGAATGAAATTGATGAAAGAATGGTTTACAATGATGAAACACAAACGAGAGCGTTTATTAAAGAGTTTTGAGAATTTTGAAAGAGTAATTGAAAAAGTGAAGTGTTTGGATACTTATGTGATGACAGTGCCAAGCCCTAGTAAATAGAACTAACAGTGGCACTGTCAGTTATGCACCAACAGGTGCACAACGAACACTTAAGCCCAACAGGGGTACCTCACTTGATCAAATTCAACCATTAATAATCCTCAATAAAGCCAACAGGGGTACTAGTACTAGCAGGGGTACACTAGAACTAGCAGGGTCATAGACTTCATAAAATAACACGATTTTTTTTTTTTAATCAAAAGAAAAATCAACAAATAAAACATTAGACTCCAGGTCTCCTAATGTCTCCTGACAGTGGCTTAATCCTGCAATATTAAACTAAGAAAAACAACTAGCAGGGGTTAAACTACACAAATATACAACAGAGGTTGAAAATACATTGACAGTGGCATAAGTAAACTAACAGTGGAACCAACTGTTATCATGATGAAGCTAACAGTGGCAACACTTGACCCTGTCACACACAATATACTTCACCTCTGTTAGTATCAAATCCTGACCAAAACACTAAGTGAGATTGATCATACCAATATTAGATATCAAAAATGTAAACCTTCCTACATCAAATGATTTGGTAAACAGATCTGCAAGTTGATTATCAGTATGAATTTTGAAAATATGAATCAATCGTTTATCATAACAATCTCTTATAAAATGATATCTGATTTCAATGTGTTTGGTTTTTGAATGCTTAACAGGATTTTGTATGATACTAATAGCAGATGTATTATCAATGTAAATAGGAGTGTTCATGAAAGTCAAACCATAGTCCATCATTTGATTCTGAATCCAGAGCACCTGTGCACAACAACTGGATGCTGCAACATACTCTGCTTCTGCTGTAGATGTAGAAACTGTGGTCTGCTTCTTGCATTGCCATGACACTAGCCTACTTCCAAGAAATTGACATCCTCCACTGGTTGATTTTCTATCCATATTTTCACCACCATAGTCACTATCTGTGAAAGCCTTTAGCTCAAAGTCTGATCCTTTAGCATACCAAAGTCCCAAATCTGGTTGACCTTTCAAGTATCTAAAGATTCTTTTCACAGCATACATGTGTGACTGCTTTGGATTGGTTTGGTACCTAGCACAAAGACACACTGCAAACATAATATCAGGTCTAGATGAAGTTAAATACATCAAAGAACCAATCATTGACCTGTACAGGTGCACATCTACTTCCTCCCCCTCAGGATCACAATTAAGATGTTTGTGTGCCTCCATGGGAGTGCTAGCTATCTTTACATCTTTATAACCAAATTTATTCAAAATATCCTTCACATACTTCCCTTGGTTAATAAAGATTCCATCTGGCTTCTGCTTAACCTGCAATCCTAAAAAGAAAGTGAGTTCTCCCATTGAACTCATCTTAAATTTCTTATGCATTAGCTCCTCAAAATCTTTACAAAGTGAATCACTTGTAGATCCAAATATAATATCATCGACATAGACCTGTACCAGCAAAATATCTTTCTGAATCCTCTTGATAAACAAAGTCTTGTCAATAGTACCTCTCTTGAATCCATTCTTAAGAAGATACTCAGATAGTGTCTCATACCAAGCTCTAGGTGCTTGATGTAAACCATACAAAGCTTTCTTCAATCTGCACACTCTATCTGGATATGTTGGATCTTCAAACCCTGGAGGTTGGCATACATACACCTCATCATCAATTAGACCATGAAGAAAAAGCACTCTTCACATCCATTTGATAAACCTGGAAACCCTGATAAGATGCATAAGCTAAAAACAATCTAATAGCTTCTATCCTAGCAACAGGGACAAAAACATCATCATAATCAATTCCTTCTTCCTGTGTATACCCCTGTGCTACCAACCTGGCTTTATTCTTGATTGTCATCCCTCTCTCATCTCTCTTATTCTTAAAAATCCACTTGGTGCCTATAGCTCTCTTTCCTTTTGGTAAATCAACCAAATCCCATACATCCTGCAGCTTGAATTGTAGCAATTCTTCTTGCATGGCTTCAATCCAGCTGGGATCTTTGAGAGCTTCCACTGCTTTCTTTGGTTCCATCTGAGAAAGAAAATAAACATATAAAGAAGTATGTAAATCTTCTGCTCTTATCTTTGACTGCTGTCTAGTCAGAACATGTGAACCAATATCACCAATGACCAAATCCAAGGAATGATCTTTATGAACCAGATACTTAGATGTGGATGTATCAAGCAATCCTCTTTCCAAATTAGGACCCACAAGATTATCCATTTCTGATTCTGAAAAAGAATCTCTTTCCTCTCTTTCTTTTGAAAACTTTGGAGTTGTTTCAGAATCTGACAAAGAAGTTCTTTCCAAAACTTGAAATGGTGTACTTTGTTCATAGTTCTTTGGTGATCTCTGCTCTTCATCTGATAGTCCAGGTATCTCTAATTCACTTTCTGAATCTTCATGTGAACCCCTTAAACCATGTGTACCCTTATCTGAATCATCCTTTGCAAATGATCCATTTGTTTATGGAGTTAATCCATCAGTTTCTGTGTGATCCTGTTGAAAGACTGCTGGTGGATCTGGAGACCAAATTGGAAATAATACATATTTCAAGGTATCCTTTGTAGGCTGACTTGAGCTGCTATCTCCATTTGCATCATCACCTGCACTTGTACCTGCACTAGAAGACAAATATGGATATCTAAAAGCATGGGTTAGTGCATCAATATCAAACAATACTTCTGGACCTTTTCCTTCTACACTTGGTGTATTTTCATTAAAGGTCACATCCATGGTCTCCTCTATGATCCTAGTCCTTTTATTAAACACTCTATAAGCCTTGCTTTGAATAGAGTATCCAACAAAGACAGCCTCATCTACCTTACTTTGAAACTTACCTAGGTGATCTCTGGTATTTAAGACAGTACAAGGACATCCAAATGGTTTTAAAAAGCTAACCAAATGTTTTCTCTTAAAGAATAACTCATAGGGTGTCTTGTTATGAGGTTTGACTATCAAAATCCTATTCAAAACATAACAAGCAGTGCTGACTGCCTCTGCCCAAAAAGACATTGGAAGTTTAGCATTTGCTAGCATGCTTCTAGCAGCCTCAATTAGTGTCCTATTCCTTCTTTCAGCTACTCCATTTTGTTGTGGAGTCCTAGGTGCACTAAACTATCTTTCTATACCTTTCTCCTTACAGAACTTATTCATCTCATGATTCTTAAATTCTGTCCCATTATCACACCTGATGATCTTAACCTTTTGATTTGTTGAATTCTCAATCCTAATTATGAAAGATCTAAGTGTTTCACCTGTCTCATCCTTGGTCCTAAGAAAGAATACCCAAGTCATCCTAGAATAGTCATCAGTTATCACCAAACAGTAAGATTTCTTCCCTTGACTAGCTACATTGGTAGGGCCAAACAAGTCCATATGTAACAGGTGTAAGGAAGTGGTATTTGTATTCACAAACTTGGTCTTATAAGAAGTCTTGTGTTGTTTGCCTTTGAGACAAGCTACACAGTGGTCACTACATTCAAATAACTTTTCAGGTAAGCCTCTCACTAGCCTATTCCTAACAAGTTTATTCATGTTCTTGAAATTCAAGTGACACATCCTCCTATGCCATAATTCAGATTCAGAAACAGTAGCTTTAGATATAAGACAGTTAACATTTTGAGATTCCATCTTGTTTAAATCACTACAGTATACATTATTCTTTCTTGGAACTCTCATTAAAATTTTATCTTCAGGTATTTTGAGTTTTTCAGAAAGTATAATGCATTCTGTGTCAGTGAAATAAACAGGATTTTGCTTATCTGTGATTTGACTCACACTTAGCAAATTATATCTCAATTGTTTAACATAATAAACATCATTGAAAGTAAGCTTACTGCTTTTTACCTTGCCTTTACCTGTGATTTTTCCTCCTTTAGGATTACTGCCAAAAGCCACATCTCCTCCATTAAAAGCTTTAAAATATTGCAGTTTCTCCCTATCTCCAGTCATGTGCCTTGAGCATCCTGAATCAATATGCCATAAGCTTGGCTTGCCCTGCACATATAAAAAGAGAAATAATTAGTTTCTATTGGGAACCCAAACCAATCTGGCTTTGGGTTTCCCTTGAGCATTTTTGACATCAACCCTCTTAAAGGTGATTGATCTCAATGCTTCATTGATTTTGGACACTTTTGATGTAGATGCATTCTTATGTCTCCAAAAACAATCTGTTTTAGACCTGACAGGGGTTAATGGTCTGACAGTGGTCACCTTCAAATTCGTATTTATTACCCTGGCAGTGGTAGCTTTACTTGGTATAAACATTCTTTGCAAATGTTTAATACCAGCAGAGGTACCATGCCTGACAGTGGTCAAACCCTCCCCTGTTCTTGTCTTGCCTCTGTTAGCTTCTGACAGTGGCACTGCTGCAGTATTAACAGTGGCTGCAGCATTGCCTCTGTTAGGCTGATTTCTCAACACTTGTCCTGTACCACGGTTCCTATTATTTTTAGGATTATGGTAACAGTCCTGTTGAAGATGATTATACCTACCACAAATAAAACATGATTTTCTTTTCACACATTCAAACCCATTACCCAGTCTTTGTGACACCAATTGATTCCAATTCCTTTGATTCCCTCTAGGTGTAGGTTTGATTATTTTCTTTGCAGGATTTTTATCATGTTTGCTAGCACACTTAACACATTCAGCCGTTTTATTGAACTCATGATTAACCTTGTTATTCACATAACCTAGACCAGTTCTAGATTTGTTAGTCCTATTCACTTGTTCAAGCTGCACCTTAGCTTTCTCCATGAACAACTTTTTGCCTTCTTCTAGTATATCACTCTTAAGTTCTGAAACTAGACCAATAATAGACTTAACACATCCATCCATAGAATTACCACTAGATGAACTATCACTATCACTCTCATCTTCCTCAGTCCAATCAGATATTTCCACTTTATCAAAATTTATATTATCAGCACAATTAACTACTGGATCTACCTTTTTAACCTCCTCAGACACACCTACCTTAAGTTTTTCTAAGTCAAAATCAATTTTAGATGGGAAGTAAGTATGATTATAAGTTGGGGGTACAGCATTAAGATTGTAACCTAATCCAGTTTTCAATTTATCATGAATCTGAGACTTGATTAAGTTTTGAACACCTTTTGAGGCATTTTCCAATTCATCAACTTTCAATTTTATGGACTCTTTATCAGAAATTGCCTCAGTCAACTTGGCACTTAGCATATCAACTTTTGTTTGTAAAGCTTTCTTTTCACAATTCAGATATTTAATATCTAAGTGAAATTGTGATTCATTCTTTTCAAAAGCTTTAATTTGTTTTTCCAGATTTTCAATAGCTAAGGTTGCATGTTGACTTTTGACCTCAAATGCTTTCAACTCATTGCACACAACAACATTATGATCCCTGTAAAATTTAACCATTTTCTTACATTCAGGTGAACATAATTTAACTTGTACCTCATGTGGAATGTCTGAAGGTTTTGGTTCTTCTGTGACAGCCATCAAAGCTTGATTTTTTACCACAAGCTCTTCTTGATCACTCCAGTCAAATCCTCCCATTCCATCTTGTGCTACCAATGAGTCTGAAGTGGTGTTCTGTACAGGTACCAATCTTCTTTGAGGACCAGAACTATTTCTCATTATTCCATTAACGGTATTCTGTGATCCTCCATCCTGTGTGTTCCTGCATTCTCTTGCAAAGTGACCCAACTTGTGACAGTTGAAACACTCCACTTTGCTTTTGTCAAAACCAGCTACACCATCTCTCTTGAATGTGAAGTTTCTGTTACCAGACCTCTGCATAAACCTTTTTGCCCTTATGGTGATCATAGCCATTTGCCATCTCAACTCAAGGTCCTCTTCACTGACCTGCTCCAAATCTTCTGTAGTTAATGATGAATTCACATGACTAGCAAAGAATGCTTCTAGCACATTATCATTAGTACCAGATGTGCTACTACTTCCAGCTTCACCAACAGACACAAAAGCAGTATTATTAGAACTACCAGTGGACTGTTTTATAGCCAAAACCTCAGGCTCAAAGTTTCTCATATCATTGTACAGATCCTCAATTTCCTTCTGATCAAGGTCTGCACTTTGTCTTAGTCCCACAGTGTACATGTTCCATTCTGTACCAAGTGATCTTAAAAATTTTCTATTAAGATCATCCTTGTCTATCTTAACATTGTGATTTTCAAGATCTCCCACCAGTTTCTGAAACCTATCAAAGGTCTGAGTTAATGTTTCTGACTTTACTCCAGCAAAGTTCTCAAACTATTGTTTGAGAAGAGACCTCTTGTTCTTCTTTGTATTATCATTACCTCCAAACCTTGTGACTATTGCTTCCATGAGTACCTTCTACACATTTATCAAATTTCTTTTGATACTCATTGGGAATTGACAAGAGTAATGTACTCAATGCCTTCCATTCAGTGGCTCTTTCTTTTCTCTCAGCATCTGTCTTGGGTGGTGGTCTCTCCAATTTTTCACCATCTGGACCCTTTGGATAATTAGGTCCATTGATAACCACCTCCCACATCATATAATCTGTGAGAAGCATGTACTGCCTTATTCTTGTCTGCCATAACTCAAACTCATCAGGTTTGAGCATAGGAATCTTTGTTGCATGTATACCTTCCATTGTTTCAGTAGACATCTTGGTATTTGAAGAGAAAGCTGCAAACTTCAATAGAATTCTTCAAGATCAAAGCAATATCTAGCTCTGATACCACTTGGTGATCCCAGTCAGGATCTTAATATGTATTACTTTGATTAATTATTAATAAGCTTGCGGAATAGTTTATTAATAACTTTGAAGAACTAAACTTGTAACACAGAATATTGACCAAAAGCTTCAATATTATTATCAATAATACGAACACACAATTTGTGTTAGGGTTTACAACCTTGAAGCTAATAACTAGAGATTCGTCTATCTACTAGGGTTTTACAGGATCTCTATTTATATCACATAGAGTCCTTTACAGAATCAAACTATTATGGAAATTCTATCTATTCCATATTTTTTTCTAACCGACTTCTAACAGTGGTTGAGCTATACACTAACAGGGGTAGTACTCGTATTACCAATAGTGGTTAAGTACTTGATACAAAATACAAACTTATACCAACAGTGGCACTGTTAGACTAATTCTAACTGACAGTGGCACTGTCAATACAAAACTAACTAACAGTGGTAGACTTCTTCTAGCAGTGGCACAAGACTTGTCTTCTGAGCAAATCTGGCAGTGGCTCAGGACTCAACACCAGAGCTATGGGGTCCACTCAGGGAAAGATATGTAGCTCCCTTAGCCAAAGGAATCTTCCCTGGTATTGCTCCGGTCAAGGTCTACAGGTCCATGACTCCGGAGGAAAAGAAAGACTATGATATTGAGAAAAAGGCACATGCGGCTATCTGTATGTGCCTAACCAAAGACGTGTTAAGACTGTTCAAATCACACGAAACCACATACGAACTTTGGAAAGCTATCGAAACTAGATGTGGTGGAAATCAAAGGTATAAAGAAGCTAAGTTAGAACTGATAAAGAAACAGTATGATCTATTTGATTCTCTGCCCAATGAAACGGCTTCTGGAGTTTTTACTAGATACTCACAGTTAGTGAGTGAGTTGACGGAGGGAGGTTATAATTTTCCTCCACTTGAAGTGAATAAGAAGCTGCTGGATGTCTTGCCTAGTTCTTGGGATGTTAAAGTACAGCTTCTCAAGGAAAGTCAAGAATTAGCTACCATGAAATTGGATGAGCTAATTGGTATTCTTCAAGCTCATGCGATGGAGATGAAGAAGAGAGAATGCAAGTTGGGCGGTTTTGTTCAAGACCCGTCCTTATATGGAGGAAAAGTCAGCACCGGTAAGACTTATGGTGGAATGGCTTTTGTTTCTTCTACGAGCTCTCCACTTCAAGCTCCGTTGTATTCTACTGGTGCTCCTCATCCAGTATATGCTTCTGGACCCTCACAGGGGTCACAACAGCAGGTTTCTGTCTCTCCTGCTATTCAAGAGCAGGCTGCTATCTATACAGCCTTTCTAAGCTCTTATAAGGATTTGGTTTCACAACCAAATGCTACTTTGGAACTGGCCAAAGAGGATTATGCTCAACTTGATGATGATGATCTTGAGCAAATGGACTTGAACTGGAACATTGCCATGATATCAAGGCGTGTTCACAAATTCTTGCAACGAACTAGTCGCAAGAGTTTGGAGGGAGATGGCAAAACCAGTTTCGGTTTTGATAAAAGCAAGGTGCGCTGTTACAATTGTCAAAATCTGGGACACTTTGCAAGAGAGTGTGAGAAGCCAAAGGTTCCTCCGTCAGCCTGATGCTCCCAGAACTTCTGAGAAGGATCAAGTGAAGCAAGCAACAGCTGACGCACTTTTCGTTTTTGAGCCAAACAACACAGATTGGAGTATGTATGCTGAGAATTATCAGCAGTGTCTCATGGCTCACATTTCAATTGAGGTACGCAATGAACCTGAAGAACCTTTGAACTGTATCTCATGCATTAAGTTAACTGAATCCTTAAGGTGCTTTCAAGTAGACAACGTAGACTTAAGGAAAAAGGTCGAAAAACTTAGTGAATCAAACAAATACCTAAAAGCAAATGAACAATTGTATGATAAGAAAATAGAGGCTTATCAACAGGACACGCTTAGGTATAAGTCTAAAGTTTTTAGTCAACAGGATGCTATTGATAGTTATCTTGCTGAAATAGACCGTTAAAAAAAGGAACATTCTGATCTTAAAGATGAATATGACAAATATAAGAGTAAGATTCTAGGTTCCTCCTCGTCTACTGTTGCCTTTAATGAAATTCTTAACAAAAACACTTTTTATAATGTAGTCCCGCCTCCTACTGAATACTGTCCTATGCCTGTTAAGGAAGGCACCGAAGAGATTCCGGTTGACTATGCATTGTTATACGGGGTCAAATCTAAGGTTAATAAGGTTAACAAACAGGCGAAGGAGAAAACTAAACGGATAGAGTATCCTTCGCCTCAGTTTGTTAAATCGGAATGTGAATCTCCAGTTAGTAATGAGGAGATTGTTGAGATTGAGGATATTACCGATGAGGAGTATCCTGAGTTTAAAAAGAATGTTGAAGTAAAAGCTAAAAAAGTGTTAAAGGTTGAACCTACAATTAAGGTTCAACATAACAAAGAAAAGAATAAGGTTTTAAAATCAAAATCTCAAACTTTACAGTCACCTGTAAAGATTTTGCAACATAAACCTTCTACTTCAACCTCTCAACCTAAACAGGAAACTTCTAAGACGTGCACGAAATGTGCATGTTCTAGAAACGTTTCTTCTACTCCGGTGGTAAATCCTCAGCCTCAACCAGCTGTTGAGACTAGAGCATGTTTTTACTGCAAGAGACAAGGACATCTAATTCGTGAATGTCCCAAATTGTCTCATCAGAACTACGGGAGAGAAATGCCTAGGACATCTGTTTTCTGAAATTCATTTTCAAGATCTCCTCCTAGGCGTTACTCTGTCTCTCCCAAACCTGCTGTAAAACCAAGTAATGTTGGGCAAAAACCTTTGCCAAAACAAGAGCCTGACATTACTCCAAAGCCAAATTCCGAACCATCCAAGGTTTGGAAAAGAAAAGAGTCTACTGCGGACTACAGTGTCATCAATAATAACACATTAGATACAAAATCTGATTTGTTTAAAAATAAAGTCTTATCTGATGTGATTATTGTTGATGATTGTGGTTGACCTAAGTCTGTAAAGGCTTAGGTCACCGTTTCTCACTAATCTCCTACTTTATGTGTTGCAGCAGTCAGAACGCGTTAAAGACAGTGAATGGTTTATGGACAGTGGCTGTTCGCGACACATGACGGGCGATGTGTCCCTTTTGACGGATGTTAAACCACATTCTGGAGGACACGTTGCATTTGCTGGAGATACAGGGGGAACCATTTCGGGTAGAGGAACGCTAACTAACGGGAAAGTTAGCTTCGAGAATGTGAACTATGTGGCTCAACTGACTCACAACTTGCTGAGCGTTTCACAAGTATGTGATAAGGACTATACCACAGCGTTCACAAAGACGGAATGTGTGATCTTGAAGCCGGGTTTCGTTTTCCCCAAGGAATGGGTGCTTTTAAGGGCGCCATGGAGAAACGACACCTACGTTATGAATATGCGAACCGTGGAGACTAAAGATGAGTATACATGTCTCCTTTCGAAAGCTTCAGAAAAGGAATCACTATTGTGGCATCGACGAATGGGACACATCCATTTTCGTAAGATGAACTTCTTGATAAACAATGACTTGGTAAATGGAGTCCCTAAACAGTCATTCGCGCTAAAAGATGACTGCGTCGCCTGCCATAAAGAGAAACTTCATAAGAAACCCCACAAGCCAAAATTAGTGAATTCCATTGCGGCACCATTGGAGTTATTGCACATGGACCTATTCGGTCCTATTTCTACCAAGAGCATCGGTGGAAGATCTTATTGCTTAGTAGTCACCGACGACTACTCGAGATTTTCATGGGTGTACTTTCTGGGTGCGAAGAGTGAAACACCAGACATTCTGGTGTATCTGTTAGATAAGTTGGCAAACTTATGCAACTTAAAGGAGAAGAGACTGCGAAGTGACAACGGGACTGAATTCAAGAACTCTACTCTTGAGTTATACTGTGCCACGAAAGGCATTGACCATCAGTTCAGTGCCCCTCGAACTCCTCAACAGAACGGAGTTGCTGAGCGTAAAAATAGGACTATTATCGAGACAGCTCGGACTATGCTGGCCGATTCTAAACTTCCTATAATCTTTTGGGCAGAAGCAGTCAGTACTGCTTGCTATGTTTTGAACCGCGTGCTCACGGTTAAGAAGAAGAATAAGACATGTTATGAACTCTTCAACAACCGTAAGCCCACTTTGCAGTTTCTGGAACCTTTCGGGTGTCCGTGTTTGATTATGGTCTCCAAAGACAAGGTCTTGAAGTTTGGAGCTAAAGCCGTTGAAGGAATCTTCCTTGGATATTTAGTCAACTCTCCGAATAAACAAGTCTACATCAAATCAACTCACCAGGTGGAAGAGCATTTTGAGGTGAAATGCTTGCGATACACGAATCCTCCTCAAGGAACGGGTCCTGAATGGTTATTTAATTACAAGGACGTGTTCAATTCGTTCGACATACCCGAAGGACATGATGACGAGGATGAGATAGTTACTTTGCTTCATGGTATAAGTTTGTGTCAAGACACTTCTACTTTAAAACCGGCATCTCCACCTACACCAACACCCATTCCATCACCTCCAACACCTACTACAACACCCACACCACCACCTACTACTACGCCTCCTCCACCATCTACCAACATCCCTTCCTCTTAAAATACTATCAATGCCGCAGATCTTCCCGATGATCCCGACATGCCTCCGTTAGAGGAAGATGAGGAAGAAGAGGAACTGATCAGTTCTCACCTCTTCTCGAATGAAGATGATGTGCAACCTGAAAGTCCTACTGCTCCTGCAACTAACACTGTTCCCGTCACTGAAGGGGACATGAATAATTTGGAGTTAGTACTTGTACCCGATCGAATCCCAGTCACACCTGTACACAGGGATCACCCCATCAATAACATTATCGGTGATCTTGATGCTGCTGTTCAAACAAGGCACCAAGTGCAGCAAAATCCGAATCAAGAAATGTCGAATTTGGTTGCCCGGATAAATTCCTGTCATTTATCCCAAATTGAACCGAAGAAGGTTGATGAGGCCTTAAAAGATCCATCTTGGGTCGAGGCTATGCAAGAAGAGTTGCAGCAGTTCAACAAGCTGCACGTGTGGGATATAGTTCCATTACCCAAAGGTGCTCATTTAATTGGCACTCGATGGGTGTTTCGCAATAAGATGGATGATAGGGGTATTGTAATTCGGAATAAAGCCCGATTGTTCGTTCAAGGATTCAGTCAGATCAAGGGCTTGGATTATGATGAAGTCTTCGCTCCTGTGGCAAGACTTGAGTCCATTCGGATCTTCCTTGCATTTGCGTCTTACAAAGAGTTTCGCGTTCACCAACTCGATGTTAAAAGCGCATTTTTATATGGAAAAGTGGACACTGATGTCTACGTGAAACAGCCTCCTAGCTTTGAAGACCCTGAGAATCCAGAATACGTCTGCAAGTTAAACAAGGCGTTATATGGTCTTCATCAAGCCCCGCGATTATGGTATGAGAGGCTTACTACCCATTTAGTTAAGCATGGATTTGTTCGTGGGAATATCGACAGTACTCTGTTCATCCGCAAAGAACGGACTGGCGATCGAGAGGATATGCTACTCGTGCAGGTGTATGTGGACGAGATTATTTTTGGCTCTACAAATGAAGCGATGTGCAAGCACTTTGAGGAGATCATGAAATCTGAGTTTGAGATGAGTGCGATGGGGGAGCTCAAATTCTTTTTAGGTGTACAAGTTGAGCAGTCTCCAAAAGGTATTTATATTCATCAGTCAAAGTATGTCAAAGACATGTTGACTCGATATGATCTGCTCAATTGTAAAACCTATGGGACTCCCATCGAGCTTAATCACAATCTCAGACTTGCTGACGATGAAGAAGATTGCAAAGAAAAGGACTATCGATCAATGATAGGTTCTTTGATGTACTTGACTGCTTCTCGATCGGATATTGTGTTTGCGGTATCCGTATGCTCTCGCTTTCAAGCCAAACCAAAGGTGTCTCATATGAGGGCAGTAAAGCGAATCTTTGGTTATCTCAAACATAGACCCAATCTTGGTCTATGGTATTCAAATGAGAAATCCTTCGCTCTTTCTGCCTATTCGGATTCAGATCATGGCGGCTGCAGCATAGACAAGAAATCTACCACTGGTGGATGCCAATTCCTCGGATCTCGATTGGTCTCTTGGCAATGCAAGAAACAGACTACAGTTTCTCTTTCAACTGCAGAAGCTGAGTACGTTGCTGCTGCGAGTTGCTGCTCTCAGGTTCTATGGATTCAGCATCAACTGCGTGATTACGGGTTACTTCTTTCTATGACTCCTATTCACATAGATAACACTGCTGCTATTTCTATCACACGCAATCCCGTACAGCACTCTCAGACTAAACACATTGAACTTAGGTTCCACTTTATACGGGATTGCTATGAAAAACACCTGATAGACCTAGTCCAAATAGACACCTTAAAGCAGAATGCCGACATTTTCACTAAAGCCTTTACGCGTACTCGATTTGACGAACTAATCAACATGATTGGTTTAAGATTCTTTATCGCTAAAAAGTAATTTGTAACTTGCAACTGCCACTCTTTATACTTTCTAGTATTAAAGAAATGCAAGGTTGCAACATTTTAAAAATAGACGTTGAAGTTGTGTCTGCAAACAACTTGGGATATGATAGTACATCGGGTGACATGCATAAAAATGGAAATTTAAAGTTTATCTTGGATGTGTCAGTAGATTTATCTGACGTATTGAAAACAGTTTTTATAAACATTGTCTTCATCATACGATATATTAGTAGGCATGTTATGCAAAACTCTTTGAGAAGTCTTAAGAAGCTTAAGCATTAATTGTCTATTTCAAGTGGTACAACATCATTAGATGTATGACAAAAGTCTTAATTTTTTACTTATACTAGACATGCTTTCGTGAAAGACGTTTATTTGATATCATTTGTGGGTATATATTGACAGTTTCCTCTGTTATATGTAAGTATAGACCTGGCTTCTATTAATATATACTTTAAAATTAAGCAAACACAAGTTAAAGTACTTGCAAAGTCTTTAAAATTAAGATACCTTACAAGGTCGCCAAAATGGTTTGACCAAGTTTGGTTTTGCTTAAACCTGAATCAAGTTATGTCGCTCTGTTGTACGTAAGTACAGACCTGTCACCGCTGACTTGATTCTTAAAATTGATTTTCTTATATTCTATCTGTAAATGGAAACATGGTCTATGTCTTAAGTTAAGATGTATATTTATGGTGGGAACCACAGCGAAATGAACATACCAATAATAATAAAATATCTCCTAGATGTAAGTGTATCATGTTTAAGTGGACAAATATACTAATAATCGTTTTGAAATAATTTTTATAAAAAGTGTTTTTAGTATGTCAAGTAAATTTAAAGAGGACAAATATACTGATGATCGAAATAACACTTACTGTTCCTAATAAATGCATGTTATTCCGATATGATCCCTAACCAGACTATATCAACTCCGTCACCAAAAAGAATGTGTTACTTTTCTAAGTTGTAAATTTACATTCCTGTATGTATTTTATCTAAGTTAGTTTAATTTTAGATTTTCTCCAAGTTACAGTTACATTTTCAAATTTGAGTACCGAAATCACAACGTGAAAATCGATAAAATCGCAACTTTTTCAATAAAAGTGAACTGCGCGTCACTTTCATAAGTGACGCTGCCAGTGACGCATACGATATTGCGTCACTTACTTTAGTGACGCAGTAAGTGTCGGGGTAAGCTACGCTATAAGTGCTGGGTTAAGTGACGCATACTAGGGTTGGTGTATAAATACCCCTCCCCACGACACTCAACCTCACCACTTTTCAAACACTCGTAGCGTCACTTGCACTGACATACCGACACTCATACTGTCTCTGCGTCACTTTGTCTGTGCGATTTTCATCGATCCATTCGTGATTTCTACGGCTTGTTCGTGCATTCCTGTGCTACATCTTTGTTCCTCTCATTCACATGAACCATTTGGTACTTATTTTAACCATTATCTCTCATTATTCATGCTGTAATTTTAAATTAGGGTTACGGGTTTTTGGGAAACTTGAAATCGTTTGAATTAACGCTTGAATTGGTAATGTTTTCGTGTAATAAAGGGTGTGTAATACTCGTCTTTATCATGCGCACAAACACCTTACTTCGATTTTCAAAAACCCCAATTTTGAAATCTGGGTATGAACAGTGACACGATGATCTTCATCGTTGCATCACTTCGTGCGTCACTTACCTCAAGTGACGCTATTTGGTAATTTTGAAAGCCCATACCGTCACTTAATAAGTGACGCTTATTCTTGCGTCACTTCTTAAGTGACTCTTGTAGTGACGCATATACTTGAATTATTTGTTAAGTCCGTCACTCATCCTAGTGACGCCCCATAATGCGTCACTCCCTTAAGTGACTGTCTAAGTGACGCCTATGTCAATACGTCACTTATACCGTCACTTCTTAAGTGACTCCCTTAGGATACCGTCACTATGTTAAATGTCGCATGTTCTTCACCCGTCACTTCTTAAGTGTCGTATACATTGACTCACGAAATACAAACGTCACTTACATCAGTGACACTTGATAGCGTCACTTACCATAAGTGACGCTATACTTTAATTTTAATTTTGAGCACTGTATCTTGCGACACTTCCTACTTGTCGGTAGTGGCCATGCGTCACTTACCATAAGTGACGCCTAAAGTCAAATTTCGTCTTTTAACCTATCTGTGTTCGGGCTAACTCTATAACGATTTCGGTTATTTTTGGTTTGTATTTTAGCTTACAGATGGCTGACCTACAGAACTATTATCGCCGTACCAACACTCGACACAACATCCGGCGTTTCTGGAGTCTACGCACACGAATTCGGCGCCGTTCAGGCCGATGATTGAGTTTCTACGACGATCAAGGATACACCATGCTATTACCGCATCGACTCCGGTTTATATGAACCAAATTGAGGAGTTTTATGATCACGCGGTGATCCGAACTCAGGGCGACATCCCAAGAATTGTCTCAACGATGTTCGGGGAAGAAATCGAGATAACTGAGAACTCTATTCGTCGAGTTCTTCAGTTCCCCGATGACACCACGATGCCCACCATCTTCCCAACTACATTTATATATGGGGGCTTCAGCGGATGGGCTATCCAGCAAATCAGCTTTCTGATTTCAGGAAACAGTACCTCTGCCGGGTCTGGCGGTACTTGTTTCACATCGTCATTGTTTGTTTATCTCCGAGGAAAGGGGGATACGATGCTGCTAGTCATTTGACTCTTTCTCTTATGCTGGCCTTGGTATACAACAAACCGTATAACTTCAGCGGTTATGTTTTCGGCAATATGATGGAGAACATCCGGGCAGGTAAAGATAAATGGCTGCAGTATCCACGTTTTGTGCAGCTTCTGGTTCCAACACCTATGCTTTTGCGTGTATTCAACGATTGCAAGCTCGCGCCAAAGGGCGAGCAGATTTTGGCAGATCGCGACCTTTTCGGGCACATAGTAAATGAGAATTATGTTGCGCCGCGCGATGATGGTTTTTTGGATGATGTTGTTCCTCCGGTTAACGAGGACGACTTGGTTGATACTGATATCGCTCAAGATTTAGAGGATATCGATCGCGTTGATCGGGTTGAGGCTGATTCTGATGATGGTGGGCTCACTCCACCCGATTCTGAGGGTGACGTGCCACCTCAATCTGTTTTGGATGGGATACAATTAGCGGATCCTCAACATTTCAAACGTATTTTGCGCAGGATTTCTGCTGGAAGGGTTCATATACCAAGGAATCCTGGTAAGCGTCTGGCTGGGTCTTCACCTTCTTATGCTGATTTACCTCATAGAAGACGCCAGCGGACTTCAGTGGTTATCGAGGAACCGACCTCTCAGCGCCAACAACCACCACCACCGTCTGATATGCCGTCACTTCAGATGGTTTTGGCTCAGATGGAGCTTTTGGCGAAAAGATTTGATGATCAGAAGGCTATCATTGAAGCTCAAGCCTCTCAGATAAAGGATTTGGAACGCAAAGCTGCCGAGGTTGACAATCTACAGCTTCAAGTGACGAATCTGTCATCTAGGTTGTTAGAATTGGAATCCGTTACAAGTGTTTCGGGGGAGGTAGGTCCGAGAGAGTTAGAAACAAATGTAACTCCTTCCCCGGAACCAGAAAATGTACAACCTTCTGCTATTAATGAAAATATCTCTTTGGATTATTTTGTTGAGGTTCAGGGTCAGGCAAGACCAATTGTTGTTGACTATTCATATGTAGATCTTACTTATCTTCAAAATATGATGAATGAAAATACATCGATACCTGAGGAAGATGTGATAAATGATCCAGTGGCAGAGGATTGTTTCTTTGAGGGAAATGATGATGTTGAGGTTGAGGGGGAGCAGCTCCAAAGTGATGAATGTTATGATGATGCTCCTATTATCGAATCAGATTCTTCAGAAGATGAATCAGATCATGTTTTTGAGACAAAAACTAATGAGCCATCAACTTCTACGGCTGAATCGTCAAGGATAAAGCCTGACATAGTGCTTAAACCTAGAGTTGAGATACCCGTTACGTGTAAATTTTACAAAGTCAGAACTGATTATACGGGTTTGATAAAAAGCTGGAAGTTTGATGAAAATAATTCGGTATTCATGATTAAAAGGAGTGATGGCATTCAGTACTTCAATTTAAAGTTCTATAAAATTAGTACGTTGCCAAAATGCGAGCTTCAAAGATTATCTCAGATACCCTTGATCAACCGTGCTCGAGATTCACGAGCAGATTTCTTTCAAGTGGTTATTCATCGGGAAATTAACAGCAAGAAGTATAATCTGATTAAACTGACATTGGGTATGAGATATAAGTTTAAGAAGAAGTTGGATCCGGTTACACGACAACCAGTTGTAAGGATGATCTATCCACCAGCAAAATGTTTACAGAAGATACCTCTAGAGATCATTCCATTGGACTTTTTGAATAGGTTGTTATACTGGGAATACAATGATATTACGGGTGAAGCTGTGATTGTGTTTATTCCAAAATCAGAACCAGCTACGAATCCAGAGTCTTTAGATGCAGATTTGGAAAATGAAGAGAAAACAGCTTGGGATGTTGTTCAACCTAAAAAGAGGTCTATGTGGGGTCTAAAGAGAAATAGATTTTGTGTATTTGTTCCTCTGAGTTTGATTAATCTTTCTGAACAAGACATGAAAAGACTACATCAGAACAAGATTCAGTTCAAAGAAAGAGATAGAGCAGAAGCCATTAAATTTCAAAAGATTATCGATATCTGCGTAGCCAATGGGGTACACGCTGGTGGTGTATTTCCAGCTGGCTGGAAATAGTTGAAGACTCAAAGATTTTGAAGACCAAGCTGAAGACACGGGGGAGTTTGTTGATGCATATTTGTTTGTCTGTCAGTTGGTCTATCGAGTTGTAAAAGTGTCGTTAGTCGTTTGATAGAAATAGAGATTTTATATAGTGCGACACTTAAGTTTTAGGTTAGGCGACACTTGCCTGAGTGACGCATAGCGACACTTGCCTGAGTGACGCATAGCGACACTTAGGTAAGTGACGCATTAAGGCGGCCACATGCGACACTTTCACAAGTGACGCATGTCGGCCAGAATTTGTGTATAAATAGAAACCTACGGGTTTTTGGCTAGGGTTGACGAAACCCTAGCACCATTTGTCGACTAAGCATACCTGTAATCAGTACCATTACGTTTTTCAAAGCTAATAAACTCGTTTACTTTGTTTGAATCAATTGTTTCGGTTTGTGGTTATTAGTGTCTTGTGCAATTGAGTGATTCCGCCTCTCAATAGCAGTCAATCATCACTTAGGTCCAACGTAAAGGGCACTCTCACTTTTTCTTTGGAATTTCAGTTGTAACAACATTCAAATATGATGTCTTGCTAGCCTTAGAAGGCTGTTGAGTCTCCATGTTCTGTTCCTTAGATTGAACAGGTGATATAAAGACTTCCGGACCAGAATTCTGACCACTTGCCATTTTCAGTTTATCAAGCTCATCAACCCGCAGATTCTTGTGCCCAAATGCTGGAACATTCTCTTGGTTACTGCTAGGTTTGCTGCCCATATCTCGTTGAACATCATTCTGTGCATCTTTGTTGGTCACAACCGTTGGTTTTTTCAAGATTGATTTCACCCTAGGCTGGTTGTTTCCAACATCACCACTCTTCTTCTTCACATCTCTCCCCAGACTCACAAAACCCCGTTCCATGTTACATAAACTCGACTCTCAAACCAGTAACCACTACCTTCAAACTTACAATCAGTCCAAAAAATCCACAAGCCAAACCAAACCAAACCAATCAGCTTAAGAATCTTATGAAAATCAAATAATAAGAAGGATTATATGCCAAATAAAAACCAAGAATTAAAAACAGATGAAGCCTTGCTGCCCAAGAATAAAAACGAATTAGAGTATAAACCTTAATTCGAATCCCAATATTGTTGGTATATATGTACATGACTTAAGCATGTTCGGAAATGATTGAGCCTACGGGGTCAAACACCTTAGCACGTAGATGCCACTCATTTAACCAAGTTGAGTTAATTATAATAACTAGTTAAGTTATTTAATTAATTTGTGATAATTTAATAAATGTTATTAAATTATAATGTTCAAGGTGAAAGTTATTAGGACTAAAATGTTACTTCTAATTACTTAAAGGGTTTATAATTAATTAATAATAAAGAGTTATTATTTATTAATTATTCTAAAAGGATTATATATATACAACCCAGCTTGTACGATATGGTTGTATCAATAGATTTAAATAATCCATAACCTTAATAACATAATATTCGATCACTTTTGTGGGGTTTGTTTCCGTACGACGCAAGAAGTTAAAAAACCCATATTGGGGTTTGTGTTTTGTCAGACGATAAACACAAAAGAAAAGTGATTAATTGGTTAATCGAACTAGCATTTGGGTGGTGATCAACGACGTGTTGTGTATGCGATCGTAGAGGGTTTTACCATTAGTGAAACCTATTCGTTTTACTAGACGATTATTTGGAGCTAGCTAAAAGGTACACGTTTTCTATCTTAACTAATTATAAATACGTGTTTATTCGCTTCCGCAATCGTATGACAATTTGTTATAGTTATTTGTGATATTATAACAGTGATATCAGAGCCACACGTATAATTGTAATTAGTTAGATTTGTTAAACATAAAATTTGGTGGGGGTGTTGTTTGGTTCGGTGTAACACAAAGAAAATATAATTTGTTTTTGTTGTGGTGGAAATCGACGAACAAAAAAAAAAAAAAAAAAAGAGGTAAAGTTTTTTTTGTTTGGCTAGTTTGTCGACAAGAAACAAGAAGAAATTTTTTTTTGTTTTTTGTGGTTGTTAACTTGTTATTGGATCTACGTTTAACCAACAGGAAGATTTTTGTGGGTATTACTTTGAATGGGATAAAGCAAGTCAACAATGGAAGGAATTTTTTTTTTTTTTTTATTTGGTTGATTGGTGATCACATGCGACGTATGTAGCACGAACAGAAAAAGAAAAAAAAAACCATTACAAATTTTATGTTTAACTAAAAATAATAACATGTTTAGGGTAAATTGTTTGTTATTATTTGTATACTTTTAAATTAACTAGATAAAGTGTATCCATGATAAATTCATGCATATTTTGTCATGGATATCACTTTGATATATTGATATGCTAGTTAGAATTAATTGCTAATTGAGATGGCATGCTTAATGTAATTGTGTGTTACTTGTTTAAATTGTTTAATTGACAAGTTGTCCCTAGTTTGCCATGCTTTAGGGTTCCACGCACCAAAAATTACATAAAAATTAATTGTTAATTGTTTATTAGTTTTAGTAGTTTAAAGTATATATACTAAAACATAGTGGCCATAGGATCAATGCCCCTTAAATTAGTCTATTAATTTAGTTTAATAATTATTTGCCAATTGTTGACTTGTGACGCAAAATTGTTTTTTTTTAGAAAATAAAAATTAAACTTGACTAAATGACTATGAAATTTGATTTAGAGTTTGTAATGTTACATATTTATGACGCATATGGATTGGGCTCATATACCGTAATTTGCTCCCGCGTCGTATAATATCTAAATGATTACAAATTCATTTAATAAAATTGGTATCTTTTCATCGCTAAAGAAACACCGGCTCACCCATTTGAACAAACTATAAGAGAGCTATAAGCCAGGAGGCCCTGTCTCCTTAAAGAAAGTGGGTTACTTAATCAGCCTTGTGCTAGCCTTACTTCTGCGATTCTTTGTGCGTTCATATTGAGCTACCGAGCTCTTTATGTTGATGTAAAATAAAATATATTTTTTTTATTAAAACCTATGATATGAATATGGTGCATGCATATTCATACATATTTGATAACACATCAAATTGCGTTACCCTAAAACTTAAGTCATTGCCATCCAATCGTAAGAACACTTGCAGTTGTTTTTTACTCTGCGTGAGACGTAGGTACATTGCAATCCCAAGGTAAATTACCACTCATCGTGAGACGGTGGTGGACTATTTACAGTTATTAATTGGACGACTTAAAACGAGTTAAGCGGTGAGATCCTTAAGCCCGTGGCAAAAGATGGGATGAAACATGTTTACAAATTTATTTGTGCTTGCTTCATAAATATTATTTGTAAGTCCCATAATTTCTAGGAATTGCACTTGTAATGCAATTATTGATCATCACTTACCTTTTGAGTACCATCATTATAGCAGATCAACTGATGTAATGGTGTTATGTCAATAGGATCCTAGCCTTGTAGAAAATTAATAGTTTACTTGGTTAAACTTGGGTAAATTAATTATTCTATAAGGGTTAATTATCGAAAATACTGATTTTTGAACTTTATCTGTTTTGTAGATGGCAACTAATCCTGCCCAAAACCAAACCACTTCGTCTTTAGGCAACAATTTGAGAGAGTGAAACTTACTGGTTCTAATTTCAATGACTGGTATCATTCATTGAGGATTGTCCTCCGATCTGAAAAGAAAGCTGATGTTATTGAACAACAGCTTATGAACGCCCCTGCTGAAAATGCTACTAATGCACAAAAGGCAGAGTATTCTGCTGCTTATGATCGTTACAATGATGTTGCTTGCTTGATGCTCGCAAGCATGTCGCCCGAGCTGAAAGAGCAATTTGAATTCCATGGCCCATTTGATATGATAAATGAGTTAAGGTCATTATACGAAAAGCAAGCAGGAGTGGAGTTGTTTGACATTGTTCAAAAACTACATTCTTGTAAGCATGAATCATGGAAACCAGTCAGTCCACACGTTCTTAAAATGAAGAGCTATTTGGAGCACTTGGCAAGGCTCAACTATGCTTATCATCAGCCTGTTGCAATTGGACTAATCCTTTGTTCTCTTTCCAAAGAGTTTGAGGATTTTATGCGCAATTATAACATGCATAGTATGAATAAGACCGTAGTTGAACTTCATTCTATACTCATTGAGTATGAGAAAAACCTTCCCAAGAAAGCTGAAACTCCCGCTGTGATGATGATCAAAGGGGGTAGAATCCAAAAAAAGCCGCAAGCTGCTAAAGGAAATCCGAAAGGGAAAGGCAAGAATAAGCAAGATGTTGCTCGTATTCCCAAACCCAAGAAGACTCCTCCAGCTAAGAAAGAGCATCCGGCAAAAGATGATGTATGCCACCACTGTGGTGAAGTGGGGCATTGGAGAAGGAACTATCCTAATTATCTTGCCGAGTTGATGAAGAAAAGGAAGCAAGCGGCTGGCAATATTGCCAGTACTTCAGGTATCTTCACCATAGAATATTATTCTTTTTCTAAACATAACTCTTGGGTATATGACACTGGTTGTGGTACTCACATCTATAATACCTTACAGGGTCTTAGAAGAAGATGGAACCTGAAGCCAGGAGCTTTGCAACTGACAGTGGGCAATGGTCTTCCAGCAGCTGTGGAAGCAATTGGAAATTATGATTTAATTTTACCTTCTGGTTTAGTAATTTGTTTAGACAATTGTCATTACGCATCTTCTATTATTAGAGGTGTTGTTTCAGTTTCTCTTTTGAAAGACAACGGTTATGTAAACTCGTTTACTGATAATGGTATTTCTGTTTCTAAAAATGATGTTCATTGTTTTGATTTTATTCCTTGCAATGGTATTTATGAAATAGATATGCGTGGTTGTGTTTCGAATTATAATTCTATGTATCATGTTAGCAATAAAAGAGCCAAGCCTAACTTGGAATCTTCTTATCTATGGCACTGTCGTCTTTCTCACATAGGCAAAGATCGCATTAAATGACTTCAACGTGAAGGTCTTTTAAAATCAAGTGATGATGCATCATTTGATAAATGCGAGTCTTGTATATCTGGCAAAATGTCACACCTCGCCAAACAGTAATTACAATCAGTACTAATTAAGTATGCGGAAGCTTTGGTGACGTGGCGGGGCTGCGATCAGTAAATCAACCAACAGATACATACATACTCAGAGCATATGGTTATCGCACAACTTTATTTATCAAGGATGCTAAGTTTAACGGTTGTTACAAAAGTAGTACGACGATGTAAGTCGTAACAGTAGTAGTAGAGTTTAAAACATTTTAGTTTTAACAATAATACATAAGTTTAAATTAAGATTTCATAAGTATGACCGCAATGTCTGCAGTTATACAAAGGAAATCCTCAAAAGCGGTCCCAACAGTATGTGGCATCCTATTTAGTCCAGGGTTGTCCATCCTGAATGCATGCGATTTCTTACCCAGCTAATTTCCTGAAAAACATAGAGAAACCGTCAACAAAAATTGTTGAGTGAATTTACAGGTTTTATATGAGTATGTGGTTTGTTAAACCAGGTTTGTTTGTATTATGAAATGTCATTCATTTACAAATATAAATTATGTAGGGTTGTTACCTTAAAATATCAAGTTTTATGTGGGAGGTTACCCTAAAATATATTACTGGTTGTCCGCCAGTCTAACACAAGTAACCGGTATGTTTTCCGGTATGAAACAGTTGTAGGATTCGTTCTTCCTAAATATATGTGGGAATTACTTAGACTATTATCCCTCGAAAGGTGAGCTAAACCTTACGAGTTAAAGTAACGCGACCTAACCCTATAACCAAACCACAACCATGGATGGGCACAGAAGTGCCAGTTGGTGAAAATGGTTGGTGTAACCCGTGATGTCATCACCCTGCATTTTGTGGTTCCAGAACTCTACCTCCAGCTGCTTCAATTCATATCTGGGGCAATACTCGCCCCTCAACATCTGCTTTAACTCATCTCATGAGAGTTTGTAAGCATTTGCAACACCCACAGTCTGGGCATAGGTGTTCCACCAGGTGAGAGCGGTGTCAGAAAATGTACTGGTGGAGAACTTGACCTTGTCTCCCTCTGTGCAGTTGCAAATAAGGAATACATATTCAATTTTCTCGATCCAGTGTACTAGACCGATTGCTCCTTCGGTACCTGCAAAGCTCAAGGGTTTGCAGTTCTGAAAGTCTTTGTAAGAGCAGGGTTTGGGTTGTGGTCCATTGGTAGCTGTATCTTCGCTACTAGGAACGGGTGTCCGGGTAGCCAAGGCTTGAGCCACACTGCGGGCAATTAGGTCCGCTATTTCAGTTTCGCTGAGGGTGACCTGGCGTCGGGGAGGCATGATGCTGAATAAAGGGAACAAGAAAAGAGAAATAAGAGATTTGTACGAATTTATGTTATATCTCATGTGTATTTGATGGAATATATGAGAACAGAGCGACGTGATAACCATTTTCCCATATTTCATTAGATAATTAGATTAGATACAAGGCATGAGTTCTAGAGGGTTACAGAATATGATGAGTACAAAAGATGACGGGAATTGTCTCATCCGGTCGAATTACATAGACCCTACAAAAGCATATTAAAATACAGACTCAGCCTAAGCTAATTCCGGCGTAGATTGAGTTGTGGCAGCAGTGCGTTGAGGCGGTCCACAGATTCTGCGAGTCTGTTGGCCGTTCTGAGGGCGTCCTCGGTTTCCCTTAGACGTGTCTCGCAGTGATGGAGTCTTGATTGTAAGACGGAGATTTCATTTCGGTTGCCAATCACTTGGTTGTGGACAACCTCCATGGTTTCGACTGTTTCTCCCACCTGATTCTGAAGGGTGTTCATGGTGGTAACAGTGCGATCGTGATCTTCGGAGACTTGCTCGATTCGCTCCATTGCTGTGAGTCTCCAGTTCTCACGAGTTTCTTGGAGTTCGATATCCATTTCATGGAGTCGTTGGTCGTGGTGGTGCACCCTAGCGGCCAAGTCCGGTAGAGTGAGGTGAGTGGGATATGGGCTGGCTCGAGGCGAACGGGCGTCCCTCCTAGCCACCCTTGGGTTTCGTGTTCCATGCGGATAAGAGCGTGACGAACTTGGTGGTGTGTTTGCCATTCTGAGACAAAGTGTTAGAAAGAATGAGGCCTACCTATATATGTAACATATAATATAGCCTAGTGTGTCTAGCACAAACAAGTATCGGTTTCGTTTCTCTCGTGGTCAGAGTTAACTATTGTATTCCTGTTCAATATAACCCCTTTCAGGCTTCACATCATCTTTCCTTAATTGTACATAGTTGATCAGGTTATGTTAAATTAACATCGTATGATGTAATTCCCGAACCATTCATACCTAATGAGGAAATACTGCCTAACGGTCATAGTCTAGGCCCACTAAATGCAACCTAGTTCGCTATAACCTTAGGCTCTGATACCAATCTGTAACACCCCCAAAATCACTGTTTAGCGGAAGCAAGCTTTGGGGTGCTACTAATCAAATATCACAGCACAAAAGTAAAGCAAACGACATCTATATGCAACGTTTTTAGTTACATTTCCATACATAAAATGCTTGAAACATAACGTTTCTGGTTACAAAATGAAGTCCCCTAAAGTCCTCGTATAAGGTGGGAGATTCTATTACATAATCATAATAAATACAAAAGATAATGCTAAGAATCTCCATTAAATGCAAGGTAGAAATCATGCGACTCTAGCTAGTATCCTGAGGGAATCCTACTCCGTCTGTGTACCTAAGATACAAAGCTAAAAAGGTCAACACGAATGTTGGTGAATCTCACAGGTTTGTAAATAATGTAAGTATTTGAACACAAGATTTCATCAGTAAAGCCCGCAGGCGTAAATCAGGTATTTGTAATCCCGCAATTGTACAGTAAGTTATACCGTTGCCATGAGGCTCATAATCGAAGCTTAACCCGTAAATAATAATTTGTTCCCGTGACATGCTCGAAATTGAGCAAGCATAAGTAACGAATGATAGTCGCCTGTTTATACAAAACGGTTCGTGGTAGCGCTACTAACCCGGGCGGGGAGGGTCATTTCCCTAATGGATCCATTAACTAGTGTTCGCGCTTAAGTACATAACTAACGATATATGATGGAGAGACTTCCGTAAAAGTAATTAACTCATGCAATCCCGTATAGTAAAATGATTAATTCGTACTTATGTTCAAGAAAAATAAGCAATGTATCTCACCCCGTAAGTAAAACAGTAAAAGTGGGGCTATGAGACTCATCTGAGTCCAGTAAATACGTATGTGTAATCAACCAGGTAAGGCGGTTGTAAGTCTGTGTATCGATTCTCAGAACCCTGCAACCTTCTGGCGTTCGTAACGCACAAGGTTGTAAGTAAACAAGTAAACGAGTTGGTGTCTTAAAAGATCACCCATGCTAGTTGTCCACTCAACTAGGACGTGTCCAAGTGTTTGTTTAGTAAATCGTTTGTATTCTGAAAACAAGTATGGCCCGTTGATGACGATTTGTAAAAATAATCCGAGAGTGTTATTATTATGTGTATCGTTTTATTAAAAATCGTATCTGGGATTTAAATTCGGAAAATTGGTCAAGTCGGGTTATGGACTGAAATAGTGGTGCGAATTGAGTTCGCGGTGCGAGCCGAGTTCGGCTCGCAAGGCAGTAGGCTGCGAACCGAGTTGGGTTCGCAAGACAAAGTGGGTTCGCAAGTGGTAGGCTGCGAACTGAATTCGGTTCGCAACACAAGGTTCGGCTCGCAGGTCGACTCGCAGGTCAACTCGCAGGTCAACTCGCAGGTCAACTCGCAGATCAACTCGCAGGTCGACTCGCAAGTCAACTCGCAAGTCGACTCGCAGGTCAACTCGCAGGTGGGTTCGGTTTGCAGTTGGGTTCGCCTCGCAGGACGAACAGATCTCGGTTCGCAGAACGAGCTGTTCGAACACTTATCTATGAAAATGCATTTTCAAGTCGATTTTTGGGCAAATCTTTGTTGAGTAAACGTTCTAGCATGTAACTAAAAGCTTCCTAAGTAATTTAAAAGAGTTTTTAAAGCTTCTTACCAACAAATCGAAAATCAAAGGAGGTGATGATGATGATGATGATGATGATCCCCTTGCTAGTGTCTTGATGATGATGAACGATTTTGATGATGATGTTCTTGTTATCTCAGATTTTAAAGGGAGATATAGAGATTTAGTAGGGAGAGATGAGAGAAAATAGGTATAAGTGTGTGTTTTGGTGTAAATGAGGTGGAAGTGGTGAAAGAATGGGGTTTAAAGGGATGGGTCATGAGTCGGTTGGGGGGGGGGGCTGGGTTCGCGGGTCTGAGCCGACCCAACTCGGGTCTCCGGCTCGCGGGTTTGTGTTACCAAATTTTATCTCACGAGTCGTTGTCGGTTGAATCCCGTAGTTGTTTAAACGTTGTTTCGCGTTATATGTTAAAGTGTATCTGAAATATCTTTAGCCGAAGTATTTTTATCCAAATTCTTAATGATGAGTTATAAAATTACAATCTTGAATTATTTTCTGTTGCTAGGCGCGTTTCGGGTGCTCTCGTCGCGTTCGGAGTGTTTTAAACTGTAACACCCTCAAATTTATCGTTTAGCGGAAGCAAGATTTGGGTGTTACTAATCAATAACAAAGCACATAAGATAAAGTGAACGACTCTAAATGCGTCGTTTTAAACATTACAAAAATAATATAAAGGTTTTACATTATTGTTCTTGTTACAAAAGCTTGCAGCTAAATGTAAAAGATTCTAAGGCATATCAAATTTTACAAAATGTAGAAATGCATGTGAATCTTCTGTAATCTGAATGCGACTCGAGCTAATATATCCTGAGCAGATCTACTACTGCTGGGTACCTGAGAATACATGCTAAAGGTCAGCTAAAAAGCTGGTGAGCTCACAGGTGTAAGTTGATGAAATCCAAGTTATGAACCACAAGATTTAGTTTAGTGATTTGCAAACATGCAAATAAATTATAAGTGTATATTATTGCCATGAGCACATAGTTTGAGCTTAACTGAGTGTGCCAGGATCCACATTCAAGGACCTAGTTGGTAACTTTGACCAACTTTGACTAAGTTTGACCAACTTTGACCAGCTTTGACCAACTTTGACTAAGTTTGACCAACTTTGACCAACTTTGACCTACGGTTTGAGGTTTTTACGAACTAAATAATTTGAAAGCAACACACGATATATAACGAAACAAACTTAATAATAATGTCTAAACGAATTATTATTACAAACTTTCACCAACGGGTCATACTTGTTTTTGATAAACATATTTGAACAAATATACTTGGAGATACTAGTTGAGTGAACTAGTCTTAGGTAGACATTAACCCTCCACTTACATAGATGGTCTTTTGAGACATCTACTTACCTACAACCTTATATGTTTAGGGCGTTAGAAGGCTGCACTTGGACACGCTTACTTGCTTGCTATTAGATATATTGCTTAGTACTTGCTAACTCAGGTGAGTTTCATAGCCCCACTTTTTACTACTTTTTACTTTGGGGTGAGAATACATGCTCTGTTTTATAAACTGTTTTACATATGAACGCAAGTAACGAAAACTCTTATACTGATTGCATGAGTAACTAAACCAAACTACGATGGCCCCTAACAAATATCATAGTACGTTAATACTAAGCGCGAACATTATGGATAGATCTATCGGGACCTGACAATCCGCCATCCGGGTTAGTCGCTCTAACCACTATACGGATGCATAATATTTCGTACAACCGAGTGTACTGGTTACACACTCACTGGGGGTAAACAACTACGGTTAAGCTTCGGACTATGAGCTCATGGCAATAGATACTATGATTTACTTTGGCATTCGTGCTACTTTGATAACTATGAAATCTTGTGGTTCATGCTATGATTTTAACTGCGTAAACCTATGAACTCACCAACTTTATATTGACCTTTTAGCATGTATTTCTCAGGTTCACAGATGCAGTAGGACTACCCACAGGAAACAAGGCAGTAGGATGCTTTTGGAAAGCATTAGCTCGAGTTGCATGTTTTCACAAACAACAAGAGATTAGATTGCATTACGATATTTTGTATCAACATTTACGTATTAGAAATCTCTAAACTTTTAATGCGAACTCCAATGTTTTGATATAACGTTTGTAATCGTTTTATTTAAGAAATGTAACTATTTTCAAACGTCTCATATAGAGGTCGTTTGCTTTAATCTTGGTGTTATGATATTTGATTGGTCGGCGCCCCCATGACACCTCCTACTTCCGCTGCCACGTGTTTTGGGGGTGCGACAGATTGGTATCAGAGCCTAAGGTTATAGCGAACTAGGATTGCATTAGTGACCTAGACTATAACCGTTAGGTTAGTATTCTTCATTTGTTATGACTGGTTCAGCAATTGCATCATTTGAATTTAATTTAACATAGCTTGATCAACTATGTACAATTAAAGAAGAATCGATGCAAAACCTGAAATGGTTATAGTGAACGAGAATGCATTAGAAGACTTTGACCGAGGATAGAACGGGACCAACCTTTATACGTGCTTATGTGCTAGGTTATTATATTTCTATATATAACCTTAACCTTTCGTATGCTAAACTCTTTGGCACTCTACATGGCAACCACACCCACAACTATGTCACATGACATCGAACACGAAACACAAACCTTACTTACTATTGTGGAGACTTCCATGGTACCTGCTCGCCTAACCGCACCAGGCAACAACATAATTTATGAGGACTCACCTGAGGAGAATCTACCTAAGGATTCGCCACCCAAACAAGTGACGCCTACTTCACTCTCTTCCTCCCTCTACTTCACGCTCTTTCTCCCTCGCTTATCGTAGACCAAATTAATCGCGTATGTTATACACAACTAGAAGGACTGACCGACCATCACAAACTTGACCTTTCGTTAATTATACTACTACTACTACCGATACTCCACCCAATAGGACCCGTCTTCGTGCAAACGCCGCCGATGCAATTGGTCAACCACAACACCTACACATTGGAAACGTTTCCCCAGCACTTTGATGAATTCCAACGATTTACGCATCTTTTCTCTGAACGAATCAAAGATAGGATTCACTACTGGAGGAAGTAGCTACTAACTTAAAGCAAAGGACAAAAAAAAATGTGGAACTATTGAGCGTACAAACAATCAACAGAGGATATCTTAATCCATCATGCGCCTCTACGATACAGAGAACATAGCTAGAGTTAGCTCGATGATGACTGGACTGACGACTGTCGGGGAGATGTAACCGTTTTGCTAAGCTCACGTATGACGAAGTTACGCCTACCTCTTGTTATATTAAAAACTTCTATCCCGGTGAGTAGATAAGTAACCCCATCACATTTTAATTTAAGACATTCGTATTCGTCCGGATGTAACAATGCTTGGCATATTTTGTAAACTTCAAATTCTGTAATCTATTAATCTTGCACCCTATTGGTCACTAATCATATTACCTTGTACTGATTAATCAGTGCACCGATTAAACGCGTCTGCTATAATCTTAGTTCTCATATAAGGATCTCGTTCATTCTTTTATCTCCTTTCGTTTAAGGATATGCCACTACGAGAATCAATTAAAATTTTCAACACTTTATAATAACAAGAAGTTTTCAATGGATTTCTACCAACCCAAATTTTCAAAGAAATTTCACCGAACATCTACCCAGAAATTTATTTACAACTTCTATATTTCAACTGATAATGTTAGACAGAAGTTTTCCCAACATAGTCAATCAACTAGAAGTTTTCAACGGACATTAAATTCCAAACAATTTTCATCATAGAAATTCTCGGCAAATTTTACATCAGCTCTTCCACAAAATACTTCATAGAAATTTTTCAAAAAGCTTGTAAACTACTTATCTAAACATTTGTACAAAGTCCAAATCTTGACATTCTTAGCAAAGATTTTTACTGACATTTTATTAGGCACGTAAGAACAAACACTTGCTTTTCACTCAGTATTTCTAAAAGACAGATTGCGACGTTAATTTAACCAGAAATGGTATCGGCAGGTTTGGGTTAATACATGAGATAGTTACAACTCTTTTCATATACTGTAGCTTTAGAGGCTAAACTCTCTATTACAAATACACTATTTTGATAAAACACTTTTCTCGTAGGAAATGGCGAGTCCCTCTATAGATCAACACGTGTCTAATTACAACCAACTCTGTGATGAACCCTAACTTTGATATGGGTACATTCCTTTTCAATGACTTAACGTTTTCAACCTCATACAGTACCAATTAAATTAGTCCTTTTACACGATAGCACCCAACCAACGTGGACACTAAGTGGAACTCAGAACTGACCAACTGATTCAAGACAACTGAACAACCCTGGATTCGCATTCTAACAAAGCAAACTCTTCCCACATAGACTTTTTAGATTACGATCTATGTCCTCTAAACCATCGATTACGACTTGTACTTTAAAAGACCTACGGGACTTCTAACTAATTATATATTGAAAAGCGTCTCTAATAACTTATATTAGGTGCAACCCAATGACTTACTCACGTCTACACGAACTTATGGCTGGAATGTTTTTCCACCATACTTTTATGAAACTAATTTCTTGACCTCGATTAACTACTACTTTGACTTGTGCGTCAACGATACATTCAAAACACAAGACTTAATACCCATTGAAATTGAAATCTTTCTCCCTCATTTCTCTTCTTGATAACATCATTGCCATCATTTAGCACCTTTGAAATTCGCACCTACAACGTTCATGACGAGGAAATCGTTCGTACACCTCTCTATACTCACACGAACCCACTTACCATACCGTTTTGGTATTAGCTGCTAGACTACGCCGCCATGAAAATAGAATAGACACTATGGAGTTAGAACAACGCGAAGCCCGTTTAGGCTGGAAGCACCTAGCATAGGGCCGAGTTGCATAGATCTTGGTGGATAGGCAGAATCTTAGTAAAATAATAGAAACTACCCATCTCCAGGTGATGGAGACTAGAGACGAAGTCACTGCCTTGCGATTAAGACTAGGGAGCCGGATAGAATTCGCTTAGGACTAGCAAAGTTTCCACTAAACATGTACAATGTGTGGAAAATAGTTTTCAAACAAATTTTGCAACAAAATGTTTTTACAGAATTTTTAAAATTCATAAATTATTAACGAAGTTATCAAAAATTACGATGACGTTTTAGGCTAAAGAAAACCATATATATATATATCAACAAACACTTGATTTTCACTCGATATTTCTCTATGATCTAACCTTTAATCCCATTTTGAAACTAGTATACCGATTACACCTGAAACATTGCTAAGGAAATTCTAAGATAAGAAGTTGGATTGTGGTTTTCCAATAAAGGCATAGGTATGATAGACTAGTACGAAATAAGGTTCTCTTAGTAGTCAGTTTGATAGAAGCAATACTCGATCTTGCAAAATCGGATGAAGTTAATTCATATAGAGATAAACCGAGACGTTAGTGATAGAGGTGACAACGACCAATACGAAACTATTGGAGGATAAAACTAAAGGAGACAATGACATAATTATTTCAACCTTATACGATACCGGATTACTTTAGACCAATACACAATCACACCCCACAAATCTAGGTTCCAAGCACATCGTAAAACTTGCACTTTGAACTTAGCAAGAAAATTCTTCCATATACCTCTTGGGATTACGACTTACGTTTTCTGACGACTTTTACATTAGACCATCTTTAGGTCTCTTAATAGTTTACTTATTGGAAATGCGTTTCCAGCAATTTATATTGGATATAATCCAACTAACTGTTCACACTCACACAAACTACAGACCACATAGGAATGTTTTCCTACTATGAACCACATAGGAATGTTTTCCTACTACGAACCACATAGGAATGTTTTCCTACTACTACGAACTTTATAGCAAATGACCTTACTACGACTGACTATTTAGGAATAATTGTCCTACTAATAGTACATGGAGATAATTCTCCAAACGTATAGTAATGGATGTGTTGCATCGCAACAACGAACTTTCCTTTAGTGCACTTAGTTAAACATCAGAATTACTCACATTTTCGCTAGATACCACACAAACTATGACTACGAGCAAATTTCGGGACGAAATTCTCCTAACAAGGGGAGAATGTGACACCCGGCAATTTAGGTTAACTTTTAAAAATTAACCGAAACCCTAATTATGTGTATCTAAATGTGATTTAGGCAAAATACTTGTAATTACTTGTAACTATTTGTATATTTATGTGAATATACGCTTACGTAATTGTTTTATATTACGCTTACGTGATTTGCTGAAATTATGCGAAACAACCGGACGGAGTCCGACAAAATATACGACGTTGGTGAAAATATTTCTATAAATAACTTAAAACTATTTTTAGAAACTACTTATCATATATTATTTTTTTAATATAATAATACACGAAAAACCTAGACGTTTTGGCTAAAACGTTTCAAACGCAATAAAAACGCGCAAATCGCATTCAGCAACGAATTGAAACTTGATAAATATTTCGATAACTTAAAATAAAGTATTTTAATAATACACAAATGAAAATTTATCTCAAAAATATCGTTAATTTAAACGACTCAAAATAACGTAACACGATTTAACGATTTAACGAAAATAACGGGTAAACGAACACTGTATGTAACACAGACTGAAACTAAGAATTAAATCACATACCCACCTAATGGGCCCCATCAAAAACCTGCTCCAAGAGCCACCTCCCCCTTCCCCAATGGCTTTTCATGCAATTTACTCCCTCCCATACCTTTTCTCTTCAACCAAACTCACACACCAACACATTATTCTCATCATTTCACTCAAACACCCTCCTTTCTCTCTCCCTTCCCTCCTCCACGATTTTCTCAGCTCAATAAAAACCTCCCTACACCACCATTGACCACCACCTAAATCCCTTTGACCACCTTAGCACCACCACTCAAAAACACAACCATTTTTCAAGATTTGTCAAGGATTCAAGCTCTACAACACTTCCTTGTTTCCTTCATCTCATTCCCATTGTAAGGAAACTAATTCTTCATCTAGATTACTCTAATAACATGTATTTAAATTTCACTCAAGGATATATGTCCAATATATTGTACAAAAACTATTTTTCATCTTCAAAAACTCAAGAAAATGCTTCATGCATTTCCTGTCCAAAAAGTTTGCTCACTTCCACGATTTTTAGAAACATCATCTCTCCATGAAATTGGACTTTTTTTATAGTCAAAAATGAAGTTCAAGAAGTCATCTTTAAAACCTCACTGGCCTCACCTTTTTATGATTTCGTTTACTATTTTTAATATTTTTTGTGAAATCACATAGACAATCTGTTATATAAAGTCAGAAACTTTGTTCATAGGGTTTTGACCATATCGTAAGCTACACAACTCCAATTAACTTGAAACCACCGTCAAAATCTTAAAAATTTTGTTAACTACAAAAGTTGTACTGATAGCCTATTCTTGAAGAGTTGTATATTTTTCCCAAAAACTCAATCTTCATGCATGTGTCCAGATTGGTCAACTGTTGGACCTCAGAGGACACATGCAATTTTGATAAATACTTAGACTAATCTAAAATTCATGGAAATATTACTGGAAGTAGGTAACATGTGGGGAAATAACTGGTATTTTTATTGGGAGTAAATTCTGAATATACAATTTATTAAAAATTCGACAAACGAGTGTATTTTCTGGAAAATGAGATAGTGGACTGATTTTAGTAACACTTTAAAAACCAACACTTGTGGGCTTGCTATTAATAGACAAACTAACTTTTTATGGTCCATAGACACATATAAGGTTTGGGTAAAAGTTTCGGGTCAAACCGAGAAGGTTTGACCAAGTCAACAAAAACGGGGCTCGATTTCGAAAAACGACAAACTTATTATTTTTGGCAAAACTTGCAAGCAAATGGGTTGGGTTGACTTAGTTGGTAACTTTGACCAACTTTGACTAAGTTTGACCAACTTTGACCAACTTTGACCAGCTTTGACCAACTTTGACTAAGTTTGACCAACTTTGACCTACGGTTTGAGGTTTTTACGAACTAAATAATTTGAAAGCAACACACGATATATAACGAAACAAACTTAATAATAATGTCTAAACGAATTATTATTACAAACTTTCACCAACGGGTCATACTTGTTTTTGATAAACATATTTGAACAAATATACTTGGACATACTAGTTGAGTGAACTAGTCTTAGGTAGACATTAACCCTCCACTTACATAGATGGTCTTTTGAGATATCTACTTACCTACAACCTTATATGTTTAGGGCATTAGAAGGCTGCACTTGGACACGCTTACTTGCTTGCTATTAGATATATTGCTTGGTACTTGCTAACTCAGGTGAGTTTCATAGCCCCACTTTTTACTACTTTTTACTTTGGGGTGAGAATACATGCTCTGTTTTATAAACTGTTTTACATATGAACGCAAGTAACGAAAACTCTTATACTGATTGCATAGTAACTAAACCAAACTACGATGGCCCCTAACAAATATCATAGTACGTTAATACTAAGCGCGAACATTATGGATAGATCTATCGGGACCTGACAATCCGCCATCCGGGTTAGTCGCTCTAACCACTATACGGATGCATAATATTTCGTACAACCGAGTGTACTGGTTACACACTCACTGGGGGTAAACAACTACGGTTAAGCTTCGGACTATGAGCTCATGGCAATAGATACTATGATTTACTTTGGCATTCGTGCTACTTTGATAACTATGAAATCTTGTGGTTCATGCTATGATTTTAACTGCGTAAACCTATGAACTCACCAACTTTATGTTGACCTTTTAGCATGTATTTCTCAGGTTTACAGATGCAGTAGGACTACCCACAGGAAACAAGGCAGTAGGATGCTTTTGGAAAGCATTAGCTCGAGTTGCATGTTTTCACAAACAACAAGAGATTAGATTGCATTACGATATTTTGTATCAACATTTACGTATTAGAAATCTCTAAACTTTTAATGCGAACTCCAATGTTTTGATATAACGTTTGTAATCGTTTTATTTAAGAAATGTAACTATTTTCAAACGTCTCATATAGAGGTCGTTTGCTTTAATCTTGGTGTTATGATATTTGATTGGTCGGCGCCCCCATGACACCTCCTACTTCCGCTGCCACGTGTTTTGGGGGTGCGACAGATTGGTATCAGAGCCTAAGGTTATAGCGAACTAGGATTGCATTAGTGACCTAGACTATAACCGTTAGGTTAGTATTCTTCATTTGTTATGACTGGTTCAGCAATTGCATCATTTGAATTTAATTTAACATAGCTTGATCAACTATGTACAATTAAAGAAGAATCGATGCAAAACCTGAAATGGTTATAGTGAACGAGAATGCATTAGAAGACTTTGACCGAGGATAGAACGGGACCAACCTTTATACGTGCTTATGTGCTAGGTTATAATATTTCTATATATAACCTTAACCTTTCGTATGCTAAACTCTTTGGCACTCTACATGGCAACCACACCCACAACTATGTCACATGACATCGAACACGAAACACAAACCTTACTTACTATTGTGGAGACTTCCATGGTACCTGCTCGCCTAACCGCACCAGGCAACAACATAATTTATGAGGACTCACCTGAGGAGAATCTACCTAAGGATTCGCCACCCAAACAAGTGACGCCTACTTCACTCTCTTCCTCCCTCTACTTCACGCTCTTTCTCCCTCGCTTATCGTAGACCAAAGTAATCGCGTGTGTTATACACAACTAGAAGGACTGACCGACCATCACAAACTTGACCTTTCGTTAATTATACTACTACTACTACCGATACTCCACCCAATAGGACCCGTCTTCGTGCAAACGCCGCCGATGCAATTGGTCAACCACAACACCTACACATAGGAAACGTTTCCCCAGCACTTTGATGAATTCCAACGATTTACGCATCTTTTCTCTGAACGAATCAAAGATAGGATTCACTACTGGAGGAAGTAGCTACTAACTTAAAGCAAAGGACAAAAAAAATGTGGAACTATTGAGCGTACAAACAATCAATAGAGGATATCTTAATCCATCATGCGCCTCTACGATACAGAGAACATAGCTAGAGTTAGCTCGATGATGACTGGACTGACGACTGTCGGGGAGATGTAACCGTTTTGCTAAGCTCACGTATGACGAAGTTACGCCTACCTCTTGTTATATTAAAAACTTCTATCCCGGTGAGTAGATAAGTAACCCCATCACATTTTAATTTAAGACTTTCGTATTCGTCCGGATGTAACAATGCTTGGCATATTTTGTAAACTTCAAATTCTGTAATCTATTAATCTTGCACCCTATTGGTCACTAATCATATTACCTTGTACTGATTAATCAGTGCACCGATTAAACGCGTCTGCTATAATCTTAGTTCTCATATAAGGATCTCGTTCATTCTTTTATCTCCTTTCGTTTAAGGATATGCCACTACGAGAATCAATTAAAATTTTCAACACTTTATAATAACAAGAAGTTTTCAATGGATTTCTACCAACCCAAATTTTCAAAGAAATTTCACCGAACATCTACCCAGAAATTTATTTACAACTTCTATATTTCAACTGATAATGTTAGACAGAAGTTTTCCCAACATAGTCAATCAACTAGAAGTTTTCAACGGACATTAAATTCCAAACAATTTTCATCATAGAAATTCTCGGCAAATTTTACATCAGCTCTTCCACAAAATACTTCATAGAAATTTTTCAAAAAGCTTGTAAACTACTTATCTAAACATTTGTACAAAGTCCAAATCTTGACATTCTTAGCAAAGATTTTTACTGACATTTTATTAGGCACGTAAGAACAAACACTTGCTTTTCACTCAGTATTTCTAAAAGACAGATTGCGACGTTAATTTAACCAGAAATGGTATCGGCAGGTTTGGGTTAATACATGAGATAGTTACAACTCTTTTCATATACTGTAGCTTTAGAGGCTAAACTCTCTATTACAAATACACTATTTTGATAAAACACTTTTCTCGTAGGAAATGGCGAGTCCCTCTATAGATCAACACGTGTCTAATTACAACCAACTCTGTGATGAACCCTAACTTTGATATGGGTACATTCCTTTTCAATGACTTAACGTTTTCAACCTCATACAGTACCAATTAAATTAGTCCTTTTACACGATAGCACCCAACCAACGTGGACACTAAGTGGAACTCAGAACTGACCAACTGATTCAAGACAACTGAACAACCCTGGATTCGCATTCTAACAAAGCAAACTCTTCCCACATAGACTTTTTAGATTACGATCTATGTCCTCTAAACCATCGATTACGACTTGTACTTTAAAAGACCTACGGGACTTCTAACTAATTATATATTGAAAAGCGTCTCTAATAACTTATATTAGGTGCAACCCAATGACTTACTCACGTCTACACGAACTTATGGCTGGAATGTTTTTCCACCATACTTTTATGAAACTAATTTCTTGACCTCGATTAACTACTACTTTGACTTGTGCGTCAACGATACATTCAAAACACAAGACTTAATACCCATTGAAATTGAAATCTTTCTCCCTCATTTCTCTTCTTGATAACATCATTGCCATCATTTAGCACCTTTGAAATTCGCACCTACAACGTTCATGACGAGGAAATCGTTCGTACACCTCTCTATACTCACACGAACCCACTTACCATACCGTTTTGGTATTAGCTGCTAGACTACGCCGCCATGAAAATAGAATAGACACTATGGAGTTAGAACAACGCGAAGCCCGTTTAGGCTGGAAGCACCTAGCATAGGGCCGAGTTACACAGATCTAGGTGGATAGGCAGAATCTTAGTAAAATAATAGAAACTACCCATCTCCAGGTGATGGAGACTAGAGACGAAGTCACTGCCTTGCGATTAAGACTAGGGAGCCGGATAGAATTCGCTTAGGACTAGCAAAGTTTCCACTAAACATGTACAATGTGTGGAAAATAGTTTTCAAACAAATTTTGCCACAAAATGTTTTTACAGAATTTTTAAAATTCATAAATTATTAACGAAGTTATCAAAAATTACGATGACGTTTTAGGCTAAAGAAAACCATATATATATATATCAACAAACACTTGATTTTCACTCGATATTTCTCTATGATCTAACCTTTAATCCCATTTTGAAACTAGTATACCGATTACACCTGAAACATTGCTAAGGAAATTCTAAGATAAGAAGTTGGATTGTGGTTTTCCAATAAAGGCATAGGTATGATAGACTAGTACGAAATAAGGTTCTCTTAGTAGTCAGTTTGATAGAAGCAATACTCGATCTTGCAAAATCGGATGAAGTTAATTCATATAGAGATAAACCGAGACGTTAGTGATAGAGGTGACAACGACCAATACGAAACTATTGGAGGATAAAACTAAAGGAGACAATGACATAATTATTTCAACCTTATACGATACCGGATTACTTTAGACCAATACACAATCACACCCCACAAATCTAGGTTCCAAGCACATCGTAGAACTTGCACTTTGAACTTAGCAAGAAAATTCTTCCATATACCTCTTGGGATTACGACTTACGTTTTCTGACGACTTTTACATTAGACCATCTTTAGGTCTCTTAACAGTTTACTTATTGGAAATGCGTTTCCAGCAATTTATATTGGATATAATCCAACTAACTGTTCACACTCACACAAACTACAGACCACATAGGAATGTTTTCCTACTATGAACCACATAGGAATGTTTTCCTACTACGAACCACATAGGAATGTTTTCCTACTACTACGAACTTTATAGCAAATGACTTTACTACGACTGACTATTTAGGAATAATTGTCCTACTAATAGTACATGGAGATAATTCTCCAAACGTATACTAATGGATGTGTTGCATCGCAACAACGAACTTTCCTTTAGTGCACTTAGTTAAACATTAGAATTACTCACATTTTCGCTAGATACCACACAAACTATGACTACGAGCAAATTTGGGGACGAAATTCTCCTAACAAGGGGAGAATGTGACACCCGGCAATTTAGGTTAACTTTTAAAAATTAACCGAAACCCAAATTATGTGTATTTAAATGTGATTTAGGCAAAATACTTGTAATTACTTGTAACTATTTGTATATTTATGTGAATATACGCTTACGTAATTGTTTTATATTACGCTTACGTGATTTGCTGAAATTATGCGAAACAACCGGACGGAGTCCGACAAAATATACGACGTTGGTGAAAATATTTCTATAAATAACTTAAAACTATTTTTAGAAATTACTTATCATATATTATTTTTTTTTAATATAATAATACACGAAAAACCTAGACGTTTTGGCTAAAACGTTTCAAACGCAATAAAAACGCGCAAATCGCATTCAGCAACGAAACAAAACTTGATAAATATTTCGATAACTTAAAATAAAGTATTTTAATAATACACAAATGAAAATTTATCGCAAAAATATCGTTAATTTAAATGACTCAAAATAACGTAACACGATTTAACGAAAATAACGTGTAAACGAACACTGTATGTAACACAGACTGAAACTAAGAATTAAATCACATACCCACCTAATGGGCCCCATCAAAAACCTGCTCCAAGAGCCACCTCCCCCTTCCCTAATGGCTTTTCATGCAATTTACTCCCTCCCATACCCTTTCTCTTCAACCAAACTCACACACCAACACATTATTCTCATCATTTCACTCAAACACCCTCCTTTCTCTCTCCCTTCCCTCCTCCACGATTTTCTCAGCTCAATAAAAACCTCCCTACACCACCATTGACCACCACCTAAATCCCTTTGACCACCTTAGCACCACCACTCAAAAACACAACCATTTTTCAAGATTTGTCAAGGATTCAAGCTCTACAACACTTCCTTGTTTCCTTCATCTCATTCCCATTGTAAGGAAACTAATTCTTCATCTAGATTACTCTAATAACATGTATTTAAATTTCACTCAAGGATATATGTCCAATATATTGTACAAAAACTATTTTTCATCTTCAAAAACTCAAGAAAATGCTTCATGCATTTCCTGTCCAAAAAGTTTGCTCACTTCCACGATTTTTAGAAACATCATCTCTCCATGAAATTGGACGTTTTTTATAGTCAAAAATGAAGTTCAAGAAGTCATCTTTAAAACCTCACTGGCCTCACCTTTTTATGATTTCGTTTACTATTTTTAATATTTTTTGTGAAATCACATAGACAATCTGTTATATAAAGTCAGAAACTTTGTTCATAGGGTTTTGACCATATCGTAAGCTACACAACTCCAATTAACTTGAAACCACCGTCAAAATCTTAAAAATTTTGTTAACTACAAAAGTTGTACTGATAGCCTATTCTTGAAGAGTTGTATATTTTTCCCAAAAACTCAATCTTCATGCATGTGTCCAGATTGGTCAACTGTTGGACCTCAGAGGACGCATGCAATTTTGATAAATACTTAGACTAATCTAAAATTCATGGAAATATTACTGGAAGTAGGTAACATGTGGGGAAATAACTGGTATTTTTATTGGGAGTAAATTCTGAATATACAATTTATTAAAAATTCGACAAACGAGTGTATTTTCTGGAAAATGAGATAGTGGACTGATTTTAGTAACACTTTAAAAACCAACACTTGTGGGCTTGCTATTAATAGACAAACTAACTTTTTATGGTCCATAGACACATATAAGGTTTGGGTAAAAGTTTCGGGTCAAACCGAGAAGGTTTGACCAAGTCAACAAAAACGGGGCTCGATTTCGAAAAATGACAAACTTATTATTTTTGGCAAAACTTGCAAGCAAATGGGTTGGGTTGACTTAGTTGGTAACTTTGACCAACTTTGACTAAGTTTGACCAACTTTGACCAACTTTGACCAACTTTGACCAAGTTTGACCAACTTTGACCAACTTTGACCTACGGTTTGAGGTTTTTACGAACTAAATAATTTGAAAGCAACACACGATATATAACGAAACAAACTTAATAATAATAATGTCTAAACGAATTATTATTACAAACTTTCACCAACGGGTCATACTTGTTTTTGATAAACATATTTGAACAAATATACTTGGACATACTAGTTGAGTGAACTAGTCTTAGGTAGACATTAACCCTCCACTTACATAGATGGTCTTTTGAGACATCTACTTACCTACAACCTTATATGTTTAGGGCGTTAGAAGGCTGCACTTGGACACGCTTACTTGCTTGCTATTAGATATATTGCTTGGTACTTGCTAACTCAGGTGAGTTTCATAGCCCCACTTTTTACTACTTTTTACTTTGGGGTGAGAATACATGCTCTGTTTTATAAACTGTTTTACATATGAACGCAAGTAACGAAAACTCTTATACTGATTGCATGAGTAACTAAACCAAACTACGATGGCCCCTAACAAATATCATAGTACGTTAATACTAAGCGCGAACATTATGGATAGATCTATCGGGACCTGACAATCCGCCATCCGGGTTAGTCGCTCTAACCACTATACGGATGCATAATATTTCGTACAACCGAGTGTACTGGTTACACACTCACTGGGGGTAAACAACTACGGTTAAGCTTCGGACTATGAGCTCATGGCAATAGATACTATGATTTACTTTGGCATTCGTGCTACTTTGATAACTATGAAATCTTGTGGTTCATGCTATGATTTTAACTGCGTAAACCTATGAACTCACCAACTTTATGTTGACCTTTTAGCATGTATTTCTCAGGTTCACAGATGCAGTAGGACTACCCACAGGAAACAAGGCAGTAGGATGCTTTTGGAAAGCATTAGCTCGAGTTGCATGTTTTCACAAACAACAAGAGATTAGATTGCATTACGATATTTTGTATCAACATTTACGTATTAGAAATCTCTAAACTTTTAATGCGAACTCCAATGTTTTGATATAACGTTTGTAATCGTTTTATTTAAGAAATGTAACTATTTTCAAACGTCTCATATAGAGGTCGTTTGCTTTAATCTTGGTGTTATGATATTTGATTGGTCGGCGCCCCCATGACACCTCCTACTTCCGCTGCCACGTGTTTTGGGGGTGCGACAGTATGAACAAATGAAAATGCGTCCGTTCGACCGCAGTCATGGTAGCGCGACTACCCCGGACGGGGATTGTCAATCCCATATGGTCTAAAGTTCTAATTCGTTCCATAGCCCAAGATCTACTCATTTTGATTTGGTCAAGGTTCTGGTCAGATTCATCAGATCTGCTATGTACTTTTATTTCAGTAACTAAAAATTGGAAATGAGCTTATATTTTTATGAGGCTTACGGATTTGAAAAGTAGACTTCTTAAACTTGATTTTAGGCTCAAGAAACGTTCAATTTCATGTTTTAATGATTTTTATATAATTTGTTGAAGTGAGAATAGAAATCTGGGCAGAAAACAAAACTCAAGATTTCAAGTTCTAAAATGCGATTCGACTTATGTTTTGGACATTTTCTAGTTAAATGAGCAACTAAACATGTATACAAGTGTATTCCAAGTAAATCTAGCAAAAGATCAAGAGTCCTTACAAAGAAGTGGTGAGGAGAAGGAGAAAAGAGTGCGAAAACTTGTTTTCTTGAATTTTCCGACGTGGCGGCCGACGGTGGTTGTATGGCGGACTTATGGTGGCTCAAAGGTGGTGTTAGGGTGGCTGTGGGTGATGGTGGTGATCTTGGGGCTGCTCTAGCCGAAATGAAGAGAGAGGAAGGAGTTGGGAGAGAGTTGGATGGAGTGGAGTGTGAAGTGAGGGAGTATGGGGAAGCTTGAGTGTGTAAGTAACAAAGGAAGGAAGAGTCAAAGGCATGGGGTGGGCTCTTGGGGCAGATTTTCTGCACAAATTTCGTGGGTCCCACCCCCAAGTAGTTGTTTAATTCATTTCCCAAAAGTTACGTTAGGCTCGGTGTTCGTCTACCCGATCGTTTTACGTTTTAGTTAATCGTATAACGTTTTATATAATACGTTTTGTTAACGATTTAAAGTATGATATTTTTACTCGAAGTATTTCTTTAAAACACTCATTAGTGAGTTATAAGATATACTTTGACTTTATCTCATCCGTCGGGCGCGTTTCGCACGTTTTCGTTGCTTACAGTTACGTTTTAATAAAACGTGTAATCGTGTAATATATTAAAGTAGATAATGTTTGTTTGGATAAATCCACATTATTTTTGATTGTTTGTCACCAACGTCTGAAGTATTGTGTCGGGATCCGCCCGATATGAAAACGCACGATTTAATCAAATCGCGTACGTGTGTACATATATTAGAATATATCAATACACAAAATGATACATATAATTAATCCTAATTACATGTATTTGCACATATGATTAGGCACTAAATATAGTCCTAATTTGATGGGTGTTACATTCTCCCCTTGTTAAAAGAATTTCGTCCTGAAATTTAGTTCTGAGTCGTGGTATGAGGGGAGTCCGTGAACAAGTGTGGATATTTGAGTCGCATTTGGTCTTCCCGTTCCCAAGTGAATTCCGGACCACGCCGCGAATTCCACCGGACTCTGACGATGGGAATACGACTTTGTTTAAGTTGTTTGACCTCACGGTCCATGATTTCAACAGGTTCTTCAACAAAGTGAAGCTTTTCGTTGACGCGAATCTCGTCAAGGGGGATAATAAGTGTCTCATCAGACAGACATTTCTTTAAATTTGAAATGTGAAAGGTAGGGTGCACACTGCTGAGTTCGGACGGCAGTTGCAATCGATAAGCCACTGGGCCGATCCTTTCAAGGATCTCGAAGGGTCCAATGTACCTGGGGTTTAGCTTTCCGCGTTTGCTAAAACGAATCACGCCTTTCCAAGGCGATACTTTCAAGAGTACTGGATCCCCAACTTGGAACTCGAGTGGTTTGCGTCTCACGTCAGCATAACTTTTCTGACGATCACGGGCAGCTTTGAGTCGGTTCTGAATCTCAGAGATTTTCTCTGTGGTTTCGTGTATGAGCTCGGGACCAGTGAGTTGGCTGTCTCCCACTTCGGTCCAAAAAATCGGTGATCGGCACTTACGACCGTAAAGTGCCTCGAATGGTGCAGCTTTTATGCTGGCATGATAGCTGTTATTGTAGGAAAACTCGCACAATGGCAGATGTCTTTCCAAGTTGGCACCGAAATCAACTACGCAAGCTCGTAGCATATCTTCCAGTGTTTGGATGGTTCGTTCACTTTGACCATCGGTTTGAGGATGGTACGCGGTACTCATATCGAGACGAGTACCCAATGATTTCTGAAGTGATTGCCAAAAGTGAGATGTGAAACGAGCGTCTCTGTCGGAGATAATTGAGATTGGGACACCGTGTCGAGTAACGATCTCCTTGATATAGATTTGTGAAAGGCGCTCCATTTTATCGGTTTCCTTGATTGCAAGGAAGTGAGCAGATTTAGTGAGACGATCGACTATCACCCAAATGGTATCGCAACCGCTCGGTGATTTGGGTAATTTGGTTATGAAGTCCATAGTGATTTGCTCCCATTTCCACTCGGGAATACTGGGTTGTTGGAGCAACCCGGACGGTTTTTGATGTTCAACCTTGACCTTGGAACAGGTAAGGCATTTGCTGACATAGCCGGCAATTTTGGCTTTCATGTTCGGCCACCAATAGAATTCCTTGATGCCGTGATACATTTTATTGGATCCAGGATGGATAGAATATTTGGACTTGTGAGCTTCATCCATCACTAAGTCTCGCAGGTTTCCAAAGGCAGGCAACCAGATTCGGTTCATGAAGTACCTAACTCCATTAGGTTTGATTTCAAATTGCTTATCCATGCCTTGCAAGGCTTCATTCTTAACATTCTCGGGTTTCAAAGCTTCGAGTTGAGCAGCGTGAATCTGAATGGTGAGGTCATTATGAATAGTCATAATGAGAGCTCGGACTCGTAGCGGTTTTACACGCTCCTTGCGGCTGAGGGCATCGGCAACAACATTTGCCTTGCCAGGATGATAACGGATCTCGCAGTCATAATCGGTGAGTAATTCGACCCACCGACGCTGTCTCATGTTGAGATCCTTTTGGTCAAAGATGTGCTGGAGGCTTTTGTGGTCGGTAAAGATGGTGTACTTAGTGCCGTAGAGGTAATGCCTCCAGATTTTGAGAGCAAAGACAACAGCTCCCAACTCAAGATCGTGGGTGGTGTAGTTCTTTTCATGAATTTTGAGTTGTCGTGAAGCGTAAGCAATCACTTTGTCTCATTGCATCAGCACGCAACCGAGACCTTGATGAGAAGCATCGCAGTATAGCACGAAGTCATCAGTGCCTTCGGGTAAAGATAGAATCGGAGCACTGCAAAGCTTTTGTTTCAGAAGTTGGAATGCTGACTCTTGTTTATCAGTCCAGTTGAACTTTTTGTCTTTCTGAGTCAGGGTTGTGAGTGGTTGAGCTATTTTTGAGAAATTCTCAATGAATCGCCGATAGTACCCGGCCAACCCCAAGAATTGGCGTACCTCGGTGGGAGTGGTTGGCGCTTGCCAGTTTTTGATGGCTTCTATTTTTGATGGATCAACATGGATTCCTTGACTATTGACAACATGTCCAAGGAATTGAACGGATTCTATCCAGAATTCACACTTGGAGAATTTAGCATATAACTCCTCGTGTCTGAGTAATTCTAGAATGGTTTTGAGATGTTGCGCATGTTCTTGCTCGTTTCGCGAGTATATGAGGATGTCATCGATAAAGACAATGACGAATTTGTCAAGATAAGGTTTGCACACCCGATTCATCAGATCCATGAATACCGCCGGTGCGTTGGTTAAGCCAAAGGGCATCACTTGGAATTCGTAATGCCCGTAGCGAGTTCTGAAAGCAGTCTTCGGAATGTCGGTGTCGCGAACGCGAAGTTGATGATAACCCGACCGAAGGTCGATCTTCGAATAAATACTCGACCCTTGTAGTTGGTCAAACAGGTCATCAATACGCGGGAGTGGGTATCGGTTTTTGACAGTCAATTTGTTCAACTCCCGGTAGTCGATACACATTCGGAAGGAACCGTCCTTCTTTTTCACAAACAAGACCGGAGCTCCCCAAGGTGAAGAACTCGGCCTAATGAATCCTCGATCCAGGAGCTCCTGTAGCTGGGTAGAAAGCTCCTGAAGTTCAGATGGGGCTAAGCGTTAAGGTGCTCGGGCTACTGGCGCGGCACCCGGTATAAGATCGATTGAGAACTCAACCTGTCTAGTCGGAGGTAGACCAGGTAGTTCTTCCGGAAAGACTTCGGGAAAGTCTCTAACGATTGGCACATCCTCGATTCGTTTCTCTTCTGACTTTTTCTCTGTGATGTGTGCGAGGATGGCAGGATATCCCTTTCTGAGAAACTTTCGGGTTTTCAGATAAGAGATGATGTTCAGTCCCGTTCTGCCGGTCTCCCCTTGTATGACTAAGGTTCTACCAGCAGCGAGGGGAATACGGATGACTTTTTCGAAACAAACGATCTCAGCTCGGTGTTTGGACAACCAGTCCATCCCAACAATGATGTCAAAGCTTCCGATCTTGACGGGTATAAGGTCAATAGAGAAAAGTTCGTCGGCGAGATTTAGAGTGCAATTAGGTATCACACTGTTGGTCTCAATGAGTTTACCGTTAGCTAATTCAACAATGTACTTATCATCTAATGCAACAGGAATGATGTCAAGCAAAGGGCAAAATTCATGGGAAATAAAACTTCTATCCGCACCGGTATCAAAAAGGACAGAGGCAGTAAGATTGTTGAGGAGAAACATACTCGTGACCACGTTCGGGTCTTGACGGGCATCTCCCGAATTCAGAACAAAGGCTCTTCCCCTTGCATTGTTGTTGTTATTGTTTCCATTCTTCAGTTTTGGGCAGTCATTCCTGAAGTGCCCGTCGAGACCGCATTCAAAGCAGGCTTTGGGTTGGTTGGAGTTGTTACTGGTGTTGCGGTTGTTGTTGTGGTTGTTATTGTTGTTGCTTGTGTTGTTGTTGGTTCTAGGGGCTCGGCAGTCTTTGCTAGAATGCCCGTACCTCTTGCAGTTGTTGCAAGGAGTACTGCAAGGACCCTCATGGTGACGGTCACACTTTGAGCAGTGAGGTTTGCTCCCAGTGTAACCCTTCTTCTCCCCAGTTCTAGAGGAATAAGCCCTGACAGTTTCGGACTTCTTGAAGGTTGGTGGGTTGTTAGGGTTTCCAGAAAATTTCCTCTTGTTGTTTGAGGAGGTAGTTGATGTTTCACGGCTGACAATCATAGCCATGAGTTCATGTGCCAGTCGAATGGCACTGTGGATGGTGGCTGGCCTTGATGAGGCGACATTTCCCTGAATGCTCTTGGGAAGGCTGCGGATGTACTTCTTGATGCGTTTTTCGTCCGTGTCAACCAAACCCGGACATAGGAGAGCAAGTTGCTGGAACTTGGTGGTGTAACCAGCAATGTCGTTTCCTTGCACAGTTAAGTGCCAGAATTCTTCCTTCAACTTGTGGAGCTCTTCAGTGGGACAGTATTCATCCCTAAGCATTTTCTTCAGCTTTGCCCATGGGAGTTGGTTAGCCACCTCGATCCCCACAGAGCTGGCATGGGTGTTCCACCAGGTGAGAGCACATTCTTGGAAGGTGTATGCAGCAAATTTGACCTTGTTGTCCTCCGTGCAGTTGCACAAGCCAAAGACAGACTCGGTCCTTTCGATCCATTTGATTAGACCGATGGCACCTTCTGTGCCCTTGAAGTTCAGGGGTCTGCAGCTAAGAAAGTCTTTGTAGGAACAAGGTTTGGCAACAGGTGTGACTTCGGGAGCACCAGTGCTCCTGCTAGAGTTTTGCGGTGAATCTCTAGTGGCTAGGGCTTCGGCCACAGCTCGGGAAACTATGGCAGCAAGCTCAGCATCACTGTAACTCTTCTTCTTTGGCGGCATAGTTCTTCAAAAGATAAATGAAAGGTACATAAGAAATAGTACCAAAATAATAAGCTCGATGGGTGTACACATATTTAAGCGGTAATATGCGACATTATAAGAAATAATCATAAAGTAGAAACAGTGGAAGAAACTATCAATACATAGCATGAAGCTGATTGATCATAGAAAATCTCTAGTTAGAGTCTCGAGAGTCATGACTTAAAAGTCTTACAAAAGCATCAGAAATTGTTACATCCGGTTCAAATGATAAGAGTTTCTCAAAAGACTACATAATATGGGGAGTACAAAAGGTACCAGGAATTGTTACATCCGGTTCGCATTACATAGGTCCTATGAAAGCATAATAAGGTACAGGTTCAGCCTAAGCTAATCCTGGCGTAGATTGAGTTGTGGCAGTAGTGTGGTGAGATGGTCCACAGATTCTGCAAGTCTGCTAACCATTCGGAGGGCGTCCTCGGCTTCCCTTAGACGTGTCTCGCACTGGTTCAGCCTTGACTGTAGGATGGAGATTTCATTTCGGTTGCCAATCACTTGATTGTGGACAACCTCCATGGTTTCGATGGTTTCACCCAGACGATTGTCAAGGGTGTTCATGTGGTTGATTGTGTGTTCGTGATCCTCGGAGACTTGATTGATGCGTTCAAGTGATGTGAGTCTCCAGTTTTCGTTGGTTTCTTGAAGTTCGATATCCATAGCGCCAAGTCGTTGTTCCTGACGGTCTAGTCTAGCGGCCAAGGCCGATAGAGTGAGGTTGTTTGGATATGGGCCAGCTCGAGGCAACCTGTTGTTCCTCCTAGCTACCCTCGGGTTCTGCAACCCAGACTGAGTGTGTGACGAATTGTGTGGTGTGTTTGCCATTCTGAGACAAAGCGTTAGAAAGAGTGAGGCCTATATTCATATAATACATATATAATATAGCCTAAGATATTTAGCGAGAACGAGGCCTATCTATGTATATATATATATATATATCACATAATAGTCTAGGGTGTCTAACACAGACAAGTTTGAGTCCCGGTTTCTCTCGTGGTCAGAGTCAACTAGTGTATCCTGTTCAGTCATGATTCCTTTCAGGTTTCACATCATATTCTTTTAATTGTACATAGTTGATCAGGCTATGTTAAATTAAACTAATACAATGCAGTCACTGAACCTAATCATACCTAGTAAGGAATACCACCTAACGGTCATAGTCTAGGCCCACTAAATGCAACCTAGTTCACTATAACCTTAGGCTCTGATACCAATCTATAACACCCTCAAATTTATCATTTAGCGGAAGCAAGATTTGGGTGTTACTAATCAATAACAAAGCACATAAGATAAAGTGAACGACTCTAAATGCGTCGTTTTAAACATTACAAAAATAATATAAAGGTTTTACATTGTTGTTCTTGTTACAAAAGCTTGCAGCTAAATGTAAAAGATTCTAAGGCATATCAAATTTTACAAAATGTAGAAATGCATGTGAATCTTCTGTAATCTGAATGCGACTCGAGCTAATATATCCTGAGCAGATCTACTACTGCTGGGTACCTGAGAATACATGCTAAAGGTCAGCTAAAAAGCTGGTGAGCTCACAGGTGTAAGTTGATGAAATCCAAGTTATGAACCACAAGATTTAGTTTAGTGATTTGCAAACATGCAAATAAATTATAAGTGTATATTATTGCCATGAGCACATAGTTTGAGCTTAACTGAGTGTGCCAGGATCCACATTCAAGGACCTGATCGAGTTTGCCCCCGGCATGTGCCTAATCTACACATGTATGAACAAATGAAAATGCGTCCGATCGACCGCAGTCATGGTAGCGCGACTACCCCGGACAGGGATTGTCAATCCCATATGGTCTAAAGTTCTAATTCGTTCCATAGCCCAATATCTACTCATTTTGATTTGGTCAAGGTTCTGGTCAGATTCATCAGATCTGCTATGTACTTTTATTTCAGTAACTAAAAATAGCAAATGAGCTTATATTTTTATGAGGCTTACGGATTTGAAAAGTAGACTTCTTAAACTTGATTTTAGGCTCAAGAAACGTTCAATTTCATGTTTTAATGATTTTTATATAATTTGTTGAAGTGAGAACAGAAATCTGGGCAGAAAACAAAACTCAAAATTTCAAGTTCTAAAATGCGATTCGACTTATGTTTTGGACATTTTCTAGTTAAATGAGCAACTAAACATGTATACAAGTGTATTCCAAGTAAATCTAGCAAAAGATCAAGAGTCCTTACAAAGAAGTGGTGAGGAGAAGGAGAAAAGAGTGCGAAAACTTGTTTTCTTGAATTTTCCGACGTGGCGGCCGACGGTGGTTGTATGGCGGACTTATGGTGGCTCAAAGGTGGTGTTAGGGTGGCTGTGGGTGATGGTGGTGATCTTGGGGCTGCTCTAGCCGAAATGAAGAGAGAGGAAGGAGTTGGGAGAGAGTTGGATGGAGTGGAGTGTGAAGTGAGGGAGTATGGGGAAGCTTGAGTGTGTAAGTAACAAAGGAAGGAAGAGTCAAAGGCATGGGGTGGGCTCTTGGGGCAGATTTTCTGCACAAATTTCGTGGGTCCCACCCCCAAGTAGTTGTTTAATTCATTTCCCAAAAGTTACGTTAGGCTCGGTGTTCGTCTACCCGATCGTTTTACGTTTTAGTTAATCGTATAACGTTTTATATAATACGTTTTGTTAACGATTTAAAGTATGATATTTTTACTCGAAGTATTTCTTTAAAACACTCATTAGTGAGTTATAAGATATACTTTGACTTTATCTCATCCGTCGGGCGCGTTTCGCACGTTTTCGTTGCTTACAGTTACGTTTTAATAAAACGTGTAATCGTGTAATATATTAAAGTAGATAATGTTTGTTTGGATAAATCCACATTATTTTTGATTGTTTGTCACCAACGTCTGAAGTATTGTGTCGGGATCCGCCCGATATGAAAACGCACGATTTAATCAAATCGCGTACGTGTGTACATATATTAGAATATATCAATACACAAAATGATACATATAATTAATCCTAATTACATGTATTTGCACATATGATTAGGCACTAAATATAGTCCTAATTTGACGGGTGTTACATAAACGATACTAGATATGTGTAATATATTCCCACAATATATTAAAGCTAATATTGTTTGTTTGGTTAATTCCAAATTATTTAAAAGTTTTTGTCACCAACGTCCAATCTAAATTGTATAGGACCTCATCCATTTGGGCAGTGTATGATTTAGACAAATCGCGTATGCGTGTAAGTAATTTTCACGAAAGCCTCATATACTTAGATTAATACAAAACTAAATACAGGAAAGTACAAGTAGTTAGGCACAAATCAAAAGTCCTAATTTGACGGGTGTTACAAAATTGGAAGCTGATTTTAAGCATGTATCGTGACCTTTTTGAAGATAGAACAACTCATCTTTCTTGAAATATCTATTCTATAGTCGTGTATTTTTTGTCTTGACATCAAATTGCCAAAATCAATGTTTCAGGTTGATTTGAAGGATAAATGGAGAAATTTGACACGCTAGTGGCTACCTTAATGTGCATGAACACCATCTTGTGAAACCGTAGTTGAGATGGACTAGCAAAATCTGCCGTTTGAAAATGAGTGACGGTAATGAAATGGTCTTTTGTTAATATTGTAGATATTAAAATCTATAGATGTATTGGTTGTCTCGTTGTTGCAACCCTTTTTGGTTCTAAGCTTATTCACTGGTACGTTTCTAGGTATGTTTAGTTTGCGGGTTTTACAACCGTGCTTTTGTGTGATATATTATGTAATATATGCGGTACAGATGTTATGTACTTATGCTCACATATATGATCACCGCTTAGAGTGATATGTTAACATGGAATGATATCCGCCAAGTTTGATATATCTTAACGACAGAAACTAGTACTTGACTTGACCCAACCCTGAGCTTGCTCGGCTTGTAAAAATACTTTGGATTATGCTTTGGCTGCCAATTTGTTAAACCAAAAAAGTTGGGGCCAAGGCTTAGCTCTTACAGGGTTAGTTAACATGTGGGCCTATTATCTTGATTTTAGGTTGGCTCTGGCCTGTATGGAATGTTTTACCTCTAACCATATGTAGAAAAATGTAAGGGTTTATCAGCAATACTATCAAATTTCAGGGTGCTAAAGTTGTACATCTAGTGTTTTAAAGGACCTATCGACACATATTTTCTATATTTGGAAGTTTTAAATGTTCGAGTACAACATGGAATTATAATCAGGGCCAAGATGTCTGAAAATATCTTTAAATAAAGACTTGGAAAATAAGGTGTTGACGATAAAGACTTTTCAGCTTGTTCAATATCGAATCCCCACCTTCTCACCTAAAATCACATCAAGTGAATAGTTCATTCGTAAATAAGCAGCGTTTTTGCACCCATATCGTACCGTATACAAGTAACTTATTTTCTCCTACAAACGTTACCTGACTTTATTTTCTAAATGGCAGTCGTACATTGTCAGTTTTTATTTTTACACTAGCAAATATGTTTTATGATGTTCTACGGTCCAATAATATATAAAACATGCATGTTTATTTGTGTACAGATGAAAAATGGTGGCGTACGAATTTTTCCAAAAGTGACATTATGGCTGCTGCATAACTTTCATTACGGCAACTGTTTGTTCGACGAGTAAGCAAGATAGGAGAAGAAGGGTTTCACTTACGTACAATCTTCTGCGTTTTTTTTTTGGGATCAACTTACAAACATCTGTTGCAATCGAACGCATAGAATCGGGGAAGGGAACAAACAGTTAAACAGAGTTGTTGTGTGTCGTAGGTTGAGCCACTTGCGATCCTTGTGGCCTCATTGACACCCTTCAACAAGGGGTACATTGACATGTGGTGGAGCCAATAAACCCAAATACTTGATGTTGAGAGGGCCCTGTTTTATGTATGTTCAATGAGTATATTTATATTTATATATATGGTAAATTGTTAAAATGACATTCATATATATGAGTACCTTGCTATATTGTCAATATATTTCATATTTATGGCTTGTTTTTATTTTTATATTATAATTACGGAAATTTTTTATTTATGGAATATCATATACGCTGTTTACATCATATCTATCGTAGTTTATCACAACTTTTGAAGCACAAAAACATTTCCGAATTCGTTAGTTTAAACTTTTTAAGTATAGTATATGATTATTCGCTTATTATAATAATCCGTGTAGTAAACTGTACGAACGATTATTCCTAAAACTAAAGCTTACAAGCTAAAAGCAAACAATATCAATGTAATACAATTAGCCCATTTCGATTCTAAATAGCATATTTATTTTTCTCAATTTAGACGTTGTTACTATTTTTGGTCATGAAATCAACATTCTGTTACTAGTCTTCGGGTGTGTTTGGATGAGAAATTTTTAGGGGCTTTTGGGGGCACTTCTATTTTTTATAAGCCCAATCATAAGTATTGTTTGACAACATAAAAAAATGAGGCTTCTTGAAAAAATAATCCCTTAAGCCATAAAACAAAAAGCTTGAAGTCACTTTTGAATAGAACTCCAAGCTTCAGCTCCAACCACAAACTCTACCCCGTTGTTGCCAAACAAACCCTTCCTGAAAAAGTAATTTTGTGTAAAACAAAACTTTGGACAAAATATCTTATCTTATATATATATATTCCTTAAAAAGTCTATCATTATTTTTATTATATTTTGTGAACCCCTGGATTGTACATTTTCAATTTCATGCATACGTTAAGTTGTACCAATCAATTAATTAGATCCACACGTACAACATATATCATCTAATATTCAAAAAAATAAATAATTTAACACATTATTCAAAATCAATCACAACCTCTTTCTCATCATCATCTCTTTCTATTCCATCAAGACTTCCATGGATTCCATATCAATTAATTAGATCCACACGTACAACATTATTCTACATTTTTCTTGATTCTTACTTCATTAGAAACCACTATATTCTTTGCTTTTACAATCTTTTACCTTGTTACAATTATTCCAACACTTTTTAATCCCTCCAAAACCACAAAAAGAATCTACTTCTAATTAATCCAACATCACAAATGGTTCGGGCCATGGCGTATAGGCGACTACAACAAACCGACATCAATATTCCACCATCATCCGCCAACGGAACTACAACCGATGGTGGTTATACGGGTGATGACAACTTTGACAATAACATGATGATCATACTAGCTGTCTTGCTATGTGCTTTGATTTGCGCACTCGGGCTTAATTCGGTAGTTCGGTGCTTTTTTAGGTGCGGCCGGACATTTCTTTCTGAGAATCCTAGACAAACCACCACCGGAATGGCCTCAAATGACCGGAAACACGGTAAGTTGAGTGACATACCGGTGGTGGTTTATCGGCTGGAGATGAAAACTCCGGCCACTGATTGTCCGATTTGCCTCGGAGATTTTACTGAAGGTGAAAAGATGAGAATTATGCCTAAGTGTAAACATTGGTTTCATGTTAAATGTATAGATAGATGGCTTTTGTCACATTCATCATGTCCAATATGTCGGCAGCTTTTATTTGAGCTTGATGAGGTTTAATTGTGATCATAAAGTTTATTTTTTGGTTATTTTATTCAATATTTGATGAAGTTTAAACTTAAAGGTTGTAAATATGATAAAATGTTTCTTTAAGGACCTTAATGTTAACAACTGCTACATTTTTTTTTTTGAAATTTCGTAATGCCCCTGAACTTTGTTATAATGACTTACACAACCAAGAAGACATGAACCATTCCTCTAACAATTAACTGTATGCTTTAAGAATGACCTTGACATGTCCAATCAAATGGTATATTTTTATTTAAAAAATACAGAAAAAATATATGGATGTCACTTCACTTTTATTAACAGCACAAAACTATATTGGTATATATAATGTATATATAGGGCCGCCTTTGAGTTTCAAAGTACTGTAAGAGAGGATGTGTTGGTCTAACCATCTATCTCATCTAACCAAATTAAGGTACACCATATTCTTGTGGTATGCACTTCATAGGAATTTATTGTAAATAATGTATTACCAATTACATACGCTACGTGTACAAATAAAAACTTATTTACCCATAAAATAAATTATCTCACAAACAACAAATCGAAAAATTATGAAAATTGCACCATAAAATTCAACGTTTTCTCATATTCGATTTGAGATTAATCAAGACATACTTTCAACGAGTTTATTTTTTTTTCCATTTTTTTGGTGGGTTTTATAAATTATAAACATATGTGTTACAATTTTGTTATAAATTAGATTTAGGGTTACGGTTAGGTTTTAGTAGAGTTTAGTAATGTTTAGGGTTTTAGAAGGGTTTGGGGTGTAGGGTTTAGTAGGGTTTAGGGTTTAGTAGGCTTTAGGTATTAAGGTTTAGTAAAGCGTTTTGTAACACCCCAATTTTCCTAAATATATTTATATATATATATATATATATATATATATATAAGTTAAAGAGTACTTTTTAGTATGTATAATTATGTAGTAAAAATTTATATTTGTAAGTTAGGAAAAGTTAACTTGTGAGAGATTAGTTAGTTAGCTAGTTAAATTGTAGTAAGTGATTTGAGGGACTGGTTTGACAGATCAGGAAAGTAGAGGGGTATAAAGTGAAAATATTTTAATTAAATCCCTCCTACTAAAAAAGTCCGGAAGAAAAATTTTAACACATAGTGTGTGTATCTTTGCGTGTCCACAAGAAGAAAAAGAGAGGGAGAAGAGAGCAAAAAGATTTCCAACCAAATTGAAATCAATTCTTGTTTCTTTTGCGATTCTAAGTTCATAATCATCATATACAAGGTGGGTAAAGAGCTAAGAAGAGATATTGTTTATGCTTTCAATATCAACCATTTTGCAAGGTAAAGTATAGGGGGATAGGGACCAAGTATGTTATTTTGTAGATTGAAATGGTAATTTGAGTATGGCAATGGAGTTGCGAGAAATGTCCTTGTCTATGTAGAAATTATCATTGTAGCGTTCTTTTGAGTAGGAACAATGTAGTAAAGTTAGAGGATCCTTGTATGTGAGTAGTTAGATCATTCGAGAATGGTCTATATCTTGTAGAAGGTTGTTCATACGAGTATGATCACCTAGTAGTATATGGTAGACAGAACGTATGAATATGCTCTATAAATTGTAGTAAGTTGGTCATAAGAGTATGATCAAACTGTAGTAGTTTGTAGTTGTAGTTATTAATTTCTATTACTAACTAAGCATGTTGTGCTTACCCCTGTTGTAGTATGATTTTTGTGTAGGTAAAAGAATGTTAAGTGTCAAGTTAGGCAAAGGAGACGAGGATCAGTTAGTGGTGGGACTTGGTACAAGTTAGTAAGTCAAAATTCCTTGTGTAGAAATCATGCTCTTGATATAGTTATGAAAGCCCCCTTTGAGTTAAAATATCTTAGTTTGAGTATAAACTTGTAGTTTTGTATCTTTGAACCGTTTGAGAATATTGACGAAATGTTAAAATTGTAAGTGGGTCAATATCTATGGTAGTAACTCATAGAGTATGTCAAACTTTGTTAAGTTGTGAAATCAAGTTCTTATGTTTGAGTTTGAAACAAAATATTTGATCATTGTTTTCAAAATTTGTTAATTTTCTTTAGAACTGGTTGATATTCTTTAGAATTGGCTAGTATTCTTCAGAATTGGTTAGTATTTTTTAAAATTCGTTAGTATTCTTTGTAATTCGTTAGTATTTTTTTTTAAATCAAATCAGGGCGTTTCAAGTTGGTATCAGAGCTATGGTTTAAGGGATTCGAGTATCCACCGTTAGTTAATACTTGGACTTATACCTAGTAGATTGTTAGTAGAGCATTATTTAAAATAATTAATTGTTGTAGTCATTTCGTAGAGCATGAGTTTAAGCAATTATTTGTATTTTATATGAGTAGAGTAGATAATAAATCGTTAAATACTTATGAATTGAGACGTAATGTGATCACTTTAATGAGGTACAACGTGATGAGATCATTAGTGTGTCTGACCAATGCAATAATTATCATATGATGTTGTATTGAGCTATGGAAGTCACAGAATGTCAAGAGGATTAAGTTAATATGAAACTAAATTGTGAGTATGCTATATGTAAGTTTGTAGATATGTAGTTGAGATTTTGAGTTAATTAATCATGTAATTGTCTATATGTGATACAGCAGGAACTAGAGGGTTATATATGTGAGGAGAAAATGCAGGTAGAGAAGAGTCACCGGTTCAAGCAAGTAGAGTTACGACAAGTGAGTTAAGGGAGTTAATTTCTGAAGAGGTAGCTAGATCTATAAAGAAAGTACTTCCTTTTCTATTGTAGAGGGTTACAAAGACAATCCGAGAGGTAGTTTCAGGAGAGTTTCAATGTATGAAAGATGAATTCAACGAGAATAGACCAACCGTAAGTAGTGTAGTAAATGAGAAAGCGCCGGTAATTGATAGCCAAGAGGAGAAGCAGAAGTTAACCTATAAGGATTTTATGGCTTGTAAACCTCTAGAGTATCACGGTGAGGCAGACCCGATTAAATGTATTCGATGGCTCTCAGAAGTTGAGGGAGCTTTTGATGTTTCAGAATGTCCAAGTAGGTTGAAAGTAAAGTATGCTACAAGTTTGTTGAGATCAAATGGCAAAGAATGGTGGGATTTTCAAAAACAAACAATGGGTGCGGAAATGGCAAATGGAAAATCTTGGGATGAGTTTAAGAAAATGGTTGAGTCGGCCTTTTGTTTGGAAGCAGAGTTAACAAAAATTCGTAGGGACTTTATTCATATGAGGCAAACTGACTGTGAATGAAATTGCTGGAATTTTCTTGGAAAGGGCACGTTTTTGCCCAGAATACGCAGAAAATCCAAAGAGATTGATGAGTCATTTCTATAATGTGTTGAAGAAGGATGTACGTCAATTCTGTTATCCTGAGAGATGGACGAAGTTTGAGGAATTAGTCAATGAAACTCGGAAGCGACAGATAGAGATAAGTAGAGACGATGATGAGTCATTAAAAAGAAAGGTAGTACAACATTCAGAGTCATCAAAAAGAGTCAAATTTAGTGGAAGTGGTAAAGGCAGAAGTAGTGGCAGAGATAATAGTAGTAGTAACAAAGACAGTGGTAGTAGTAGTGGCAGAGATAGTGGTAGTAGTAGTGGAAGTGGTAGTGGTGGTAGAAGGAAGTGATAGTGGTAGTGAAAGTGGTAGTGGGGGTGGTAGGAGAGAGGTGCTAGAATGTGAGATGTGTCATTGGAAGCATGTGGGTGAGTGTTTGGCAGGAGCAAAAGGGTGTTATCAATGCGGAAAGGAAGGTCATTTTATGCGTGATTGCCCTGAGTCAGTTCATGAAACGCCCCGAAAACTTTAACATTGTTTTAAAGGTACATAAGCAATCCTAGAAAAAGGGTGGGATTGTGTACCTACAAGAAATTTCCCACTGTTACCAATTGACACATACATACGCAATCCTAAACTTAAGTGGGATCGCATACTTACAAAGGAAAACCAACTGTGAACGACTTTCACATACTTACGCGATCCTCGGATTTTGTGATGAGATCGCGTATCACTGAACAAAATGGATTGTGATCATTTTACACTAACATAGACAATCCTAGAATCCCTCTGGGATTGCGTATCCAAGCTCATCAGCTAAACATTTATCAAACTTAGATTTTGGGCCAAGTTCATAAGCGCATAACTTTTAACTCATTAAGAGTTAGGACCTAATATTTTGCACACACATCCAATATGACAAAATAAAACTTTCCCTTATTACACTTTTCTGAATTTCACATTAAGGAAGAATTCGAACATATGACTAGTTTATATCATTTCGAATACTTTTTGATGACATACCAAAACTCAAACCATTCAATCTCTGACTTTGACCTTTTACCCACATATTATACCATACATTTGACATCTAATCCAATAACAACAAACATCATACGTCCACCATAACTCATTTTAACATAATCACACTTTGATGACCCATTTGGGCACTTTTTGACCCGTTTTTCATAACGAGTACATTTTGACTCATTCAATTACACTTTCATATATAATTGACCATTTCCAAGGTAGTTGACTATATGTCACACCAAACTTAAACCAAAGTTTTACTTTGACCTTTGAACATGGTTCATCACTTAACCATTTCTATCATACAACAAACTTAACATACCACTTTCTACTAACCGTGTACTTTCACCATTCATCTTGACTTTACTAAGTCAAAGATATACATCATTATTTATTAACCGCTTTATACTTTACACATTAACCTTGTACATCTTTAAAACATTGTTGGGCGAGGCATTCATAACAACAATTTAAAAGAGAAGGAGCTTATCTAACCATATATAAGCAAGCTCTATTCTACTCTAACTTCCTGCAACCTTGTTTACACATTCAAGCCAATTGGTTCAACCGAACCAAGAACCTACAACATTAAAAACTAAAAGGGTAATCTTTAAGCTTAGTGAGCATACGAGAAATTAAATGAAAAATACTTTAACAATAATTCAACAATTATAACCTTATTAACCACATTTACATATAAAAGCCTTTTCCATGCATCAAGCTAGTGCAATAGCACTAGTTGACTAAACTTTACCATTCATCAAGCTAGTGCATAGCATTAGTTGACTAAACTTTACCATTCATCAAGCTAGTGCATATCATTTGTTGACTAAACTCTTTAACTCTTCCACAATATTAAGGATCATTAACAACTTCCACATATCGATCTACTTACTTAGTAAGTAATGGAAATAACTTTACATAACTTCTTTTTTGGGTAAAGGGATATCCATTTACTTAGTAAGTAACTTTACATAACTTCTTACACATACTTACTTGACTTCTCATACCGAAACATAACCACATATATATATAGGACACGTATTCATCCACATATCTTTACAAAAGCTTATTACACATAGTTCCACATAACTTTCATATATTACAAGTTCTTTCAACACTTATCTCTTAGCATGTATTCATATCACATGCCATAGTATTAACATAACTAATCAACGATATATGGAGTCAACCATAAACCACAATATAATACATAAACAATACTTCTACCAGTTGTATGAACCTCTTGCTCGGAGGTAATCTGGAATATAAAACCATTACCCATTTAACCCCCCATATTACTCACCTTAGCTTTTTAGGAAATTAGGCGACTTAACACTTGATTATTGATACCACATCTTTTGATCACATATCATAATACATATCATTATAACAACACATTTGGCATCAACCGGTGATTAACTCAACTAATGATCATTACCATTTCTTTACACTTACAAGTTGATCTTTAATCAATTAAACATAACTTTACTTTACTTTACATGATCATCTTTAATTTAAACATTCCATACTTGCTTTTTAGTCAAAACATCATAATCATGTGAGTTATTATCAACATTAAACTCATTTTCTAATCATTTAACCATCAGTTGAACTAGTTAAGCTTTTAAAGTTAACTAATTTAATTCTCACCAATTTCATCTTTTAAGTTATGATCAATGTGATCACAACAACACTTTTATCAACACTAAAAATTTTCTAATCAACATATTTAGACCATTAACAAGGTCAATTAACATCAATCAACTAAAACTCATATCTAATCATAGAATTCACTAAAATCCCATCATTAGGTTTAATGAACACTTAATAAATTTCATAGCCTTTAGCTTAATTCAAGTTAACATACTTTTTCATTCAAGCTTTATTAACAATAACTAAGCAAAATCTACCATCAATTTCATCTTAAACTCATCAATTACTCAAACCCTTAAAAAAAACTCATTTCTAGGTTTAGAAGAATCAAAGAATATAATCATACCTTTCATTATAGAAGATTAGGGAGTGATTACTTGAACGATTATAGCTTCAATTTGAATGTTACATGTTGAATTTCTGTTTTCTCTTTGCTTCCTGCGTTCTCTCAAAGTTTCCGGGATGTGTTTATAATATATAGGAATAATAATGATACGTACATACATAATATGGATATGTATATGTTTTATTTTATTCCCCGTAATTACTATTGTCTGGAACTTAAAAACCAACTACAATTATTACTATTTTATTTCACCTAAAATAAAAATAACTTATAGTAATTACTTTTACCTTTACCACAATAATACTTTAAATTTTAGGGTGTTACAGTTCGAGTATGCTTTAATTGCCACAAGCCGGGACACATGAAAAAGGATTGCCCTAAACTTTAAGGTACCTTTGCAATAAATTGTAGACTTATGTATGTATTGTTTGATCACGAATTTCAAAATATTTTGTAGCAGGAAATCTAATATCCATGAAGTTGGAAGAGTTGATGTTGTTATGTGAATGTATTGGCTTAGTACGTATGAAGTCATTAATCAAAGTAGAGAGTATTATCTAGCCAAGTGGGGCAGCTGTAGGTGTTTATGGCGAAGAACTGTATGTGTATCAGAGGAGAATGAGTAAGTATTATCAAGTAGTACAGTAAGCATAGATTGTGAGGACACAATCCTATTAAATGGGGGAGAGTTGTAACAGTCCCAGGTCAGTTTTTATACTAAAATACTCTATGTTCCGAGCTCAATTTATCTAAGTAAACATTCACGAAAAATTCCGAGAAAATTATCTAATGTTTCCCTATGTCTTAGCTTCGTACCATTTTTTGTTTCATAATTTTTAGCTAATGAATAGTGGGTCAAATAATTACATAATCAACCCTGTGTCCAGCAGCTATCAATATTGACACAGGTTTAAAAATTAGTTTATATCTCGAGTTCTACTTATTCGTTGAAAACATAATTAAACTACTTTGAAAGCTAACTAAATTTGTAGTCTTTAGGAAAATACCTTACGTCTTTTTGTGCTTTGTACACGGAGATATAGTGTCGTGAAATTTGTGTCAAAATTTGTCATCCGAGACAGATTAGCTATATGTTTTCATCAATTAATTTTCGGGTAGTAAACGGTGTCAAAAAATTACGATACCACTTGAATATTTTAGCTAACTTCCTGAACTTACTTTTTGACATAAAAATCGACCATTTTGGTGGTATTATGAGTTCGTAATTTTGATGTGACTCCCAGACGTCACGTGTCATTCCGTGAATGTCTAGTCGCGACACCAGTGGGTGTTTTAAATTTGTAATTGTGGGGCATATGTTTTTCCTAACAATGCTAATCCTAAGGGTGAGCAAGTGGTAGGTATGACCTAGAGTCGTTCTTCGAACCGACTGAATTGAAACTAAGGTGTGGCAGATGAGGGCTTTCAAACTAGTGAAGGGTTTATAAAATAGTGAGGGATTTTTTGTTTTTCTATTAACTAACGTAGGCAAGTAAATAAATAAAAGCAAAACTAAAATAAAAGATAAAGCAGATAAGATAAACATAGCGTTTGTTGAGACTTCGTTAATTAAGTTATGGTATAATGTTTGGAGAAACTGTTTTAAAGGATGTTTGTTAATTGTTACTCTTAGATTTGACTTTTTGTTTGGTAATGAGTCCCCTCTTCTTGGTTTAAATACGTTTCGATTTAAAACGCGAAAGATACGATACGTACGATTGGTTTTCTAAAGGTTTTAAGATTTTTAATAAAGTAACCAAAAGTAAATACGAAACTTTATAAGAAATTTTCGCGAATTAAAATTGTGATTTAAATTGCGCGCGGAAAGTTGTTTGCGTTTAAACAAAATGAGTTTATTTTAAAACGAAACAATATTTTTGTGTACTTTAAACTTTTAAAACAAATCATAATCGATTTACCAAAATTTTAAAATTTAAAACTTCGTTAAATTTTTCTGAAAAGTTTGAACTTACGCGAATCGCGCGAGTTTAAAGTTTAAAGAACGTTTTCTTGCTTTAAAAACGATAAATTACTTTAAACTAACACTAATTAACCTAAATAAGCTTGGGGTGCCTCCAAAGAGCGCTTTGTTAAATATGTAAGCTCGTCCATACCAGACTTACTGTTTTACCGGATAGTGTCCGAGATGACACTTTTTGGTACGTTTGATGCTTCGGATAGAGACAAGGTATAGCGGGAAATAAACGTACCTTGGAGAGCTCGGATGACATAATAAACTAAATCAGCAGGGTTTATGTAATACCGTTCAAATTCTGTTAAGAATTCTCGCTCTTCTTAACTGAGTTGTAACAATGCATCGATAAAACAATTAAATTCCCTTTTCACCTTTTTCTGGTTTGAAATGCCATCCCTAAATCCTGTATCTAGATAAGAAAGATCATAGAGCAGTTTTGAAAGTAAATCCACAAATTCCGTTTCCTCAGAAGAATCAGGATTTGTGTAAGTAGTGTGAACTGCTTGCGAAAGCTCTTTGATATAAATCTTCTGTTGGTTTGGTAAACGGAAATTTGGTTTTTTTGAAGAACTGGATCAGCTGGATATGGATCTGTTTCCTTTTTGCAAAGAAAGCAGCGTCCATGGCTTCCTCAGTTGATTTGGGAAAAATAGCTCTAAGTTCGTTAGTTAAATAAGTAGCAGGATCAACAAAGAATGGAATATCACTAAGAACCAAGACAGACTTGATAGGGCTTCTTTCTATCCAAAATTCAAGCTCGTAAATCAGGGCCGCAACATAACGATTTATCCTAGGTTGTGAAATAGAGGAATAATCGGTGCTGGCAAGTAAATCCATTTAAAGATCTAACTCTGATTTTAACAATAGCTCGTCTTTTCTACTGTGGTTAGCACGGAGAAGTCTAATTATCCTATCAATTTCCACAAAGGTCTTTCTCTGCTCACATGTAAATGGAAAATCAGATATCTTAAGGTATTTCAGAAAGTTGGCATAAATATCTATCCTCCTGTTGGGCTTTAGAGAATTTCCTAAGTGAAGGTCGGTTTTTGATTCGAGTAGATGATTCTTAGATTCAGTGTTTAATCGGGTTGGTGTTTCTATCCTAAGTTCACTCTCAACCTGATATTGGAGACGCTCTTCCTCAACTACACTTGAATAAAGAGTAGTGGGGTGGGCTCGCAAAATATCTGGGAGATCGTACTCAAAGTATTCATCTAAACAATGAAGATGTTCATTCAAATCCATCTAAGGCATGGGTGGATAAAAGAACACTTTGATTCCAAATGGTTCATCATCAGGTAAAGTAGCAGGTCTAATATAGTGCGGATACCTAGACAAGATTGACAAAATCTCAGGGTCAAAATGTGGGTTGACCACTTAAAGCAATAGTAACAGAAGCTGGAATCTTCTGCTGAGATTCATCAAAACCTAAGTCTAAGCTCAATATTTTTGGGCTCTCAACTTCATGGTTAACACATACCTCTCTAACGTCAGAGGAGTTTGACTCATACTCTGGACAGTCAAAGAATTCCGTATCTACCAAAGCCGTCATCTCATCCATCATCATTTGATTGAGAGGAGAGATGGGGTTTGAAGGAGAATTAGGGTTTTCCATTTTCTATTTTTTTTTTTGTATTTTCTAAGGTTTTAAGAACTAAGTTATCTAATCTAATAAGCAATAAAATTCCTAAGTAATGATAATCTTAAGGAAGGATATCCTAAAGTTAATTATCTAAGGCATAATTCAATTCGTGATGGAACCGATCCCAGGAAGCGACGCCAAAACTTGACGCGCCACCAACCATCACGTGTCGTCAACGCGACCGTATGGCAGCACGTTGGTGTAAGTTTTATAATTTATATTTTGTTGGGCTCAAACTATGCTAGCTACCTACCTTGTGGTTAAGGTGGCAAGTATAACTCGAGTGTCGTCCAAAATCGGAACGAATTGAATTGAATTGGAACCTACCAAAGATAACTTGACAATAGGATGGGTTTAGAAACAAGGTAGGTATGAGTTTGGTTTTATCTAATCTAATATAAAGACAGGAATTAAAATGCATGAAAGTAAATGAGAATATAAGCAGCAGGTAGAGAGTGATTGCTGAAACTTCGATGATTAGGGTTTCGAGATGATATTATATTGATGATAGGTGAATCCTAGGCTATCCTGATTCTGATCAGATGGGACTGTCTTCAGACCCACCTCACCGTCTCTTTCGGAGACTAAGCGACTCTCTAAATGGAGTTAAGGAATAAGGCGACAGTCCACAACATTGACTTTTCTTAACACCTATGTCTATCCAATTTTAATAGAGTAATACTGGTTGTTTGCTGAATAAGTTAAACTATCGGTTAAGTAGAGATTAGGGGTTTTAAGCATCTGGGATTTCAACAATCACATATTAATCTAGCTAATCAGCATGGCAATAATCATAAATCGTATTGAAATAATATGCAAAGTAAACATTATAACAGTAAGAGAATAAGATAATATCACCGGATTAGAAGAGTAATACTGAGGATTACAACAGTCTGACTTGAATAACCTTGCTACAGCTTGACTACCCAATTACAACTTGAATAACATTTTGATGTAAACTTTGGTTTTATCAATACAATGTAAAACGACGCATTTAGTGGTCGTTCATTATATCTTATGCGCTGTGTATATTGATTAGTCGCGCCCCAAACCGATTCGCTTCCGCAACCCGAATTTGGGGGTGTGACAGATTGGTATCAGAACCTAAGGTAATAGTGAACTAAGTTGCATTTAGTGGGCCTAGACTATGACCGTTAGGCAGTATTCCTTATTAAGTATGATTAGGTTCAGTGACTACATGGTATTGGTTTAATTTAACATAGCCTGATCAACTATGTACAATTAAAAGAATATGATGTGAGATCTGAAAGGAGTCATGATTGAACAGGATACACTAGTTGACTCTGACCACGAGAGAAACCGGGACTCAAACATGTCTGTGTTAGACACTTTAGGCAATTATGTGATATATATATATATATATATATATATATATATATATATACATACATACATAGATAGGCCTCGCTCTCGCTCAATATCTTAGGCTATATTATATATGTATTATATGAATATAGGTCTCATTCTTTTTAACGCTTTGTCTCAGAATGGCAAACACACCACCCAATTTGTCATGCTCTCATCCGAATGGATCGCGAAACCCAAGGGTGGCTAGGAGGAACACCAGGTTGCCTTGAGCTGACCCATACCCCACTTACTTCACTTTGTCGGACTTAGCCACTAGGCTACACCGACACGAGCAACGACTTAATACTATGGATATCGAACTACAAGAAACCAATGAAAATTGGAGACTCACATCACTCGAAAGTATCAATCAAGTCTCCGAAGATCACGAAAACACCGTCAACCACATGGACACCCTTGACAACCATCTGGGTGAAACCATCGAAACTATGGAGATTGTCCACAACCAAGTGATTGGCAACCGAAATGAAATCTCCATCCTACAATCAAAGCTGAATCCGTGTGAGACACGTCTAAGGGAAACCAAGGACGCCCTCCAAATAGTTAGCAGACTTGCAGAATCTGTAGTTCACTTCACCGCACTACTGCTACAACTCAATCTACTTTAGGATTAGCTTAGGCTAAATCTGTACTTTATCATGTTTTTGTAGGACCTATGTAATTCGAACGGATGTAACAATTCCCGACATCTTTTGTTAAAAACCTAATCCTGTAACTGTTGGGACACGTAACTCGAAATTGTCTATAATCGTTTAAAATCGTAATATCAATCGACAATTTCTCTCAACTATCTTACATTGTTAATTTTCATTTTGTGATGTTGTATATTACCACTTTAATATATGTACATCTATCGAATTATCATTCTGGTATAACTTCTCATTTGCCTCTTGTTTCTCTCTTGAATAATCATGCCGCCAAAGAAGAAAAGTTACAGTGATGCCGAACTTGCTGCCGTCGTATCTCGAGCAGTGGCCGATGCTTTGGCTGCTCGGGATTCCTCTCGAAACTCTCGAAGTAATGATGAGACCTCAGTCAATACCCCTGTTATCAAACCTTGCTCTTACAAGGATTTTCTTAGCTGCAAACCGCTTTACTTCAAAGGCACGGAAGGTGCTATTGGTCTAATCAGGTGGATCGAACGTATGGAATCCATCTTCAACCATTGTAACTGTACGGAGGATAACAAAATCAAGTTTGCTGCCTACACCTTTCAGGAAGGTGCTCTTACGTGGTGGATCACCAATGCAAATTCTATGGGCATTGAGATAACAAACCGACTTCCTTGGGCTGAACTGAAGAAAAAGCTTAGGGAGAAATACTGTCCCGAAGAAGAACTGCACCGTCTGGAGGAAGAATTCTGTCACTTGATAGTGCAGGGAAATGACATTGCTGGATATACCACCAAATTCTAGCAATTCGCTTTCTTATGCCCGAGTTTGGTTGATCCGGAGGAGAAGTGCATCAAAAGGTACATCCGCGACCTCCCGGAGAATATCCAGGGGAACGTCGCCTCATCAAAGCCAACCACCATTGAAAGTGCAATCCGGTTGGCACACGAACTCATGGCCATGGTTGTCAGCCGTGAGACATCCAACACATCCTCCCACAACAACAACAAACGCAAATCATCCGAACCCTACAATAACCACAACAAGAAATCCAATGCCATCCAAGTTTACAACACAAATTCTGAACCCAAATGTGGATACACTGGGGACAGGCCATACTGCTCCAAGTGTAACTACCACTATGATGGTCCATGCAGTACTCTCTGCAACAACTGCAGAAGGTACGAGCACTTAACCAAAGATTGTCGAGCCCCCAAATCCAACAACAACACCTCTCACAACAATTCCAAACAACTCAAATCCTGCTTTGGGTGTGGGGAAATGGGACACTTCAGAAACGAATGTCCTAAAAACGAGAACAAGAGCAACAACAACGCAAGGGGAAGAGCATTCGTACTCAAATCTGGGGATGCCCGTCAGGACCCGAATGTGGTCACGGGTATGTTCCTTCTTAACAACTTATCTGCTTCTATTCTGTTTGATACTGGTGCCGATAGAAGCTTTATTTCTGATGAGTTTTACCCCCTATTTGATATCACACCTATTGCTCTAGATGTTAAGTACACCGTAGAACTTGCAAATGGTAAACTCATAGAAACCGATAGTGTTATACCTAATTGCACTTTAAACCTAGCGAACGAGACCTTCTCAATCGATCTTATACCTGTTGAAATTGGAAGTTTCGACGTCATCATTGGTATGGACTGGTTGTCCAAGCATCGTGCCGAAATCATTTGCTACGATAAAATCGTTCGCATTCCTGTCGCCGTCGGTAGAACCTTGGTCATACAGGGGGAGACCGGTGGGACGAGACTCAACATCATGTCTTGCTTAAAAACCCCGAAATTTCTGAGAAAGGGTTATCCAACAATCCTCGCACACATCATGGAGAAAAAGTTCAGAGGAGAAGCGACTTGAGGATGTGCCCATCGTTCGAGACTTTCCAAAAGTCTTTTCCGAAGAACTACTTGGTCTACCACCACCAAGACAGGTTGAGTTCTCAATCGACCTTGTTGCACCCGCAACCGTCGATTCAGCATCGTTGTGATTTCTGATGGTGGTGCGGGCGTAGTGCAGGTTTTTTAAAATTTATATTTAGTTGGGCTTAAATTATACGTACTACCTACTATGGTTAACAAGTGGTAAGTATGACCTAAGATCGTTCTATGAATCCAAATGTGTGGGCGATTAAAGTTGGTGCTTTTGGTAGGAAATATTTAGGATGGAACAAAGTAGGTAGGTTTGGGGGTTTAAACTAAAGACAAGTAATTAAAGTGCAGAAAAGTAAATTGTAGGAATTTAATGTGCAGGAAAACAGGTAAAGATAAATATGTGATTGCTGAGAGTTCGATAATTAATGTTTGGAGATGACAGATTAAACAGGAACAATGCTAAGTGTAATGATTTAAACTATCAAGTGTAAACTCTAGAACCCTACCAACTAAATTTCCCATTGGCATGTCACTAGGAACTAGGTTATCGTGATTCTGATCGGAGCAATACGCAAACTTCCAATACTTATCTAGTTGAAAGATAAACAACCTATCTTGGCTTAACGCCGAGGTGCATGAATCAGTAGCGTATCATCTCATGGGTCCGACCGTTCTTAACCCCTAAAATTGTTTAGTATTTCATTAGCATGCAGATTAATAACTTTGTATGTTTAGACCGCTGATTATGTAAGACTTAGTGTTTTAAGGATTCTAGATCACTAGGATTTTATTCTTATTCCTAAGTCTTGTTTTGTGCATTAAGGCTTGGTTACTTCAACTTATGACTTGAGTTCTCCTTTTCAAACAGTTATACATCCCTGGATTATTCGCAGTTTATAAAAACGTGTTTCATATGCAGACCATGCCTTTCAGTAATCGGACAATGTACTTTACATGTTAGTTCAACTGCTTCTTACATCAGACATGCGGTCAGGAGTAATTGACGGTGAACGTGACACTCTAAACTAACTAAATGTAAAGCGATGCAGAAATGTAAACCTAATATGTACAACGAGTGGGTTCACTGTGTCTTGTTGCATGTCATGGGCACAGATAACTACTTACCATAATTAAGGTTGATCAAGTCCTAATTACTAGGTTGCAGTCACGTGGATAACCAGAAAGGGTACTCCATAAATTAAACTCAAGTTCATAAAGTCTTAACGATACAAAGGTCATTAATTCCTATTTTATCTGAATGCGTTTTCGAACATCATTTTATTGTGCATTGACTTTCGTAGGATATACCAGTTAGTTAGGAAGTTGTATTATCCTTTCGAAATTCCAACTGTTAAACCAGAGCTGATTCCAGTGATGTAACTACCTTCGGTCGTTTATCGACTTCCATACATTTGTACTCCGTGTAAAACGTTTCCAGTACTATATCAGATAAACTGTCGAATAGGGGCCGTTACATCACTTTTACAATTGTCGTACATTTAATTGTATAATATCATCCTTACTTATAATTATCTACATCATCAACAATCACAATAATAAACTACTCGCAATTCATGGTAATATACAAATCACATACAAGGCAATAATACATAATTAAAGTATGAAATAAAGCGAGTATGATAAAGTTTCGATATCACCCGGAAATAGATGCGTAGCAACGTATTATTATGATTGACAACTCATTCACATGTACAAAGATGAATCTCCAAACTCCTAACGTTCGTTCTAACCTCTATGTTAATCCGTAGATTAATTACAATAATCATAGACTAAAATATAAGAGTGTTTTTAGAGTGAGAAAGTGGAAATGGAAGAGTGAGAGTATATGTATGAGTGTGAATATGAGAGTGTGTTGAAATGAGAGCTAGGGGCTGCTATTTATAGGAGAGGCTTGGCTCAAGGTAGCATCCCAAAGCTCACAATAGCAAAAGGTGGAAAACGTGGTGGCACCAGGTACGAAAAGGTGGAAAAGGTGGTGCACCGGGTACGCAAAAGCATGTAAAGGTGTAGCACCGGGTACACAAAAGCACAAAAAAGCACAATCCGTGAGGGTGAGTGGCGGCCGGCGGCGGCTAGGTGGCTGCCGGTGGCGGTGGGGTGCTGGCCGGCGGCGGCTGGCACCCCCCCGCACCGGTTCGTCGCCTGTTGCCTCGTTTCTCGATTCGTGCGTGTTTTCTTCGTTATGCGTCCGTTTGTGTTGATTCTTTTTGCGTTAGATTCGTAATTGAAAAATGAAGCTTTTGATGAAAAGAAATCACAAAAATATGTCTCTGAACTTTAGATGTGTCGTACGAATCTTTTGGATCTTCTGGCGTATGTAGAATCTTCATTCTTCGTCCGTTTTTGTTGGATTTGTAATTGGAAAACGAACATCTTGGATGAGATAGATGTTGGTGATGGGCTCTTTTGTATTGAAATCTCGTTTTGATGTCTTGAATCTTCAAACATGCGTGGAATCTTCGTTTTCTATCCGTTTTGCTTGATTTTCATCGTGCAGCCTTGTTTTGACCATCTTGGCACAATACTATTGATTTGTTCTGAATTTGGGTTAAAGTGTCAAGAATCGTTCCAGAATGAGAGAGATATCGTGTGATACCCGCCAAATTAGGACTAGTGATTAGTACCTAATCAGTTATAATACATGTAATTAGTTCTGTGTTAGGCTAATTAATGTATCAAGTAATATATATTGATGAATATATATACAAGTATGCGATTTGATTAAATCGTACAAGTTTCACATCGAATGTAATTCGGTTCAATTAATACGGACGTTGGTGAACAATTTTATTAAATAATATAATATTATTTAATAAACGCAATTATATCCAAAATATTATTTAGATAATATTTCAATTCAAATTCGTATCGTACAAACAAGGACTACACGATTAGATTATTAAACGCGCAAACAAATCGAAACAAGTTAAAGTTATATTTTATAATGCAACCATTAAGTATTTAGTAAAATACTTCAACAAAAATATTGGGTAATTATTCGTATTTTAAAACGTATATTTAAACGTATAAAATAAACATTTAACGTTTAAACGAACAGGAGAACGAACACCGCATGGAGTGCGATTGCAGGGACTGAAAAAGGTGAGGCTTTCACCTACACCCCACCTCTTTCCCTCTTTCTTTCATTTTCATTCAAACAAAACACACACACCTCTTAAATTCTCTCCCAAAATTTCCATCAATTTTCGGATTTGCAAACCAACCAACAAAAGTTATATTTTCGGAATCACCATCAAGCAAGGAACAAGATTTACAAAAGCATCATCATCATTTTCGGCCTCCTCTAGCTTCGATTTGCGATTGTAAGAAAAACTCCAAAATCTTAGATTTACTCATTTTGATGTTATGTTTTGATGTTAGATTGTGTACACAACTTAGTTATGCCTAAATAAAGGATTAGAACATGATTTCATAGCCTAAAAATGAGTTAGATTTGGGTTTTGGGTTGAAAAATCACGACAGCCGCTGGGTTCTGGGCTGGTGTTCATCTTTGCGACACAAGCCTTGTGTTGCGGAACACAAGCACTGTGTCGCAAAACATAAGACACAAGCACTGTGTCGCATTTAGTGTCGCAAAACATAAGACACAAGCATTGTGTCGCATTTAGTGTCGCAAAACATAAGACACAAGCATTGTGTCGCATTTAGTGTCGCAAAACATAAGACACAAGCATTGTGTCGCATTTAGTGTCGCAAAAACCCAAAAACAGAAGACAAAAACATTCTAAGTGTTTAAGAATCACTTTTCATTAACCAAACCAAATACGATACGATTAATACGCAAAAAATGGATAAATCAAAGTATAATAATAATGGTTAAGGTTATTATTATAAATCTGTCACCAACGGGCCGTACACGTTTTCAAAACACAAACCAAATAATCAACGAAATCGTAGTAATTTGGACATATATAGTTGTGTAACAACTACAAAGGTAGTCCTTTGAGATACCGACTCCCGTTTATAACCATCGCGTGTCGTGGACACCCTCAGGTTACAAGTCTTCGAACATCGATACTCGGCTAATCAATCAAAGTTTATTTAGATAAACTTCTCAGGCTCAGGTGAGTCTCATGGCCCCTATTTTACTGTTTTTCAATCAGGGGTGTGATATTATTGCTCGTTTTGTTTTACAAGTTGAACGCAAGTACAAATCAAAATCAAATACTACATGAGTTACTTCAACTAATCAATTTAAAGCCCTCCATAGCATAGTCTGGTAATACGTAGTAGCGTGAATGTTAGTATATGATATCATATAGGATTGACAATCCTCGTCCGGGTTAGCACGCACTAACTGGTCAAACGGACGTATTAACATTTGGGAAGACGAGTGTGGATTAGGCACTCGTAGGAGGCATTCAAGTTGGGTTTCCTTAATTGGACCTGACACTCAAGTTAAGCTCAGACTATGTGCTCATGGCTGTATAACTTTTATTTTGCTTAATTGCTTTATAAATTCAATTATAAATCTTGCGGTTCATACAATTATGTGTTGACATACAAACCTGTGAGCTCACTAGCGTTTTGCTGACCCATTTTAGCATGTATCACAGGTGACCAGCAGTAGGTTGGATTACACAATCAAGATCAATTAGCTCGAGTCAGCATGCAAACAATCAGAGATTTAGCTGCATTATTATATTTTGTATAGATTAATTATGTACTTAAATCTCTCAATTTCCACCGAGCTAATGTAACTCTATTTTTGATGTAAACTTTGGTTTTTATTAATACAAATGTAAAACGACGCATATAGTGGTCGTTCATTATATCTTTTGTGCTTGTGATATTTGATTAGTAACACCCAATGTATGCTTCCGCTAAATAGTAAATTTGGGGGTGTTACAGATTGGTATCAGAGCCTAAGGTTATAGTGAACTAGGTTGCATTTAGTGGGCCTAGACTATGAACGTTAGGCAGTATTCCTTATTAAGTATGATTAGGTTCAGTGACTGCATTGTATTAGTTTAATTTAACATATCTTGATCAACTTATGTATAATTAAAAGAATATGATGTGAGATCTGAAAAGAGTCATGAGTGAACAGGATACACTAGTGGACTCTGACCTGGAGAGAACCGGGACTCAAACACGTCTGTGCTAGACACACTAGGCTATTATGTGGTATATATATATATATACATAGATAGGCCTCGCTCCCGCTTAATATCTTAGGCCATATTATATATGTATTATATGGATATAGGCCTCATTCTTTCTAACGCTTTATCTCAGAATGGCAAACACACCACCCAATTCATCACGCTCAAATCCGTATGGATCACGAAACCCAAGAGTGGCTAGGAGGGACCCCAGGTACCCTCGGGCTAGCCCATATCCTGCTCACCTTACTCTACCGAATTTAGCCGCTAGAGTACACCACCACGAGCAACGACTTAACGCTATGGATATCGAACTCCAAGAAACCAACGAAAACTGGAGACTCACTTCACTCGAACGAATCAACCAAGTCTCCGAAGATCACGAAAATACCATCAACCACATGGACACCCTTGACAACCGTCTGGGTGAAACCATCGAAACTATGGAGGTTGTCCACAACGAAGTGATTGGCAACCGAAATGAAATTTCCGTCCTACAGTCAAGGCTGAATCAGTGCGAGACACGTCTAAGGGAAACCGAAGACACCCTCCAAATGGTTAGCAGACTTGCAGAATCTGTAGACCATCTCACCGCACTGCTGCCACAACTCAATCTACGACAGGATTAGCTAGGGCTAAATCTGTACTTTATCATGCTTTCGTAGGACCTATGTAATTCGAACGGATGTAACAATTCCTGGCACTTTTGAAAACCTTCTAAGTTAGTAACTTTTGAAACTCATAACTCGAAATTGTCTGTAATCGTTTAACATCGTAATATCAATCGACAATTTCTCTCGACTATCTTACATTGTTAATTTTCTCTTTGTGATGTTGTATATTACCGCTTTAATATATATATACATCTGTCGAATTATCGTTCTGGAACAACTTCTCATGTGCCTCTTGTTTCTTCCTTGAAGAATCATGCCGCCAAAGAGGAAAAGTTACAGTGATGCTGAACTCGCTGCTGTCGTATCTCGAGCAGTGGCCGATGCTTTGGCTGCTCGGGATTCCCCTCGAAACTCACGAAACAATGACGAAACCCCAGTCAATACCCTTGTTATCAAGCCTTACTCTTACAAGGATTTTCTCAGCTGCAAACCACTCTACTTCAAGGGCACAGAAGGTGCTATTGGTCTAATCAGATGGATTGAACGTATGGAATCCGTCTTCAACCTCTGTAACTGTACGGAGGACAACAAAGTCAAGTTCGCTGCATATACCTTTCAGGAAGGTGCTCTTACATGGTGGAACACCCACGCCAACTCTGTGGGCATCAAAATAGCAAACCGACTCCCTTGGGCTGAATTGAAGAAGAAGCTAACGGAGAAGTACTGTCCCGAAGAAGCCCTACACCGTCTGGAGGAAGAATTTTGGCACTTGACGGTGCAGGGTACCGATATTGAGAGTTATACCACCAGGTTCCAACAGTTTGCCTTACTATGTCCGGGATTGGTTGAACCGGAGACAAAAGGCATCAAAAGGTACATCCGCGGCCTTCCTGAGAGCATTCAAGGAAATGTCGCTTCGGCCAAACCAACCACTACCGAAAGTGCTATCCGGCTAGCGCATGAACTCATGGCACTAGTTGTCAACCGTGAGACATCCAACAACTCCTCCAACAACAACAAACACAAATCCTCTGAACCTCACAACAGCCAAAGCAAAAAGCCCAATACCATCCAAGTTTATAACACCAATTCTGAGCCCAAACGTAGCTACACTAGGGACAGGCCATACTGTTCCAAGTGTAACTATCATCACCATGGTCCATGCAAGTCTCCCTGCAACAACTGCAGGAAGTACGGGCATTCATCTAAGGATTGCCGAGCCCCTAAATCCAACAACAGCAACAACCAACAACCCAAATCCTGTTATGGATGTGGAGAGGTTGGACATTACAGGAATGAGTGTCCTAAACGAAGTAGCAACAACAACAACAACAACGCTAAGGGAAGAGCATTCGTACTCAACTCCGGGGATGCCCGTCAGGACCCGAATGTGGTCACGGGTATGTTCCTCCTCAACAACTTAACTGCTTCTATTCTATTTGATACGGGTGCCGATAGGAGCTTTATTTCTGATGAATTTTACCCGCTACTTGACATCACCCCCGTGGCCTTAGATGTTAAGTACACCGTAGAGCTAGCTAATGGCAAACTAATAGAAACCGATAGTGTGATACCTAATTGCACTTTAAACCTAGCCAACGAAACCTTTTCAATCGATCTTATGCTTGTTGAAATTGGAAGCTTCGACGTTATCATTGGTATGGACTGGTTGTCCAAGCATCGGGCTGAAATTATCTGTTATGACAAAGTCGTTCGCATACCCCTCGCCGCCGGTGGAACTTTAATCATACAGGGGGAGACCGGCGGGACGAGACTCAATATCATATCTTGTTTGAAAACCCGAAAATTTCTGAGAAAGGGTTATCAAGCAATCCTCGCACACATCATGGAGAAAAAGTTGGAGGAGAAGCGACTTGAAGATGTGCCCATCGTTCGAGACTTTCCAGAAGTCTTTCCCGAAGAACTACCTGGTCTACCACCACCAGGACAGGTTGAGTTCTCAATCGACCTTGTGCCAAGTGCCGCACCTGTGGCCCGAGCACCATACCGCTTAGCCCCATCCGAACTTCAGGAGTTGTCCAACCAATTACAGGAACTCCTGGAGAGAGGATTCATTAGGCCGAGTTCTTCACCTTGGGGAGCTCCAGTCTTATTTTTGAAAAAGAAAGACGGTTCGTTCAGAATGTGTATCGACTACCGATGGTTGAACAAGTTGACCGTCAAGAATCGATATCCACTTCCTCGCATTGATGACCTGTTTGACCAACTACAAGGGTCGAGTATTTATTCAAAGATCGATCTTCGGTCAGGTTATCATCAACTTCGAGTTCGCGACACCGATATCCCGAAAACTGCTTTCCGAACTCGTTACGGGCATTATGAATTTCAAGTAATGCCATTCGGTCTAACCAACGCACCGGCCGTGTTCATGGATCTTATGAACCGGGTGTGCAAGCCATATCTCGATAAGTTTGTCATTGTCTTCATTGACGACATTCTCATATACTCGCGAAACGAACAGGAACACGCGCAACACCTCAAAACCGTCCTAGAACTACTCAGACACGAGGAGTTATATGCCAAATTCTCCAAGTGTGAGTTCTGGATACAATCCGTTCAATTCCTTGGACATGTTGTTAATAATCAAGGAATCCATGTCGATCCATCAAAAATCGAGGCCATCAAGTGCAGGCAAGCACCAACATCTCCAACCGAAGTACGTCAATTCTTGGGTCTTGCCGGATACTATCGGCGATTTATTGAGAATTTTTCGAAAATAGGCCAACCACTCACAACCCTGACTCAGAAAGACAAAAAGTTTGATTGGACTGACAAACAAGAGTCGGCATTTCAACTTCTGAAACAAAAGCTTTGCAGTGCTCCAATTCTATCCTTACCCGAAGGCACCGATGACTTCGTGGTATACTGCGATGCTTCTCATCAAGGTCTCGGTTGCGTGCTGATGCAACGAGACAAAGTTATTGCTTATGCTTCACGACAGCTCAAAATTCATGAAAAGAACTACACCACCCACGATCTCGAGCTAGGAGCTGTCGTCTTTGCCCTCAAAATCTGGAGACATTACCTCTATGGCACTAAGTGCTCAATCTTTATCGACCACAAAAGTCTCCAACACATATTCGATCAGAAGGATCTCAACATGAGACAACGCCGGTGGGTCGAGTTGCTTACCGACTACGATTGTGAGATCAAATACCATCCGGGAAAAGCGAATGTTGTTGCCGATTCCCTCAGTCGAAAAGAACGAACGAAACCACTTCGAGTCCGAGCCCTCAGCATGACTATTCAAAATGATCTAAACATTCAGATTCTCACTGCTCAACTCGAAGCTCTGAAACCCGATAATATCAAAAACGAAGCCTTGCGAGGCAGGACAAACAATTCGAAATCAAGCCTAACGGGATTAGGTATTTCTCAAACCGAATCTGGTTACCCAGTTTTGGAAATCTACGAGACTTGGTAATGGATGAAGCTCACAAGTCCAAATATTCTATCCATCCTGGATCTGACAAAATGTATCACGGCATCAAGGAATTTTATTGGTGGCCGAATATGAAAGCTGAAATCGCTACATACGTCAGCAAGTGTCTTACTTGCTCGAAAGTCAAAGCTGAATACCAAAAACCTTCTGGATTACTCCAACAACTCAGCATTCCTGAATGGAAATGGGAACAAATTGCCATGGATTTCATAACCAAACTACCAAAGTCATCGAGCGGTTGCGATACCATTTGGGTGATCGTCGATCGTCTCACAAAATCTGCTCATTTTCTGGCAATCAAGGAAACCGACAAAATGGAACGCCTCACACAAATCTACATCAAAGTGGTTGTTTCTCTACACGGTGTTCCAATCTCGATTATCTCTGATAGGGATAGTCGATTCACCTCTCACTCTTGGCAATCACTTCAAAAATTATTGGGTACCCGTCTTGATATGAGTACCGCATACCATCCTCAAACCGATGGCCAAAGTGAACGAACGATTCAAACACTGGAAGACATGCTACGAGCTTGCGTAGTTGACTTCGGTGTAAACTGGGAAAAACACCTACCGTTGTGCGAGTTTTCGTACAACAACAACTATCACACCAGCATCAAGGCTGCTCCTTTCGAGGCACTGTACGGTCGTAAGTGCCGATCACCTATCTGTTGGACCGAAGTGGGAGACAGTCAACTCACTGGTCCTGAGATCATTCACGAAACAACTGAAAAGATATTCGAGATCCAAAACAAACTCAAAGTCGCACGTGATCGTCAGAAAAGTTATGCTGACGTGAGACGCAAACCACTCGAGTTCCAGGTTGGGGATCGAGTACTACTCAAAGTTTCACCTTGGAACGGTGTCATTCGTTTTGGCAAACGCGGGAAGTTGAATCCCAGGTACATTGGACCATTCGAGATCCTCGAGAGGATAGGTCCAGTGGCATATCGATTGCAACTGCCATCCCAGCTCAGCAGTGTGCACCCCACTTTTCACATCTCAAACCTGAAAAAGTGTCTATCTGATGAGACACTCATCATTCCACTCGATGAAATTCTTATTGACGACAAGCTTCATTTTGTTGAAGAACCCACCGAAATCATGGACCGTGAGGTCAAACAACTCAAAAAAAGTCGTATTCCCATTGTCAAAGTCAGGTGGAATTCGCGGCGTGGGCCAGAATTCACCTGGGAACGGGAGGACCAGATGCGACTCAAGTATCCTCAGTTATTTGCTGACGCTACTTCAAACTCGACTTCAATCTAAATTTCGGGACGAAATTCTTCTAACAGGGGGAGAATGTGACACCCACCAAATTAGGACTAGTGATTAGTACCTAATCAGTTATAATACATGTAATTAGTTCTGTGTTAGGCTAATTAATGTATCAAGTAATATATATTGATGAATATATATACAAGTATGCGATTTGATTAAATCGTACAAGTTTCACATCAAATGTAATTCGGTTCAATTAATACGGACGTTGGTGAACAATTTTATTAAATAATATAATATTATTTAATAAACGCAATTATATCCAAAATATTATTTAGATAATATTTCAATTCAAATTCGTATCGTACAAACAAGGACTACACGATTAGATTATTAAACGCGCAAACAAATCGAAACAAGTTAAAGTTATATTTTATAACGCAACCATTAAGTATTTAGTAAAATACTTCAACAAAAATATTGGGTAATTATTCGTATTTTAAAACGTATATTTAAACGTATAAAATAAACATTTAACGTTTAAACGAACAGGAGAACGAACATCGCACGGAGTGCGATTGCGGGGACTGAAAAAGGTGAGGCTTTCACCTACACCCCACCTCTTTCCCTCTTTCTTTCATTTTCATTCAAACAAAACACACACACCTCTTAAATTCTCTCCCAAAATTTCCATCAATTTTCGGATTTGCAAACCAACCAACAAAAGTTATATTTTCGGAATCACCATCAAGCAAGGAATAAGATTTACAAAAGCATTAGAACATGATGTTATGTTTTGATGTTAGATTTACTCCAAAATCATTACAAAACTCCAAAATCTTAGATTTACTCATTTTGATGTTATGTTTTGATGTTAGATTGTGTACACAACTTAGTTATGCCTAAATAAAGGATTAGAACATGATTTCATAGCCTAAAAATGAGTTAGATTTGGGTTTTGGGTTGAAAAATCGCGACAGCCACTGGGTTCTGGGCTGGTGTTCATCTTTGCGACACAAGCCTTGTGTTGCGGAACACAAGCACTGTGTCGCAAAACATAAGACACAAGCACTGTGTCGCATTTAGTGTCGCAAAACATAAGACACAAGCATTGTGTCGCAAAACATAAGACACAAGCATTGTGTCGCATTTAGTGTCGCAAAACATTAGACACAAGCATTGTGTCGCATTTAGTGTCGCAAAAACCCAAAAACAGAAGCCAAAAACATTCTAAGTGTTTAAGAATCACTTTTCATTAACCAAACCAAATACGATACGATTAATACGCAAAAAATGGATAAATCAAAGTATAATAATAATGGTTAAGGTTATTATTATAAATCTGTCACCAACGGGCCGTACACGTTTTCAAAACACAAACCAAATAATCAACGAAATCGTAGTAATTTGGACATATATAGTTGTGTAACAACTACAAAGGTAGTCCTTTGAGATACCGACTCCCGTTTATAACCATCGCGTGTCGTGGACACCCTCAGGTTACAAGTCTTCGAACATCGATACTCGGCTAATCAATCAAAGTTTATTTAGATAAACTTCTCAGGCTCAGGTGAGTCTCATGGCCCCTATTTTACTGTTTTTCAATCAGGGGTGTGATATTATTGCTCGTTTTGTTTTACAAGTTGAACGCAAGTACAAATCAAAATCAAATACTACATGAGTTACTTCAACTAATCAATTTAAAGCCCTCCATAGCATAGTCTGGTAATACGTAGTAGCGTGAATGTTAGTATATGATATCATATAGGATTGACAATCCTCGTCCGGGTTAGCACGCACTAACTGGTCAAACGGACGTATTAACATTTGGGAAGACGAGTGTGGATTAGGCACTCGTAGGAGGCATTCAAGTTGGGTTTCCTTAATTGGACCTGACACTCAAGTTAAGCTCAGACTATGTGCTCATGGTTGTATAACTTTTATTTTGCTTAATTGCTTTATAAATTCAATTATAAATCTTGCGGTTCATACAATTATGTGTTGACATACAAACCTGTGAGCTCACCAGCGTTTTGCTGACCCATTTTAGCATGTATCACAGGTGACCAGCAGTAGGTTGGATTACACAATCAAGATCAATTAGCTCGAGTCAGCATGCAAACAATCAGAGATTTAGCTGCATTATTATATTTTGTATAGATTAATTATGTACTTAAATCTCTCAATTTCCACCGAGCTAATGTAACTCTATTTTTGATGTAAACTTTGGTTTTTATTAATACAAATGTAAAACGACGCATATAGTGGTCATTCATTATATCTTTTGTGCTTGTGATATTTGATTAGTAACACCCAATGTATGCTTCCGCTAAATAGTAAATTTGGGGGTGTTACAGATTGGTATCAGAGCCTAAGGTTATAGTGAACTAGGTTGCATTTAGTGGGCCTAGACTATGAACGTTAGGCAGTATTCCTTATTAAGTATGATTAGGTTCAGTGACTGCATTGTATTAGTTTAATTTAACATATCTTGATCAACTTATGTATAATTAAAAGAATATGATGTGATATCTGAAAAGAGTCATGAGTGAACAGGATACACTAGTGGACTCTGACCTGGAGAGAACCGGGACTCAAACACGTCTATGCTAGACACACTAGGCTATTATGTGGTATATATATATATATACATAGATAGGCCTCGCTCCCGCTTAATATCTTAGGCCATATTATATATGTATTATATGGATATAGGCCTCATTCTTTCTAACGCTTTATCTCAGAATGGCAAACACACCACCCAATTCATCACGCTCAAATCCGTATGGATCACGAAACCCAAGAGTGGCTAGGAGGGACCCCAGGTACCCTCGGGCTAGCCCATATCCTGCTCACCTTACTCTACCGAATTTAGCCGCTAGAGTACACCACCACGAGCAACGACTTAACGCTATGGATATCGAACTCCAAGAAACCAACAAAAACTGGAGACTCACTTCACTCGAACGAATCAACCAAGTCTCCGAAGATCACGAAAATACCATCAACCACATGGACACCCTTGACAACCGTCTGGGTGAAACCATCGAAACTATGGAGGTTGTCCACAACGAAGTGATTGGCAACCGAAATGAAATTTCCGTCCTACAGTCAAGGCTGAATCAGTGCGAGACACGTCTAAGGGAAACCGAAGACACCCTCCAAATGGTTAGCAGACTTGCAGAATCTGTAGACCATCTCACCGCACTGCTGCCACAACTCAATCTACGACAGGATTAGCTAGGGCTAAATCTGTACTTTATCATGCTTTCGTAGGACCTATGTAATTCGAACGGATGTAACAATTCCTGGCACTTTTGAAAACCTTCTAAGTTAGTAACTTTTGAAACTCATAACTCGAAATTGTCTGTAATCGTTTAACATCGTAATATCAATTGACAATTTCTCTCGACTATCTTACATTGTTAATTTTCTCTTTGTGATGTTGTATATTACCGCTTTAATATATATATACATCTGTCGAATTATCGTTCTGGAACAACTTCTCATGTGCCTCTTGTTTCTTCCTTGAAGAATCATGCCGCCAAAGAGGAAAAGTTACAGTGACGCTGAACTCGCTGCTGTCGTATCTCGAGCAGTGGCCGATGCTTTGGCTGCTCGGGATTCCCCTCGAAACTCGCGAAACAATGACGAAACCCCAGTCAATACCCTTGTTATCAAGCCTTACTCTTACAAGGATTTTCTCAGCTGCAAACCACTCTACTTCAAGGGCACAGAAGGTGCTATTGGTCTAATCAGATGGATTGAACGTATGGAATCCGTCTTCAACCTCTGTAACTGTACGGAGGATAACAAAGTCAAGTTCGCTGCATATACCTTTCAGGAAGGTGCTCTTACATGGTGGAACACCCACGCCAACTCTGTGGGCATCGAAATAGCAAACCGACTCCCTTGGGCTGAATTGAAGAAGAAGCTAACGGAGAAGTACTGTCCCGAAGAAGCCCTACACCGTCTGGAGGAAGAATTTTGGCACTTGACGGTGCAGGGTACCGATATTGAGAGTTATACCACCAGGTTCCAACAGTTTGCCTTACTATGTCCGGGATTGGTTGAACCGGAGACAAAAGGCATCAAAAGGTACATCCGCGGCCTTCCTGAGAGCATTCAAGGAAATGTCGCTTCGGCCAAACCAACCACTACCGAAAGTGCTATCCGGCTAGCGCATGAACTCATGGCACTAGTTGTCAACCGTGAGACATCCAACAACTCCTCCAACAACAACAAACACAAATCCTCTGAACCTCACAACAGCCAAAGCAAAAAGCCCAATACCATCCAAGTTTATAACACCAATTCTGAGCCCAAACGTAGCTACACTAGGGACAGGCCATACTGTTCCAAGTGTAACTATCATCACCATGGTCCATGCAAGTCTCCCTGCAACAACTGCAGGAAGTACGGGCATTCATCTAAGGATTGCCGAGCCCCTAAATCCAACAACAGCAACAACCAACAACCCAAATCCTGTTATGGATGTGGAGAGGTTGGACATTACAGGAATGATTGTCCTATACGAAGTAGCAACAACAACAACAACAACGCTAAGGGAAGAGCATTCGTACTCAACTCCGGGGATGCCCGTCAGGACCCGAATGTGGTCACGGGTATGTTCCTCCTCAACAACTTAACTGCTTCTATTCTATTTGATACTGGTGCCGATAGGAGCTTTATTTCTGATGAATTTTACCCGCTACTTGACATCACCCCCATGGCCTTAGATGTTAAGTACACCATAGAGCTAGCTAATGGCAAACTAATAGAAACCGATAGTGTGATACCTAATTGCACTTTAAACCTAGCCAACGAAACCTTTTCAATCGATCTTATGCTTGTTGAAATTGGAAGCTTCGACGTTATCATTGGTATGGACTGGTTGTCCAAGCATCGGGCTGAAATTATCTGTTATGACAAAGTCGTTCGCATACCCCTCGCCGCCGGTGGAACTTTAATCATACAGGGGGAGACCGGCGGGACGAGACTCAATATCATATCTTGTTTGAAAACCCGAAAATTTCTGAGAAAGGGTTATCAAGCAATCCTCGCACACATCATGGAGAAAAAGTCGGAGGAGAAGCGACTTGAAGATGTGCCCATCGTTCGAGACTTTCCAGAAGTCTTTCCCGAAGAACTACCTGGTCTACCACCACCAGGACAGGTTGAGTTCTCAATCGACCTTGTGCCAAGTGCCGCACCTGTGGCCCGAGCACCATACCGCTTAGCCCCATCCGAACTTCAGGAGTTGTCCAACCAATTACAGGAACTCCTGGAGAGAGGATTCATTAGGCCGAGTTCTTCACCTTGGGGAGCTCCAGTCTTATTTTTGAAAAAGAAAGACGGTTCGTTCAGAATGTGTATCGACTACCGATGGTTGAACAAGTTGACCGTCAAGAATCGATATCCACTTCCTCGCATTGATGACCTGTTTGACCAACTACAAGGGTCGAGTATTTATTCAAAGATCGATCTTCGGTCAGGTTATCATCAACTTCGAGTTCGCGACACCGATATCCCGAAAACTGCTTTCCGAACTCGTTACGGGCATTATGAATTTCAAGTAATGCCATTCGGTCTAACCAACGCACCGGCCGTGTTCATGGATCTTATGAACCGGGTGTGCAAGCCATATCTCGATAAGTTTGTCATTGTCTTCATTGACGACATTCTCATATACTCGCGAAACGAACAGGAACACGCGCAACACCTCAAAACCGTCCTAGAACTACTCAGACACGAGGAGTTATATGCCAAATTCTCCAAGTGTGAGTTCTGGATACAATCCGTTCAATTCCTTGGACATGTTGTTAATAATCAAGGAATCCATGTCGATCCATCAAAAATCGAGGCCATCAAGTGCAGGCAAGCACCAACATCTCCAACCGAAGTACGTCAATTCTTGGGTCTTGCCGGATACTATCGGCGATTTATTGAGAATTTTTCGAAAATAGGCCAACCACTCACAACCCTGACTCAGAAAGACAAAAAGTTTGATTGGACTGACAAACAAGAATCGGCATTTCAACTTCTGAAACAAAAGCTTTGCAGTGCTCCAATTCTATCCTTACCCGAAGGCACCGATGACTTCGTGGTATACTGCGATGCTTCTCATCAAGGTCTCGATTGCGTGCTGATGCAACGAGACAAAGTTATTGCTTATGCTTCACGACAGCTCAAAATTCATGAAAAGAACTACACCACCCACGATCTCGAGCTAGGAGCTGTCGTCTTTGCCCTCAAAATCTGGAGACATTACCTCTATGGCACTAAGTGCTCAATCTTTATCGACCACAAAAGTCTCCAACACATATTCGATCAGAAGGATCTCAACATGAGACAACGCCGGTGGGTCGAGTTGCTTACCGACTACGATTGTGAGATCAAATACCATCCGGGCAAAGCGAATGTTGTTGCCGATTCCCTCAGTCGAAAAGAACGAACGAAACCACTTCGAGTCCGAGCCCTCAGCATGACTATTCAAAATGATCTAAACATTCAGATTCTCACTGCTCAACTCGAAGCTCTGAAACCCGATAATATCAAAAACGAAGCCTTGCGAGGCATGGACAAACAATTCGAAATCAAGCCTAACGGGATTAGGTATTTCTCAAACCGAATCTGGTTACCCAGTTTTGGAAATCTACGAGACTTGGTAATGGATGAAGCTCACAAGTCCAAATATTCTATCCATCCTGGATCTGACAAAATGTATCACGGCATCAAGGAATTTTATTGGTGGCCGAATATGAAAGCTGAAATCGCTACATACGTCAGCAAGTGTCTTACTTGCTCGAAAGTCAAAGCTGAATACCAAAAACCTTCTGGATTACTCCAACAACTCAGCATTCCTGAATGGAAATGGGAACAAATTGCCATGGATTTCATAACCAAACTACCAAAGTCATCGAGCGGTTGCGATACCATTTGGGTGATCGTCGATCGTCTCACAAAATCTGCTCATTTTCTGGCAATCAAGGAAACCGACAAAATGGAACGCCTCACACAAATCTACATCAAAGTGGTTGTTTCTCTACACGGTGTTCCAATCTCGATTATCTCCGATAGGGATAGTCGATTCACCTCTCACTCTTGGCAATCTCTTCAAAAATTATTGGGTACCCGTCTTGATATGAGTACCGCATACCATCCTCAAACCGATGGCCAAAGTGAACGAACGATTCAAACACTGGAAGACATGCTACGAGCTTGCGTAGTTAACTTCGGTGTAAACTGGGAAAAACACCTACCGTTGTGCGAGTTTTCGTACAACAACAACTATCACACCAGCATCAAGGCTGCTCCTTTCGAGGCACTGTACGGTCGTAAGTGCCGATCACCTATCTGTTGGACCGAAGTGGGAGACAGTCAACTCACTGGTCCTGAGATCATTCACGAAACAACTGAAAAGATATTCGAGATCCAAAACAAACTCAAAGTCGCACGTGATCGTCAGAAAAGTTATGCTGACGTGAGACGCAAACCACTCGAGTTCCAGGTTGGGGATCGAGTACTACTCAAAGTTTCACCTTGGAACGGTGTCATTCGTTTTGGCAAACGCGGGAAGTTGAATCCCAGGTACATTGGACCATTCGAGATCCTCGAGAGGATAGGTCCAGTGGCATATCGATTGCAACTGCCATCCCAGCTCAGCAGTGTGCACCCCACTTTTCACATCTCAAACCTGAAAAAGTGTCTATCTGATGAGACACTCATCATTCCACTCGATGAAATTCTTATTGACGACAAGCTTCATTTTGTTGAAGAACCCACCGAAATCATGGACCGTGAGGTCAAACAACTCAAAAAAAGTCGTATTCCCATTGTCAAAGTCAGGTGGAATTCGCGGCGTGGGCCAGAATTCACCTGGGAACGGGAGGACCAGATGCGACTCAAGTATCCTCAGTTATTTGCTGATGCTACTTCAAACTCGACTTCAATCTAAATTTCGGGACGAAATTCTTCTAACAGGGGGAGAATGTGACACCCGCCAAATTAGGACTAGTGATTAGTACCTAATCAGTTATAATACATGTAATTAGTTCTGTGTTAGGCTAATTAATGTATCAAGTAATATATATTGATGAATATATATACAAGTATGCGATTTGATTAAATCGTACAAGTTTCACATCAAATGTAATTCGGTTCAATTAATACGGACGTTGGTGAACAATTTTATTAAATAATATAATATTATTTAATAAACGCAATTATATCCAAAATATTATTTAGATAATATTTCAATTCAAATTCGTATTGTACAAACAAGGACTACACGATTAGATTATTAAACGCGCAAACAAATCGAAACAAGTTAAAGTTATATTTTATAACGCAACCATTAAGTATTTAGTAAAATACTTCAACAAAAATATTGGGTAATTATTCGTGTTTTAAAACGTATATTTAAACGTATAAAATAAACATTTAACGTTTAAACGAACAGGAGAACGAACACCGCACGGAGTGCGATTGCGGGGACTGAAAAAGGTGAGGCTTTCACCTACACCCCACCTCTTTCCCTCTTTCTTTCATTTTCATTCAAACAAAACACACACACCTCTTAAATTCTCTCCCAAAATTTCCATCAATTTTCGGATTTGCAAACCAACCAACAAAAGTTATATTTTCGGAATCACCATCAAGCAAGGAATAAGATTTACAAAAGCATTAGAACATGATGTTATGTTTTGATGTTAGATTTACTCCAAAATCATTACAAAACTCCAAAATCTTAGATTTACTCATTTTGATGTTATGTTTTGATGTTAGATTGTGTACACAACTTAGTTATGCCTAAATAAAGGATTAGAACATGATTTCATAGCCTAAAAATGAGTTAGATTTGGGTTTTGGGTTGAAAAATCGCGACAGCCACTGGGTTCTGGGCTGGTGTTCATCTTTGCAACACAAGCCTTGTGTTGCGGAACACAAGCACTGTGTCGCAAAACATAAGACACAAGCACTGTGTCGCATTTAGTGTCGCAAAACATAAGACACAAGCATTGTGTCGCAAAACATAAGACACAAGCATTGTGTCGCATTTAGTGTCGCAAAACATTAGACACAAGCATTGTGTCGCATTTAGTGTCGCAAAAACCCAAAAACAGAAGCCAAAAACATTCTAAGTGTTTAAGAATCACTTTTCATTAACCAAACCAAATACGATACGATTAATACGCAAAAAATGGATAAATCAAAGTATAATAATAATGGTTAAGTTTATTATTATAAATCTGTCACCAACGGGCCGTACACGTTTTCAAAACACAAACCAAATAATCAACCAAATCGTAGTAATTTGGACATATATAGTTGTGTAACAACTACAAAGGTAGTCCTTTGAGATACCGACTCCCGTTTATAACCATCGCGTGTCGTGGACACCCTCAGGTTACAAGTCTTCGAACATCGATACTCGGCTAATCAATCAAAGTTTATTTAGATAAACTTCTCAGGCTCAGGTGAGTCTCATGGCCCCTATTTTACTGTTTTTCAATCAGGGGTGTGATATTATTGCTCGTTTTGTTTTACAAGTTGAACGCAAGTACAAATCAAAATCAAATACTACATGAGTTACTTCAACTAATCAATTTAAAGCCCTCCATAGCATAGTCTGGTAATACGTAGTAGCGTGAATGTTAGTATATGATATCATATAGGATTGACAATCCTCGTCCGGGTTAGCACGCACTAACTGGTCAAACGGACGTATTAACATTTGGGAAGACGAGTGTGGATTAGGCACTCGTAGGAGGCATTCAAGTTGGGTTTCCTTAATTGGACCTGACACTCAAGTTAAGCTCAGACTATGTGCTCATGGCTGTATAACTTTTATTTTGCTTAATTGCTTTATAAATTCAATTATAAATCTTGCGGTTCATACAATTATGTGTTGACATACAAACCTGTGAGCTCACCAGCGTTTCGCTGACCCATTTTAGCATGTATCACAGGTGACCAGCAGTAGGTTGGATTACACAATCAAGATCAATTAGCTCGAGTCAGCATGCAAACAATCAGAGATTTAGCTGCATTATTATATTTTGTATAGATTAATTATGTACTTAAATCTCTCAATTTCCACCGAGCTAATGTAACTCTATTTTTGATGTAAACTTTGGTTTTTATTAATACAAATGTAAAACGACGCATATAGTGGTCGTTCATTATATCTTTTGTGCTTGTGATATTTGATTAGTAACACCCAATGTATGCTTCCGCTAAACAGTAAATTGGGGGTGTTACATATAGGTAGTAAAAACGTGACTTTTTACGCGATATCAAGTATCCCAAACTTAGAACTTTGCTGGTCCTCAAGCAAACTCATTCTTAAAAGTTTCTGGAAGGATTCTAGTTGCATTAGTTTTCAGAGATACCATTTTCTAAAGAATATAAAGTTACAGTTATAAAAGAGTTTTCACCGGAAACTAAGGGTTTATAGAATTTGATACCTTCTTCGAGCAACATAAATGATGATCATGACTAGGAAATCCTCACAAGTGGGTCACTCAAATCACTCAAGTGTTTAGGGTTTCCTACTTACTAGTGTCAATCACTCAGATAGCCTGTCATGCAGCATTCTCGTCATAGGCTTGATCGAGAATCAGATCTCCATCACTTTCGATGAGGGCGGTACTATCCTTTCGAGATATCTTGGAAGGAATCGGATGTTTTGGGTTAAAGAAGGTGTGAGGGTTTTCCTTGTATTTTCTCAAAACTTTTCTTGAGAGAGTTTCTTTGGAATTTCTCAGATTTTGAAAGGACTACATAGCCTTTTTCTTTCTTTTTCTTTGGAATTTTTCTTTTCTTGGCCCTTTTTCTTGATCCTTGGGCTTTTAGGTTTCTTTCGACAGCATTTGCTGAATTTCTTTTTCTTGGAGCTCCTTTTACGGATGATGCTCATCCTTTGGGGAACGCTCTGATATATTTTATGGCTTTGTGTTAGGCTGTAAAACTCTTGGAAAATCAAGAGTATCTTTGAGAGTTTGTTGGAGAATGAAACTTCTGTAGGTTCGGGATGAATATTAGGAGGTCTTGATTGGGTGTGAAGAGTGAAGGTTGAGTGGGTGGATGTTTGATGGTGGAAGGGTGTTTGGATTCCTTAGAAGTTATCAAGATAGGTTATACCTATGCCACGTATGGCACTCATCGGTGTGATCTTGAAATGCATTGCAAGAGCAAGTTCTAATTTAAATGCGTACATCGGCACACACATGAAACGAAAAGTGAAGCATTTTAAAGATGAATGCTATTGATGGGCTCAATCCTCACGAATCGAATATTTTGGTCAATGTGTGCCTAGCCATGTGTTGCCCTTTTCGTCCGTATCTTATTCTAAAATAGTTTTGTTTCGTTGTCAAAACTCGTTTCTTGCTGTAATTTATAATTTTGAAAGATAGGATTTCTAAAGAACGATGTTTTTGAATCTAAAAATTTGAAATTTTATCCATTTTTAGCCTTTTAAAAATATTGTTTGACTTACAGACAAGAGGTAAAACCTTGCGGTTGAAGGTCGTATATCCCACATTTAGAGGAACATTGTCCCTAGTGTTCGAATCTATTCGTTGAGTACCTCTTGTTGTAGTATCACATACTTAGAGATTCTACTTATTTTTGGATTGTTTCGTAAGTGTAGTGTAGTTTTGATTATCCCACACTTAGTGTTTGGAATATCGGACGAGATAATCAATTCTTTAAACGGGTAGAGGGTTTTGGAACGGTGTACCGCTTTTGCTATGTACGTTGTTGGCTCCTCGTTAGAAGTTTGCTGGTCCGTGGCTTGTAGCTTATGGCTCTCGGCATTCTTCATTATGTGGTCCACAGTTTTCCCTTGCTTCGGTCTTCTATAGTTTTTCAAACAAACCACTCAATTCAATCAAGTAATAGCTGCTAATAAGAAAAGTAAAGTAATAGCTTAATAAAGTAATAACTGGATAGATGTGATGTCTATGCATCCACAGTACATCAAATACACACAATAATAATAAAGTATTGGTAGAAAATAGAAAGAAGTCAGAAAGCGGAGCAATCTAGTGCTCGGCTGGTGGTGATACTGCTGCTGAAGATACTATAGGTCCAGGAGATGTCTCACTTGATGAGGAATCATCGTGCTGATAGTGGGTGCCAAAATCCATTTTCCGGTTGGGCACTCCATTCTGGCAGGCTTTTGAATTTCTCTATTTCTGTCATCCTAATCAAACCCATTTTCCGAATTAACCTAGTAATCACTGGACCCATGAATGTTCTTCTTGCACTAAACTCTTTTGCTTCCAAAATCCGTTGTGCAACTAGATGGCAACCTGAATGTTCCTCCTCTCGAGGATACATGCCATCATGATAACATCAAACTCAGACACTCGACCATTAGACGTATGCTTCCCATCAAGCGAATAAGCCAGTAGTTTATGCAAAATCTGCATAACTGGGTCTGTGAGCTGGGTAGCTTTAATACCCGAGAAATATGGCTTTGGTGACCAATGACTCCATGCCTCTACGGTAGTAGTCGTGAGAGAAATCGTGGTGGCTCCACTAGTAAACAGGGGTGAATCGATCTCTTCTGGAGTATAAAGATCTAGGTGACATGCAAACCGAGCCAATGACAAGGTGAATAGGCTCCCCATATATCTAAATGTGATCACCCCGTCTCCAACTCTACTCCCTGGCTCAAATGTATAGGTGGTCATGAACTCGGTGATTATCTCCATATACACCGGTTCGTCAATGCTGAACAATTTCTTGAAAGACTCAAACTGCTGATCCTCTATTGAGTAACTGAGTAGACTCTAATCTCTGTCTGAATCCCAATGTCTGCAGCTTTTCCCAATCTACATATATAAACGGCCAAAAGATTTGTCTCTCCATATTCGTGCCATCTGGTCGTATGCTGATGTTGCACTAAGGTATGCAAGAGATCCTGTAAGTGGACGTGTTGGGTTTAGCTTCTTCTTCTTTGGCGACATAGTACCTGAGAACATGAGAGATTTAAAGTAATAGGTCTTAAGAAAGGGGAAATTTAAAGTGCTTCCTGAAATTTCTAATGGGAAATTCAAAATGAGGGCTTTAAGTTCTTGACAGTCCAAAGATTACAGTAAATATCAAATGCCCCCAAGTGACTAACAATCAGTCTTAACAATAGGAAGGCAATCATCAATCTGCGAAAATATATAGTCATGGGATGGTGGTAACTTAACTTGTGAAGTAATGTCGTTTACAAAGTTTGGTGTTTAGCCAAGTTTGAAACGTCATTATTTCATAGTTTATAGTCTCATTGTAGGTTTTTGACTTTAAAAGTCCAACTTGAAGTAAGGTTTTTTGAATAAAAATTGCAATTGATTTGTTTTAAAAATGCAATACTTCAAGTTGACTTTTTAGGTCAAAACTTACTTCGGACAATAATTTCAAGTTGTCCGCATACCAAAATTATAACCTAAACATGTTAGACATTTTTTAGATATTTTCCTAATTGATGAACAAGCTAGGTCATGCACAAAAAGTTATGTCATCCATGTGTTTGGTTTTATTCAAGATTTTTGTTTCTAGTGATATTGCCTATTTTGACTAGTCAAGCAAGTACAAGTGTCCTAGTAAGCAAGAGTTGTCAAGTAATATTAATTTACTATCCTAATCATGCATGCTAGTTAACTTTTTGTTGACTTTCAAAAGTCAAACTTGCTAATCCTAATTTATCCGCATTGTGCAATTAACATAGAGCTATCATTCAAAACACCACAATTACTTAAATGTTTAACAACTAACACTTAATCAAGCTAAATTCTAGACTTAATCAGTAGGTTAAAGTACATCTTCTTGAAAGAGCCAAACTAGTGTGAATTAGCATGGGTAAGTGGTAGTAGCATGTAGTTCCTAAGCATTCAACCAAGAAAAATACTAATTCCTAGTTACTAACTTAGCTAACTTCATAAAATAAGATACTTTAAGCTTAAAGTAGGTTTCTTATGATCATACTTTGTTTTAGTGCATAAAACTTCAAAACGAATGTACAACCGAGAATATCATGTAATCAGGAGTTTAAAAGGACATGAAATTAGAGAGTTTGGTGAAGATTGGATGGTGATTCATGGAGGTATGGAGGTGGCCGTTTTTGAGGTGAGGGAGGAAGGAGAAGAAAAGTTTTTGTTTTTGAATTATAGGATTATATGGAAGGTTGGTGGTCCATGGGAATATTTGTCATGCTCCTATGTACCATTTTCCTTACATGGTCCCCAATGTACATCTTAGTACTAAGCCTAATACCCTAGATTAATTTCTAATGTCCTACTAATAATGATTACGGATCCTAAATGTATTTATTGTAACTAGTTACTTGTTAGTCTTTGGTTATGTTATAAACAATTTAAGAAACGCGTAAATTTTTGCGGAACAATTAAAATCAATCCTGAAATATTAAACTTAAATTATTTTTGGTGTTTTAAAAATTATTTGCCTGACGTGGACTTGTTGAATGTACATGTTTCGGCTAACGTTGTACGTTCTTGTTGTCGCGCATGTGTTTTCAGGCAAAAATTTTAAAAACGTTTTTCTTTTTAAAGGAAACTTTCAAAATTTTATTATATTACTATATTTATACTAAAATATGCTCATTTAAAGTCGCGAGCTTCGACCTTTTTCGGAAGTAATTGTTTTAAGATTCGTTCCGATCCCTCCATAGGGAAAGGGTCAAAATTTGTCCCCTTAAGCGAACGTTTTTCAGCACAAAACATTTTGAAAGTTCCAAAATGACGTTATAAACTAAATAGAAATGACGATTCTCTAATCCCAGGACTTCTCGTTCTTCGTATCCTAAATTGACAAGATCACTAAATAATTTATTGTACGCTTTTCTTACCTTTTTAGGGTTTGACAAACCGACGCATGGCCCTTGGTCTTTGTAATTAAGATCGTGAGTGAGTTTATTCATGATTTCCAAAAATACGTTTTCTTCCTGTGAATCAGGGTCTCCGGTTATAGACTTAACTATCCTACAGAGTTCACTGATTGTGGATTTTTGTACGGAAGTGAAGGGGTATTTGGTAAAGGCAAAGATTCGAGTAAGCTTGACGTGAAGGTTTTTTCTTTTTGTGAAGAAAACTGTGTCGATTCTTTCCTTGGTGGAATCAGGAAAAACGTCTCGTAACTTGGAGATCAGGTAAGAGGCGGGGTCAACAATGAAAGGAATTTTACCAGGAATGACGATAGAAATCATCGGGTCTCGTTCTTCCCATAACTCAAGTTTGTTGATCATTGCGGTGACACTGTGATTGATTAATATCATAGATGTTGGAAGAAAATCCATGTCGGCGAGTGATTCAAAAAGTAGATCTAAATCTGCTATAAACTTTAGTTCTTGGTCTCTGAAATTTGTGGAAGTGCTTTCGTATTCACGACTTGACAGGCGAAGAAGGAATTCTACTTGTTTTTCTAATGTTGCAATCGTTTCTCGTTGTTCGTAGGAATACGGGAGGTTGGCATAGGTTAACTGCCTAACGAATGCTTTATAGACATCGACCCTACGGGAAGGATTGAAAGAAGCACCGAGGTGGCGTTCTTCAAAATAAGGATGTTCCGGGTCGACTGATGGAGCCTTATCCACCACTCGATAAATGGTGTATTGGTGCAACTGTGAAATGAATGGAAAGATGCCGTTATTCCGAGTATCGGGCGTGGTTTGGGTATACACCGATGTTTCAGGAATGAGGGTGATTAAGTTACAAGATTTCGGAGGTTTTTCTTCAGAATCATCTTCGGGAAAATAATCGAATTGGGAAGAATTTGGTAAACCAGGTGGATGTAAAGTTGGTGAGTGATCTTCTGGAGATGATGCAAGGTCAGGTAACTGGTCCGTGTTATCAAAATCCAGGCAATGTTTTGGAATTGAAAGTGAGGTCCTATATTCTTCTTGGGTGTCGGAGGTTTCCTTAGTTTTAGAGGAAGAAGGTGAAAAGAAATCAGATCCTAACTCTTTTTCTAAGTAGTCAAAGAATTTCGTATCATCCATTGAAATGAGGCAAGAATTGGGTTTTCGAGTTGTCATTTTAATGCTATCCTAACTAACTAATGCTTAATTAATACTAATTACTTAAATCAACTTTTGAAAGATTTCTAAAAAGATTTCAATCGGAAGGGTCTCCTAAATATTACTACTTAAGGCGGCTTTGAATCGTACATTTGTGATTCCCCGGCAGCGGCGCCAAAAACTTGTTGCACCCGCAACCATCGGTTCAGCGTCGTTGTGATTTCTGATGGTGGTGCGGGCGCAACAGGGGTTTTAAAATTTAGATTTAGTGGGGCTTAAATTATACGTACTACCTACTCTGGTTAGCAAGCGGTAAGTATGACCTAAGATCGTTCTATGAATCCAAACGTGTGGGCGATTAAAGTTGGTGCTTTTGGTTGGAAATATTTAGGATGGAACAAAGTAGGTAGGTTTGGGGGTTTTAAACTAAAGACAAGTAATTAAAGTGCAGAAAAGTAAATCGCAGGAATTTAAAGTGCAGGAAAACAGGTAAAGATAAATATGTGATTGCTAAGATTTCGATAATTAATGTTTCGGGATGACAGATTAAACAGGAACAATGCTAAGTGTAATGATTTAAACTATCAGGTGTAAACTCTAGAACCCTACCAACTAAATTTCCCATTGGCATGTCACTAGAAACTAGGTTATCGTGATTCTGATCGGAGCAATACGCAAACTTCCAATACTTATCTAGTTGAAAGATAAACAACCTATCTTGGCTTAACGCCGAGGTGCATGAATTAGTAGCGTATCGTCTCATGGGTCCGACCATTCTTAACCCCTAAAATAGTTTAGTATTTCATTAGGATGCAGATTAATAACTTTGTATGTTTAGACCGCTGATTATGTAAGACTTAGTGTTTTAAGGATTCTAGATCACTAGGATTTTATTCTTATTCCTAAATCTTGTTTTGTGCATTAAGGCTTGGTTACTTCAACTTATGACTTGAGTTCTCCTTTTCAAACAGTTATACATCCCTGGATTATTCGCAGTTTATAAAAACGTGTTTCATATGCAGACCATGCCTTTCAGTAATCGGAAAGTGTACTTTACATGGTAGTTCAACTGCTTCTTACATCAGACATGCGGTCAGGAGTAATTGAGGGTGAACGTGACACTCTAAACTAACTAAATGTAAAGCGATGCAAAAATGTAAACCTAATATGTACAACGAGTGGGTTCACTGTGTCTTACTTGTTGCATGTCATGGGCATAGATAACTAGTTAATATAATTAAGGTTGATCAAGTCCTAATTACTAGGTTGCAGTCACGTGGATAACCAGAAAGGGTACTCCATAAATTAAACTCAAGTTCATAAAGTCTTAACGATACAAAGGTCATTAGGTCCTATTTTATCTTAACGCGTTTTCGAACATCATTTTATTGTGCATTGACTTTCGTACGATATACCAGTTAGTTAGGAAGTTGTATTATCCTTTCGAAATTCCAACTGTTAAACCAGAGCTGATTCCAGTGATGTAACTACCTTCGGTCGTTTATCGACTTCCATACATTTGTACTCCGTGTAAAACGTTTCCAGTACTATATCAGATAAACTGTCGAATGGGGGCCGTTATATCACTTTTAAAATTGTCGTACATTTAATTGTATAATGTCATCCTTACTTATAATTATCTACATCATCAACAATCACAATAATAAACTACTCGCAATTAATGGTAATAGACAAATCACATACAAGGCAATAACACATAAATAAAGTATGAAATAAAGCGAGTATGATAAAGGTTTCGATATCACCCGAAAATAGATGCGTAGCAACGTATTATTATGATTGACAACTCGTTCACACGTACAAAGATGAATCTCCAAAATCCTAACGTTCGTTCTAACCTCTATGTTAATCCGTAGATTAATTACAATAATCCTAGACTAAAGTATAAGAGAGTTTTTAGAGTGAGAAAGTGGAAATGGAAGAGTGAGAGTATATGTATGAGTGTGAATATGAGAGTGTGTTGAAATGAGAGCTAGGGGCTGCTATTTATAGGAGAGGATTGGCTCAAGTTAGCATCCCAAATCTCACAATAGCAAAAGGTGGAAAAGGTGGTGGCACCAGGTACGAAAAGGTGGAAAAGGTAGTGCACCGGGTACGCAAAAACCTGTAAAGGTCTAGCACCGGGTACACGAAAGGACAAAAAAGCGCAATCTGTGTAGGTGAGTGGCGGCCGGTGGTGGTAGGTGGCTGCCGGTGGCGGTGGGGTGGCTGGCCGGTGGCGGCTGGCACCCCCCCGCACCGGTTCGTCGCCTATTGCCTCGTTTCTCGATTCGTGCGTGTTATCTTCGTTATGCGTCCGTTTGTGTTGATTCTTTTTGCGTTGGATTCCTAATTCAAAAATTAAGCTTTTGATGAAAAGAAATCCCAAAAATATGTCTATGAACTTTAGATGTGTCGTACGAATCGTTTGGATCTTCCGGTGTACGTAGAATTTTCATTCTTCGTCCGTTTTTGTTGATTCTTTTTCTGTTGGATTCGTAATTGGAAAACGAACATTTTGGATGAGATAGATGTTGGTGATGGGCTCTTTTTCTTGAAATCTCTATTTGATGTCTTGAATCTTCAAACGTGTGTGGAATCTTCATTTTCTATCCGTTTTGCTTGATTTTCATCATGCAACCTTGTTTTGACCATCTTGGCACAATACTATTGATTTGTACTGAATTTGGGTTAAAGTGCCAAGAATCGTTCCAGAATGAGAGAGATATCGGTAGTAAAAACGTGGCTTTTTACGCGATATCAGACCTCATGTCAAGTGCCGCACCTGTGGCCCGAGCACCATACCGCTTAGCCCCATCCGAACTTCAGGAGTTGTCCAACCAATTACAGGAACTCCTGGAAAGAGGATTCATTAGGCCGAGTTCTTCACCTTGGGGAGCCCCGGTCCTATTTGTCAAAAAGAAAGATGGTTCTTTCCGAATGTGTATCGACAATCGAGAGTTGAACAAGCTAGCTGTCAAGAACTGTTATCCACTTCCTCGTATTGATGACCTGTTTGACCAACTACAGGGGTCGAGTTTTTATTCAAAGATCGATCTCCGGTCAAGTTATCACCAACTACGTGTTCGCGATACTGACATCCCAAAAACCGCTTTCAGAACCTATTATGGTCATTATGAATTTCAAGTGATGCCATTCGGTCTAACCAACGCACCGGCTGTATTCGTGTATCTTATGAATTGGGTGTGCAAGCCATATCTCGACACATTGGAACATGTTTTCAAGCATAACACTTTGAAATCATAATAATGATAAAATCGTGCCGAAATCATTTGCTACGATAAAATCGTTCTCATTCCTCTCACCGTCGGTAGAACCTTGGTCATACAGGGGGAGACCGGTGGGATGAGACTCAACATCATGTCTTGCTTAAAAACCCGGAAATTTCTGAGAAAGGGTTATCTAGCAATCCTCGCACACATCATGGAGAAAAAGTCGGAGGAGAAGCGACTTGAGGATGTGCCCATCGTTCGAGACTTTCCTGAAGTCTTTCCCGAAGAACTACTTGGTCTACCACCACCAAGATAGGTTGAGTTCTCAATCGACCTCATGCCAGGTGCCGCACCTGTGGCCCGAGCACCATACCGCTTAGCCCCATTCGAACTTCAGGAGTTGTCCAACCAATTACAGGAACTCCTGGAAAGAGGATTCATTAGGCCGAGTTCTTCACCTTGGGGAGCCCCGATCCTATTTGTCAAAAAGAAATATGGTTCTTTCCGAATGTGTATCGACAATCGAGAGTTGAACAAGTTAACTGTCAAGAACTGTTATCCACTTCCTCGTATTGATGACCTGTTTGACCAACTACAGGGGTCGAGTTTTTATTCAAAGATCGATCTCCGGTCAAGTTATCACCAACTACGTGTTCGCGATACCGACATCCCAAAAACCGCTTTCAGAACCTATTTCATTACGAATTTCAAGTGATGCCATTCGGTCTAACCAACGCACCGGTTGTATTCATGTATCTTATGAATCGGGTGTGCAAGCCATATATCGACACATTGGAACATGTTTTCAAGCATAACACTTTGAAATCATAATAATGATAAAATCGTGCCGAAATCATTTGCTACGATAAAATCGTTCACATTCCTCTCGCCGTTGGTAGAACCTTGGTCATATAGGGGGAGACCGGTGGGACGAGACTCAACATCATGTCTTGCTTAAAAATCCGGAAATTTCTGAGAAAGGGTTATCCAGCAATCCTCGCACACATCATGGAGAAAAAGTCGGAGGAGAAGCGACTTGAGGATGTGCCCATCATTCGAGACTTTCCAGAAGTCTTTCCCGAAGAACTACTTGGTCTACCACAACCAAGACAGGTTGAGTTCTCAATCGACCTCATGTCAGGTGCCGCACCTGTGGCCCGAGCACCATACCGCTTAGCCCCATCCGAACTTCAAGAGTTGTCCAACCAATTACAGGAACTCCTGGAAAGAGGATTCATTAGGCCGAGTTCTTCACCTTGGGGAGCCCCGGTCCTATTTGCCAAAAAGAAGATGGTTCTTTCCGAATGTGTATCGACAATCGAGAGTTGAACAAGCTAGCTGTCAAGAACTGTTATCCACTTCCTCGTATTGATGACCTGTTTGACCAACTACAGGGGTCAAGTTTTTATTCAAAGATCGATCTCCGGTCAAGTTATCACCAACTACGTTTTCACGATACCGACATCCCAAAAACCGCTTTCAGAACCCATTATGGTGATTACGAATTTCAAGTGATGCCTTTCGGTCTAACCAACGCACCGGTGTGCAAGCCATATCTCAAATAAATCTTGCGGTTCATACAATTATGTGTTGACATACAAACCTATGAGCTCACCAACATTTCGCTAACCCATTTTAGCATGTATCACAGGTACTCAGTAGTAGGTTGGCTTCCCAAATCAGGAATCATTAGCTCGAGTCTGCATTCAATCAAATCAGATATTTAATTGCATTATTATATATTGTATAGATTAATTATGTAATGTAAATCTCTCAATTTCAAGAAACTGAGCTAATGTAAACAATATTTTGATGTAAACTTTGGTTTTATCAATACAATGTAAAACGACGCATTTAGTGGTCGTTCATTATATCTTATGCGCTGTGTATATTGATTAGTCGCGCCTCAACCCGATTCGCTTCCGCAACCCGAATTTGGGGGTGCGACAGATTGGTATCAGAGCCTAAGGTTATAGTGAACTAGGTTGCATTTAGTGGGCCTAGACTATGACCGCTAGGCAGTATTCCTTATTAAGTATGATTAGGTTCAGTGACTACATGGTATTGGTTTAATTTAACATAGCCTGATCAACTATGTATAATTAAAAGAATATGATGTGAGATCTGAAAGGAGTCATGACTGAACATGATACACTAGTTGACTCTGACCACGAGAGAAACCGGGACTCAAACATGTCCGTGTTAGACACTTTAGGCAATTATGTGATATATATATATATACATACATACATAGATAGGCCTCGCTCTCGCTCAATATCTTAGGCTATATTATATATGTATTATATGAATATAGGTCTCATTCTTTTTAACGCTTTGTCTCAGAATGGCAAACACACCACCCAATTCGTCATGCTCTCATCTGAATGGATCGCGAAACCCAAGGGTGGCTAGGAGGAACACCAGGTTGCCTCCAGCTGACCCATACCCCACTTACTTCACTTTGTCGGACTTAGCCACTAGGCTACACCGACACGAGCAACGACTTAATACTATGGATATCGAACTCCAAGAAACCAAAGAAAACTGGAGACTCACATCACTCGAAAGTATCAATCAAGTCTCCGAAGATCACGAAAACACCGTCAACCACATGGACACCCTTGACAACCGTCTGGGTGAAACCATCGAAACAATGGAGATTGTCCACAACCAAGTGATTGGAAACCGAAATGAAATCTCCATCCTACAATCAAGGCTGAATCAGTGCGAGACACGTCTAAGGGAAACCGAGGATGCCCTCCGACTGGTTAGCAGACTTGCAAAATCTGTAGACCACCTCACCGCACTACTGCCACAACTCAATCTACGTCAGGATTAGCTTAGGCTAAATCTGTACTTTATCATGTTTTCGTAGGGCCTATGTAATTCGACCGGATGTAACAATTCCCGACATCTTTTGTTAAAAACCTAATCCTGTAACTGTTGGGACACGTAACTCGAAATTGTCTGTAATCGTTTAACATCGTAATATCAATCGACAATTTCTCTCAACTATCTTACATTGTTAATTTTCACTTTGTGATGTTGTATATTACCACTTTAATATATGTACATCTATCGAATTATCATTCTGGTACAACTTCTCATGTGCCTCTTGTTTCTCTCTTGAAGAATCATGCCACCAAAGAAGAAAAGTTACAGTGATGTTGAACTTGCTGCAGTAGTATCTCGAGCAGTGGCCGATGCTTTGGCTGCTCGGGATTCCCCTTGAAACTCTCGAAGTAATGACGAGACCCCAGTCAACACCCCTGTTATCAAACCTTGCTCTTACAAGGATTTTTTAGCTGCAAACCGCTCTACTTCAAAGGCACGGAAGGTGCTATTGGTCTAATTAGGTGGATCGAATGTATGGAATCCGTCTTCAACCACTGTAACTGTACGGAGGATAACAAAGTTTGCTGCCTACACCTTTCAGGAAGGTGCTCTTACGTGGTGGATCACCCATTCAAACTCTGTGGGCATTAAGATAGCAAACCGGCTTCCTTGGGCTGAACTGAAGAAAAAGCTTAGGGAGAAATACTGTCCTGAAGAAGAACTGCACCGTCTGGAGGAATAATTCTGGCACTTGATAGTGCAGGGAAATGACATTGCTGGATATACCACCAAATTCCAGCAATTCGCTTTGTTATGTCAGGGTTTGGTTGATCCGGAGGAGAAGTGCATGAAAAGGTACATCCGTGACCTCCCGGAGAATATCTAGGGGAACGTCGCCTCATCAAAGTCAACCACCATTGAAAGTGCAATCCGGTTGGCACACGAACTCATGGCCATGGTTGTCAGCCGTGAGACATCAAACACATCCTCCCACAACAACAACAAACGCAAATCATCCGAACCCCACAATAACCACTACAAGAAATCCAATACCATCCAAGTTTACAACACAAATTCTGAACCCAAACATGGATACACTGGGGATAGGCTATACTGCTCCAAGTGTAACTACCACCACGATGGTCCATGCAGTACTCTCTGCAACAACTGCAGAAGGTACGGGCACTTAACCAAATATTGTCGAGCCCCCAAATCCAACAATAACACCTCTCACAACAATTCCAACCAACTCAAATCCTGCTTTGGGTGTGGGAAACGGGACACTTTAGAAACGAATGTCCTAAAAATGAGAACAAGAGCAACAACAACAACAACAACAACGCAAGGGGAAGAGCATTCGTACTCAACATTGGGGATGCCCGTCAGGACCCGAATGTGGTCACGGGTATGTTCCTTCTCAACAACTTACCTGCTTCTATTCTGTTTAATACTGGTGCCGATAGAAGCTTTATTTCTGATGAGTTTTGCCCCCTATTTGATATCGCACCTATTGCTCTAGATGTTAAGTACACCGTAGAACTTGCAAATGGTAAACTCATAGAAACCGATAGTGTGATACCTAATTGCACTTTAAACCTAGCCAATGAGACCTTCTCAATCGATCTTATGCCTGTTGAAATTGGAAGTTTCGACATCATCATTGGTATGGACTGGTTGTCTAAGCATCGTGCCAAAATCATTTGCTACGATAAAATCGTTCGTATTCCTCTCGCCGTCAGTAGAACCTTGGTTATACAGGGGCAGATCGGTGGGACGAGACTCAACATCATGTCTTGCTTGAAAACCCGGAAATTTCTGAGAAAGGGTTATCCAGCAATCCTCACACACATCATGGAGAAAAATTCAGAGGAGAAGCGACTTGAGGATGTGCCCATCGTCCTGGATGCAAACTGTACAATTCCTTGGATACGTGATTGACAGTCAAGGAATTCATGTTGATCCTTCAAAAATCGAGGCTATCAAGTGTTGGCAAGCACCTACTACGCCAACCGAAGTACGCCAATTCTTGGGTCTTGCTGGGTATTATCGGCGTTTCATTGAAAATTTGTCAAGAATAGCCCAACCACTCACGACACTGACTCAAAAAGATAAGAAGTTTGACTGGAAAGATAAATAAGAGTTAGCTTTCCAACTACTCAAACAAAAGCTTTGCAGCGCACCTATCCTATCATTACCCGAAGGCAACGATGACTTCGTGGTATACTACGATGCTTCACACCAAGGTCTTGGTTGCGTGTTGATGCAGTGAGACAAGGTCATTGCCTATGCCTCCTGACAACTCAAAATCCACGAAAAGAATTATACAACTCATGATCTTGAACTGGGAGCCGTAGTGTTTGCACTCAAAATCTGGAGACACTATCTGTACGCCACAAAATGTACAATCTTCATAGACTATAAAAGCCTCCAACATATCTTTGATCAGAAGGATCTTAACATGAGGCAACGTCAATGGGTTGAGTTTCTTACCGATTACGATTGCGAGGTCCGTTATCATCCGGCTAAGGCTAACATTGTTGCCGATGTCCTCAGCCGAAAAGAACGTGCAAAACCCCTTCGAGTCAACATTCACAAAAATCTTGTTGCACAAATCCTCGCTGCTCAACTTGAAGCACTCAAATGCGAAAACATCATAAATGAAGCCTTGCGAGGCATGGACAAACAGTTCATGAGCAAACCTAACGGTACTTGACAATTCTCTAACCGAACATGGCTACCTAGCTTCGGCAACTTTCAAGATTTGGTGATGGACGAAGCTCACAAATCTCACTATTCTATACATCCTGGATCTGACAAGATGTATCACGGTATCAAGGAACTATACTAGTGGCCAAACATGAAAGCTGAAATCGCCACGTATGTCAGCAAGTGTCTTACTTGTTCCAAAGTCAAAGCCGGATATTAGAAACCTTCCGGCTTGCCACAACAACCAGAAATCCCCCAGTGGAAATGGGAGCAGATCACCATGGATTTCATTACCAAACTCTCGAAAACGTTGAGCGGTTGCAATACCATTTGGGTGATTGTTGATCGTCTCACAAAATCTGCTCATTTCCTCGCCATCAAAGAAACCGAAAAAATGGAACGCCTTACACGAATCTATCTGAAAGAGATGGTATCCCGACACAACGTTCCCATCTCAATTATCTTAGATAGAGATAGTCGTTTCACATCCCGCTTTTGGCAGTCACTTCAGAAATCATTGGGTACTCGTCTGGATATGAGTATTGCATATCATCCACAAACCGACGGCCAAAGCGAACGGACTATTCAAAAAATAGAGGACATGCTACAGGCTTGCGTAGTTAACTTCGGTAAAAACTGGGAAAGCCATCTACCATTGTGCGAATTCTCGTACAACAACAGCTACCACACCAGCATCAAAGCCGCACCTTTTGAAGCATTGTACGTTCGTAAGTGCCGATCACCTATTTGTTGGACCGAAGTGGGAGACAGCCAACTCACTGGTCCAGAAATCATTCACGAAACAACAGAGAAAATCTTAGGTATACAAAACCGGCTGAAAGCTGCACATGACCATCAGAAGAGTCATGCTGATGTGAGATGCAATCATCTCGAGTTCCAGGTTGGGGATTGAGTATTACTCAAAGTGTTACTTTGGAAAGGTGTCATTCATTTCGGCAAACGCGGGAAGTTAAATCCCAGGTACATTGGACCTTATGAGATCCTTGAAAGGATTGGTAGCGTGCATATCGATTGCAGCTACCTCTCGAGCTTAGTAGCGTGCATCCCACCTTTCATATTTCTAATCTTAAGAAATGTTGTCTGATGAGACACTCATTATTCCTCTTGACGAAATTCGTATCGATGATAAACTGCATTTCATCGAGACGCCAGTAGAAATCATGGACCGTGAGGTCAAACAGTTGAAACAAAGTCGTATTCCCATCGTTAAAGTCCGGTGGAATTCGCGGCGTGGTCCGGAATTCACTTGGGAATGGGAAGACCAAATGCGACTCAACTATCTACAATTTATTCAAAGACTCCACTTCATCTATGACTCAGAGCTAAATTTTGGGACGGAATTCTCTTAACAAAGGAAGAATGTGACACCCGCCAAATTAGGGCTAGTACTTAGTGCCTAATCATTGTATTAGTACATTTAATTAGTTATGTTTAGGGCTGATTATGTGTATCATTTTGTATATTGTACACGTACGTGATTTGTCTGAATCGTGCATTTCATTATCGGATGGAATCGGACACAATCACAAATACAGATGTTGGTGAACAATTTATTAAATAATGTGAAATTATTTAATTAACTCATATTATTTATATATTATTTGGATAATATATACAAACGTATTTCGTATCGTCTAAAACTAACCGTAGGCAACAGATTCGCGTGAAACGCGCCCAACAAAAGAAAATAAACCCAAATTATAATTCTATAATTCATTATTAAGTATTTAGATAAAATACTTCAAGTAAAACATTACAATTATATGCGCACGAGTAAAACGTTTAAAAACATTACGCAAGTTAAACAAACGTACAATTACGCAACGAACGTGCAAACCAAGACCCGACAACATTTTAGTAACTTAGAATAAAGTATTTTGAATAATACTTTCATTGAAAATATCGCGATTTAAAACGATAACGTAACACACGTATTAAAATGTATAACGATTATTAAACGTTTAAACGATCGGGGAAACGAATACCGCACGGATCACAAATTAAGGAGCAAGATTTGGGAGACCCACACCTTGGTGGGCCCCCCTTAGAAACCGGCCTAACCACCCCCACCCTACCCCTTGTTGCTTCTTTGACTCAATTACCCAACCAAACCCATTCCACCACTCTTTCACTCCAACTTCACCACCTTCTCCACCTTCTCTCTTCCCTTCCCCTCTCTCTCTAAATCGGCCACCCTATCACCACCTAAAACCACCATCAAAACCCATTAAAAACTTAGCTCATTTGGAGAAAAAGAACCACGACGTCAAGCTCTACACATCCATCTTTTCGAAATTCTCTCGCGTTAACTTGTAAGAATCCCGACACTTTCGAAAACTCTTAGATTTTAATTATTTTGCTTGAATGTTGTTCATCTAAGATTGTAATGTCCAAATATATGTTTAAAACTTGATTTCGAAAACTTTGTCAGAAAATGTCAGTTTTGGTCATTTTAAAGAACCGACACCTCAGGATATCCCCGACACAAACTGATTCTTACAAACATTATAAACTTTTCTAAGCATTGTGTAAAAGTTTCGGGTCAAACCGAGGTCGTTTGACCACAAACCCGACACTTGTTGTCTTGGATAGCATGTTATGTCGCAGAAAGGCTGGGCCTTCTGCGACACAAGCCCTTATGTCGCACTACATCATGAATGTCGCATATAGCGACACAAATGTCTATGTTGCAACCCTTTTGGATGTCGCATATAGCGACACAGCACCTTATGTCACATTAAATTGCGGACGTCACATAATGCGACACAGACACTTATGTCGCAGTCATGACATGCGACACAACAACCTATGTCGCACTTGGTGTCGCACCCAGTGTCGCACAAATTAGAACCCTGAAATCATGGATTTTTACTAAGTGTCAAGACTTGAAATTTTATCTCATACGTTACCCAAATTCAGATTTTAGATGCGTTTTTCACTAAAGCAATATAGTAGAAATAAAATTTTTTTGAGCTGACTTAGGGTCCTTGACCCCAGCCAGGGGCTCTGCCCCTTGGACCCTACCAGGGGTTGCCACCCCTGGAACCCCGCTAACTAGGTGCGCTGCCCCCGGACCCTCGTCACCTACAGTTTATAAATATATTCCACACCAACTGTCAAACATTTACAACTCTTAAACTACATGCGATGTACTTGTACATGAAACACATATACGTCAATGCTTACATACGATACAACACATGAAACATATACTTTGATAGTATACAATGAAACAACACATAATAATAATGATTTAAGATTTTTATTACAAACCGTCACCGACGGGCCTTACATGTTTTCAAAACGCAAATGAACAATCAAACAAACCAATGTAATTGGACATAACTAGTAGGATGAACAACTAGCATATGTGATCTTTTGAGATACCTACTCACGTATTAACCAACGCACATCTTGGACGCCCTCATGTTACAGTCTTCGGACATCACTGCTTGGTTTAGCAGCAACACAAGTTTATTGTAAAAAACGCATCAGACTCAAGTGAGTCTCATAGCCCCGCATTTTTACTGTTTTTACTCCCGGGGTAGGAATACATGCTCAGATTTCTTTTACATGTGAACACAAGTACAAAGATCGATATATTGACTGCATGAGTTTGTTTTATTAAGCTTAAAGTCCTCCATCACATAGTTTGTTAATATGGATTTAGCATGAATATTAGTGTAGGGTACCATATGGGATTGACAATCCCTGTCCGGGGTAGTCGCGCTACCTTGACGTGATGTCAAACGGACACATTATCATTTGTTCACACAAGTGTAGATTAGGCACTCGCTCGGAGGCACCTCGCTCAGGTTCTTAAAGGCGGATCCTGACCCCTCAATTAAGCTTGAACTATGGGCTCATGGCAGTAATATACACATTTATTTGATTAATTTCATACACATTATTAAATTTTGTGGTTCATACATTGTGGTTTATCATTTACACCTGTGAGCTCACAAGCTTTTAGGTGACCTTTTAGCACGTATTCTCAGGTATACAACAGTAGTAGGACTGCTCAGGATATTACTTAGCTCGAGTCGAATGCAAACACGAAGATCAAGAGATTTTACTGAATTATTATATTTTGTATAAGTAGGAATGCCATAGAATCTTTCAGATCAGGGTACCGAGCTTATGTAATCATTATAACTATTGTAAACTTTTATAACAATCAATGTATTTTGTTAAAACGACGCATATAGAGTCATTCATTATATCTTATGTGATGTGTTTACCGTATTTGTCGCACCCCGACTTGAATCGCTTCCTCATCATAATTTGGGGGTGCGACACTTTCGTTCTATTCTAAACAAGTTCCATAAACTAGCCTAATACTAATTTGGAATAAGAAAATAGAAGGAGAAAATAGTACTAATAATTAGAGAGTATTATTAGCCTAAAGAAATGTATGGAAGGTGTGTCTTCAAATGAGGCTTTTGTAGCCTTTTTATACTTGAAATCTGGTGCAAGTTAGCAAATTGAGGCTCATGTTAGAAATCTTGAGGGGGCGGTACGGTACCTATCTTGAAAAAGTGTGGCACATGTACCCGAAAGTACGGAAAAGCATGAAAATGTGTGGCACATGTACCAGTAAAGGACAAAAAAGGACGGAGGGCCGGGCTATGGCCAGGAGACGTCGGCCAGAAGCCAGCCAGCGGCCTGCCATCCGGGTTTGTCGTGTTTTGTTTTTGTCTTGTTTCGCGCGTATCTTCTACGTCGTGCGTCCGTTTTTGATGATTCTTTTTACGTCAGAATCGATTTTCAGAACAAAGACGTTGATATAAAGAACTCCACTAGATGTTTCTCCAATCTTTAAATGTCTTGTATTGAATCATTTGAATTTTTGTAGCATGCAGAATCTTCATTCTTCATCCGTTTTTGTTGATTTTTCTTCTGTTAGATTCGTATTTTGAAAACGAAGACTTTAGATGAGATAAATCTTGGTGGTGGATATTTTTTCTGTAAATCTCGTCTTGGATGCCTCGAATCTTCAAACGTGTGTGAAATTTTCATTTTTCGTTCATTTTGCTTGATTTTTCTTGTGCAACTTCATTTTGACCTTCTTGGCAAAGTTTCATTGAATTGTGTATTATTTGAGCCTAAATGCCAAGTATTGTTCCAGAATGAGAGAGATATCGGTAGTAAAAATGTGATTTTTTATGTCATATCATGTATCCCACTTTTAGAACTTTGCTTGTCCTCAAGCAAACTCGAATTTCAAGCATGGTTAAAGATAAGTAGTTAATGAAATACTTTAGGGTAGAACTCTTTACTGAGGGGTTTTGGAAAGATAAAATGTTCATTCTTTTGAAAAAGTAGGGTTGTAATCTTTTGGAGCATGCTTTTGATCATTGATCTTGGATACATCCAATCACTCAAAGTGTCTAGGGTTTCCTATTCTAATATTATCAATCACTCAGAACTCCAATCGTTACCTTTTGGCAAGCGCGAAATCAATCTAGCCATAATCATTCTAGGAGGAGTGATATAAGGTCTTTGGAGTGGATTGTTTGTGATATGAGAGGGGGTTGAGTTGGTTTTTCATGGGTTTCTTTTTGGTGAAGAGGATGTTAGGACAATATGTATAAAGTTTGACTTCTAAGTTTTGAATAGATTTTTGTCTAAGTATTTTGTTATGCGACAATAGGAATATGCGACAATTACATTGTCGCATGGTTAATCTGTTTGCGAGTTTGTATTCTCGCATTGACCAAGGTCAACTCATTTAGTAGAATTGTCGCAGGTGTAATTGTCGCAGGTTTGTTTTCTGTTGGCTATAATTAGATTAGCTTAGTTCATTTGTAGCTAAGTCTTTGAATCTGAATCTTTGTATTCTCTCTATCAATACAAAGCTATCAAAGCACTGTTGGTGAAATACAATTTGTCAATTGTTCTATACTTGTTCACAAACACTATTTCCACTAGTGTCTTGTAATAATTCAATTGCATTGTGGTTCGATTAGATAATCTCGTGGACTATCAAGTGGTAGCAGAGCCATACACAAGAAATTGAATTGAATTGAGCAAGTTAGAAGAAGATTTGAGTTTAAGAAGGTGTTTTTCAAGCTACGAATCATTGATTGTGATTGATTGAAGCATTTTCTTTGACAAATTGTATATGATTATTGGTGTTTAATTCATCCTCTTTATGAATTAATTTGTGCATTTCGAACTCAAAAGCAAACGGTTTTTGTTGATAACTGTACGAACAGCTTCTTTTGACTCAGTTTGATAAAATTGTTCAGCTAATTAGGTCGGAAATTACTCTCCGAGCTAATTGATACAAATTTTAGTCGAATTGAGTAAGTTTTCAAGTGTTTCCTGAAATTTCGGATCTGAAGTTCATCTACACGCTCCTTGTGACAATTCTTATACAACAATTCCTTTTAACTGATTTTTCCGACAGTTCTGTTAAAGCGGGAAAAATTTAAGTTTTGCGAACTTAGCATTGTCGCATAACAGTAGCTACAGTAAGAATAGTGGTTGATTGTCGCACGAATTTGATTCTCGCAAAAGGGTATTCTCGCAAAGTGTATTCTCGCAAAGTGTATTCTCGCAAAGATTATTCTCGCAAAGATTATTCTCGCACAGGGTATTCTCGCAAAGGGTATTTTCGCAAAGGGTATTCTCATACAAAGGATATTCTCGGAATACCATTCTTGGATTAAGACTGTCGCATTAATTGTTTAGAGTTTGTATATCATTCTAATTAGTGTTTCGAGTCTGTAAAAGTTTATCCAAGTACAACGGCTTTCAATAATCTTGCAGTTGCGATTAAGATTGATCAAGAAATGGGAACAACAAATAAACCAACGAGGTTTATGTGTCAGAATGATTATGATGACTGGAAGTATCGGTTTGAATCATTCATTTCGTTGTATGATCCTGATTTGATTATACCTCTCACAGAGCAATACATTCGTCCTAGAACTGAGGGTAATTTTCGTGGTGATGTTCCGGTAAAACCACTTAAGCTCATGATAACCTAAGAAAAGAAAAAATATGACAGAGACAAGAAAGCTCGTTCAGTGCTTTCCATGAGCTTACCCAAGGATGTACTTTCTGGTTTGAAGAATTTGGATACTGCTTATGAACTTTATGAAGCTATGGCAAAAAGATTTGCTGGGAATGCAAAATTTAAAAAGAGTAAAAGGGATTTACTCAAGAAACAATTTGATGTGTTTCAATTCTACCGAATGAAACTTTTGATGAGTTGATTGTTAGATATACTCAACTTATCAGTGAGTTAAAATGCCATGGGCTAGATTTGGCACGTTTGGATGTAAATGAAAAGCTAATAGAAGCTTTACCTCTAAGATAGGATGGTAAAGTTGATGTTATGATGGAAGATGAAGAACAATTGGCTGCTCTTGAACTTGAGGATTTAAGCAACAAATTGCAAGTGTATGATGTTGCACTGAAAAAGAAAGAATCTGGTAGATTGAAACAATTTGTTCAAGATCCAAGTTTGTATGGGTCTAAAGCAAAGATTCTAGAAGGAACCACATCTTTGTTTTCAGGATCAGATCAATCAAATACTTATGGGCAGTTTATGGGTACTTCAGGAGGTTTTTCAAACTATGGAGGTTATGGAAATGTTCCAGTAAACAATTTTCAATCAATTCCTCAACAAGTATCAAATCCAGCAGTTATAAAGCTTACTGAGGAACATGCAACAGTAGTTACTGCATTTCTTTCTTCATATGAAGCATTCATTTCTGGGAAGATTGCAAATGTGGATTTGACAGAGGAAGATTATGATCAATTGCATCCTGATGATCTTGAAGAGATGGATCTTTAATGCAATCTTGCTATGATTACAAGAAAAGTCAAGAAGTTTCTTCAATGAACTGGGAAAATAAAGTTGGGTGGTAAACCAGGGTTTGATAAATCAAAGGATCGATGTTACAATTGCCAGAACTTTGGACAATTTGCACGGGAATGTGAAAAGGGAAAAGGTCCAAGTTCTGGATTTACCAAGCCATTTGCTTCAAAACCATCAATTTCAAAACAATATCAAGCTATCCCAACTCAAGCTCAAGCTCAACAAGCTCATGTTTCTACTTCAACATCTTCTGCACTGGTCACAACCGTAGATGAATTCTATGATTGGAGTGCATATGTTGAAGAGTATTCTCAAAATCAAACCTTTATGGCTCACATCTCTGAGGTTGATTCATCACCTTTTGTTCAAATTTGTTCAAAATGTACTGATTTGAGGGAGCAAATTAGTAGGTATCAAATTCAGAACCGAACTCTACTTTCAGATATTCAAAAACTAAAAGATGAGAACAAAGTTTTGGTTGAAAATGATAAAAGGTTTTTTGAAAAATTTGAGGCCAATGGTGTGGAAATTCATGATTTGAAAGTTAAAATTCTTAATTATCAAAATATCATTGACAATTATTTAACTGAAATGTATCTTCTTACACAAGAAAAGGCTGATGCTGAATCAGAAATTTTAAAACTCAAAAGAAAACTTTCAAATGTTTCCACACCATCTCTAGTTTTGGATGAAATAATTCATTCTCAACATTTGGATACTAAATCCAAAGATGGGCTTGGATATGAAATTATTCATCCTCAACGGTTGAATAATAGATCCAAAGTTGGGATTGGATATCATATGGTTCCTCCACCAACTTCATATACTCAAATGCCTGTTAAAGTAGAAAGTTCTGAATTTGAGACTTGTAAAGAAGATGATAAGGATGAGGAATCAATACCTCAAAAGGATAAGAATCAAAGGGATTCATCCATGTTGACTTCTGAGATGAATGTCAATGATTGTGATTCAACTTCAAAGGTTAACAAAACTCAGATTTCTCAAGATTCTGAACATGATCTTCAAAAGCAAAATCTCAATGAATGAAAACAAGGATTTAGGAAAGTCTAAATCCATGTTTCTTGAGAAACATGATTTAGAAACTTCTTAATCTAAGTCTTTTGAGCAACAACAAAAAGTTGTAAAGATCTTAAAGAAAGACAACACTTTTGAAAAATCACAACCATCTTCTACATCTAAGCCTTCATCATCTTCTAAGGGTTGTGATGTATCTCATCCTGAAGCAACAAAAGATTGTGAAACTTCAACTAGTTCACAATCTAAATCTCATTCTCACAAGAGATTTGAAAGAAGATGTTGTTACTTCTGTGGTATTCGTGGACATCTTCTAAAAGATTGCTTTCATCATGCTTAAAAATTGTCAAAGAAATAAAATAAAGCAACTCCTTCAAAAGATGTTCATGAAGAGGATGTTGTTGAAACAACCAAAGGAAAGTTTCAACAACATCCTTCCCATCAAAATCAAAAAGGAAGTTTGTTTCTTCAAAGAAGAAATCATCAACTCCATCAAATGAAGAATCAATCAATGTACCAAAAGATTTCCAAAATAATTTAAAAGAGATTGATGTCTTCATTTGGGATGAAGTTACCGGGCGACCCAAAGCCTCAAAGGCTTGGGTCTCCATTAGTAAATAATATTTTCTTGATATGTCTCATAGTCTTCCCGAACTATTGACAACATCTGGTATGTCGATAGTGGCTGTTCTAGACATATGACAGGGAATATCTCCTTACTCGAAGATGTCAAATCTAAACAAGGAGGCTATGTTGCATTTACGGGAGATAGAGGTGGGATGATTTCCGGAGAAGGCACAGTAACAAATGGTGAAGTTAGTTTTGAAAAAGTCAATTGTGTTGAACAACTTCAACATAATCTCTTGAGCGTGTCTCAAGTTTGTGACAAAAAGCTACCGACTTGGTTAAATGATGTGGAATGTTTAATCCTTAAACCTGGATTTGTGGTACCTGAAGAATGGGTTCTTATGCGCACTCCAAGAGTTAAGGATACTTATATCCTTGATATGCGTTCTGTGACTAAAACAACTGAGCATACTTGTTTGTTGTCAAAAGCATCTGAAAAAGAATCTATCTTATGGCACAGGAGGATGAGTCATATCAACTTTAGGAAAATGAATTTCTTAGTTAACAATGATTTAGTAATTGGAGTTCTTAAACATAACTTCTCTTTACATGATCATTGTATTTCCTGTAAAAAGGGAAAACAAATTAAGAAATCTCATAAACCTAAGTTGATAAATGCAATAACTACTCCATTGGAACTTGTTGGGACATGTTTGTGTGACAACAGATCTAGCTTGTAATAGTATTTAGTTTGTAATCAGGTTTTGTACATTGATCTTAAGTTTGATATTGAACATATTAGTTTGTGATAATATTTGTTATATATATATGTGTGTGTTTATATATATAAGTATTCGACAAATATGAATTGTGGATTCAAGTTGGCTGCGAACTGAGTTCAATTCACAAGGTGGTTAGCAAAATGAGTCAGTTCACAGGACTCATGGGTTGCGAACTGAGTCAGTTCGCAGAGCCCAGACCTGCGAACTGAGATGTGAATATATATGATTTCATTTTAGAAAAACCAAAACACTTGAGAATCTGCGAATAAAGCTTCTGCAAACAAACCCTATGAATTTCTAAGTATTCTAAGCCTCGTTTTCGATCAGTTATACCTATTAACAATCAAGATTAAGGTGTATTGGTGTTATTGTCACGGACAAATCATGATACCAAAGTTATATCCGTATAACTAAGATATTAAGGGATTCCACACCTTAATATCAAGATAACCTCGTTATCGATCCACAGAACTAGGGACTTACTATTGGTATCAGAGCTTTCGGGCTTAATACGTTGTGGTTCGAGGTTATTTGGATTAAATAACTAAAACTTTTAGGTTGATTTACGTTTGAAATCTTTAGGTTTAAACGTAAAAACACTTAGAATTTTCGTTTATATGGTAACTGAGCTGTGGTTTGCGAATTGAACTTTCGTTTAAACTGAAACGTATATTGCAAGCCGAACTGAACTTTGCGAACTGAGATTTGCGAAGTGAGCTGAGCTTGCGATTTGAATTGAGTTTGCGAGCCGAACTGAACTTTGCGAACTGAGATTTGCGAAGTGAGCTGAGCTTGCGAATTGAATTGAGTTTGCAAACTGAACTTCATTTGCGAACTGAGTTAGACTTGTGAACCGAGATTCTGCGAAGTGAACTTAGAATTGCGAACTGAGTTGTGGTTTGCGAACTGAACTTTCTGAGTTCGCAATTTCGACTAATTTTTTGTATTTTTGACCAAATTTAAGATGTCTAATCTTAGCCGAATGATAGGAATGGACCATGAGGTGGGAAAATCAAATGTTCCACCTAAGTTACTCACCCTCGATGACTATTATGGGTGGAGAGACCGTTTTGAGTCCTATTGTCGTTTTCATGACCTTATTATATGGGAGTGTATCACTCATGGATACACCGCTCCAACTCAACAGGTACAGGGAACTTCCAAATCTGTGGTTCTTCAATATAATCGTATGAATGAAGAACATATGGAAAGTTACAAAAATGAAAACAGAGCACATTCATGCATTAAAATGTGTCTACCTAAGGAAGCCAATCATCTGTTTAAATCCTTAAATCCTTTCACACTGCTAAAGAGTTATGGTTAGCTCTAGAGAAGAGGTGCGATGGAAGTCCTCAGATGAAGGAAGGCAAAAAGGATTTGTTGAAGAAACAATTTGTCGTCTTTAAGGCTTTCAAAGGGGAGGAACTTGATGCTTATATCACTAGATATTATCATCTTTTGAGTGAGCTTGATAACCATAAATTTGCGGTAAATGATCGAGAGAAAATAAACAAGTTTCTTGAAGGTTTACCGCAAAGATGGGAAATGTATGGAGTGATGATCAAGGACAATGAGGATCGCTATGCATCTATGACTCTAGAAGATGCAATAGACAAACTCAGAGGATATGCATTCACTAAGAAAACTAGGGATGCTGATAATGATCAGGTTCAAGATCCTAAGCTATACTTTGGTAAGGCTAGTACCTCTGATGCATCTACAAGTTCCACTACTGCATTGTTAGTTGGTGATATTACTGAAAACAATGCTGAACTTGTCTCTGAAGATTTGTGCTATATTGCTGCTGGAAGTGAAAAAACAAGCAAAGCAACTGAGAAGTCGACTCAAGAGCATCAAAAGATGCCTATGAATGTGAAATCTGCTGAACAACAACTGTCTGTTCTTGCTTCATTTGTTGCTTCATATGAAAATTACATCCAGGGAAAGATTAATGATCCAGCCACTTTTGATGTTGATTATGATCAAATTGATGATGATGATTTAGAAGAAATGGATACCAGTGGCAACTTGCTATGGTGTCAAGGAGAGTCAAGAAATTTCTAAATCTAACTGGTAGAAAACTAGTTGGTAATAAAGTTGGGTTTGACAAATCCAAAGTAAAATGTTTTAACTGCCAAGGTTATGGACATTTTGCTAAGGAATGTCAAAGACAAAAGGCTGATCAAAATGGTGGGAATAATCAAAGCTCGGGTAAGAGTCTAGCTTCCAAGGCTTTGGTAGTTCAACAGTTGAATGGGTCATATGATTGGAAAGCTTTGTCTGAAGAAGCACTAATGGCTGAGATTATGGATGAAGAAAAGACCGTTGAATCAACATCTTATATGCCTGAAGCTGAAGATTCTAAATTTCAAGTACCAGACATGCAAGAGAAGTCTATTGAAGATAGTTTACTCTACATGGATTCAACTGAGCATTTGAGTCCAAAAGACTTTGTTGCTCAAATGGCTGAAATCAACACTGATAAAAAGAGGGTATGTCTTGATACTCTTACTCTTGCTGATGTTTGTTACTTAGTCACTAATTTGCAGTCCCATGTTAATGTATTTTCAGAATCTAATTTAGCTATGAAACCTGATATAGACACATTAAAAGGTGATGTCAGAATACTTAATGAGGACAAACTAGCTCTAAAAGCTAAGATTAAGTTTGATGTAGCAGATAAGACCACATTAAAAGATACAATAAATGAGTAGATTGTTAAAATAGATGGTCTTTATCAGGTTATAGTAGACTTAAAGACAGACTTAGCTAGTAGAGATAGTGAATTAGCTGCTTCCAAGTTACAGGTCTTAGAGCTTAATCGTAAGTTAGAAAGTTATGCTACTTCTAAGCTAAATTTAGACTCGATGATTAGCTCTGCAAGAAGAGTAACCGATTCTACTGGAATAGGTTATAATCATGTAGCCCCTCCATTTAATGCTAATTACTCAAAAATAGTTGATTTAGATATGCCTGATGTGTCCAAAGATTCTGAAAACATATTAACTGAAAGGCTCCACAGATAGAGAAGCTTGTTATTAATGACTTACGATCTGAAGACCATGATATGGTATCAGATGATAAGGATATTAAAGAACATATTCCTTCAGTGTCTAAAAGGCAAACTGACTTAGGGAAAGCAAAAGAGTCTGGTTATCGAAAACAGATGTCATGCTTTAAATGTCATCAAAAAGGGCATGCGGCTTCTTGTTGTCCTAATAAGAAGTCTGAAGCATTGCATAAGTCTGCGAGTAAAGAAAAGCTAGTTGTTACTCCAAATGTGAATGTAGAAAGGGTAAATCCTAGACCGGGTTTGACAAGTAGACCAGCTACTAAACCCGTAAACATTTTGAAATGTGAGGGATCACATAGTGTTTCCCCTCCTAAACCTAAATGACCTTATGGACAAAATGAGAATTCTTTCATTAAACCAAGAGATAAAACATCGTCGAGGTTTAAGACCCCCAAAAGAAACCATAGTCACTTTGAAAATGGTTCTTCTTCATTTTTACATGGGAGTAATAAAATTCAGAATTTTGGGAAAAATTCCCAAGGTTATGTGCCTAAGAGGTTGTTCAATCAATCTCCTCATAGGCATGGAACTGCTGTTCATCAACAACCTTTGACATCTTTGAAAATAACCAAGACTCCTGATGAAAATAGTTATGGTTATTTTAAAGAAGTTAAGATTGTTGATGATGAGGGACACACCAAGACCGTTATGGCTTAGGTCCCTCTTGATCACTGATCGTTGGTAACTGTCATGTGTAGGAGCAGGCTGTGAACGTAGATAGTTGGTGGTATGTGGACAGTGCATGCTCAAGACACATGACAGGTGAAAGATGTCTTCTAAAAGACTTCAAAGGAGGTTTAAAACAGCGTGTTAATTTCGCTGGTGAAAAAGGAGGTGTAATAACTGGGAAAGGAAAAGTTTCTAACGGAACTTTGACTCTTGAGGATGTGAACTATATTGAAGAACTGGTTCACAACCTAGTGAGTGTGTCCCAAGTCTGTGATAAAGGTCATCCAGTTCATTTTAATGAAAAGGAGGCTTTAGTTCTGAAGCCAGGATTATAAATTCCTGAAGATTGGATACTAATGAGGGCACCAAGGAAGAAGGACATTTATGCCATAAACATGGGTGCTCCTAACACATCAATGGAGTTGACATTTTTGTTATCCAAAGCTTCAGAAACAGACTCATTATTATGACATAAGAGGATGGCACACCTGAACTTTCGCAAATTGAATTATATAACCAAAAATGGTTTATTTCTAGGTGTTCCACAAAAACGTTTTGAGTTTGAAGACAGGTGTGTTCCTTGTAAGAAAGGAAAGCAGCACAAGAAAACACACAAGTCTAAAACAGAAAATTCAATATCATCGCCATTTGAATTGCTACATATGGATCTCTTTGGCCCAATAAGCAAGAGAAGCATAAGTAGCAAATGATACTGTTTAGTTGTTACCGATGATTACTCTAAATTCTATTGGGTATTCTTTTTGGGATCTAAGGATGAAACTCCAAGAATACTTATGGAATTCTTAGATCTAGTAGACAATACTTATAGAACACGGGTGAAGAGTATTCGTAGTGACGACGGAACCGAGTTTAAAAACTCAACTCTCAATGTCTATTTTTTGAGCAAAGGAGTCAATCATCAATTCAGTGCACCATATGAGCCACAACAAAATGGTGTTGCTGAAAGGAAAAATAGAACATTGATCGAAGCTGCCAGAACAATGCTTGCAGATTCAAGGCTTCCAGTCATTTTTTGGGCGGAAGCAGTGAATACAGCATGTCATGTTTTAAATAGGGTTCTTACGGTAAAAAGGCTTAACAAAACTTGCTATGAGCTATTAAACAATAAGAAACCTAACTTGAAGGGATTTGAACCTTTTGGAGTTAAGTGCACGATATTGAGAACACAAAATCAACCAAAGTTTGGTGAAAAAGCTGACGAAGGATACTTCCTAGGTTATGTTGCTAATTCTCCAAATAAGCGTGTCTTTAATATTGTCACTGGACGTCTTGAAATAGCTTATAACATTGAAGTTACTAGATATTCCTACGATACTCATAAGGGACTGGATTGGCAGTTTAATTACTCAGATCTATTCAAATCTTTTAACATTCCTCTTAGTGATGAAGTAATCAGTTCAGAATGTGATGACACAATTTATGTGGATGAAGAAATCGGCCATATCCCTAGGTCGAATATTCCTATCACTGTTAATGAAGAAACTACTGTTGACCCTGAAAGAGAGGATATTCCTCAAAATTCGGATCAACATATTGATGAAAATGTTGATGAGAATAGTGAGATACTGTCTCTGGAGGAAATCAATACTAATATGGAAGATGAGATAGTAGTTGAACCCGTTTCTACATCACGTATAAATAAGGATCATCCAATGAGTCAAATTATTGGTGATCTGGATTTAGGTGTAAAAACGAGAAATGAGTTATCTAGAAGTACTAGTTTGTTTACTTCTATAGTTGAAGCTGGAGAATATCATCAGTGTATGTACTCTTGCTTTATCTCACAAGAAGAACCAAAGAATGTACAAATGGCCTTAACAGATAACTCATGTGTAGAAGCCATGCAAGAAGAACTATCTCAATTTAAGAAACTTGAAGTTTGGGAATTAGTTGATCTTCCACCTGGTGAATACCCGATTGGTACTAGATGGGTATTTTAGTGTAAGAGAGACGATCGGGGAACTGTGACTCGCAATAAAGCTCGTCTAGTGGTTTAAGGTTTTAACCAAAAAGAAGGCATTGATTATAATGAAGTGTTTGCACCTGTTGCTAGACTTGAGGCAATTAGGCTATTCTTAACTTTTGCAACATTCAAAGGAATTAAAGTTTATCAATTGGATGTTAAAAGTGCCTTTTTGTATGGAAAGATTAGAGAGAAGGTGTATGTTTCCCAACCACCTGGTTTTACTGATCCTTCATACCCTGATAGAGTATATCGTCTAGATAAGGCTCTATATGGATTACATCAAGCACCCAGGATGTGGTATGAAACACTGTCATCGTATCTACTTGAGAATGGATTTACAAGGGGATCAATTGATAGTACACTTTTTTGTCAAATGGAAGAAGAATGACTTTCTACTTGTACAAGTATATGTTGATGACATTATCTTTGGATCATCTGATGAAAAGATGTGTCAAGAATTTGAGAAAGTCATAAGGAATCATTTTGAAATGTCTGCAATGGGAGAGTTGAATTTCTTCTTAGGATTGCAAGTTGGTCAAAAGAATGATGGATTCTTTATTCAACAATCTAAATATACTGCAGAGTTGTTAGAAAAAATCAAGATGGATGAAAGTAGAATCTATTATACTCCCATACCAGTCAATCATGGACTTGGTCCAGGTACATCGAGCGATCAGGATGTGGATCCTACTCTTTATAGAGTCATCATTGGATCACTAATGTACCTTACTGCATCTAGGCCTGATATAATGTTTGCAGTGTGTATTTGCGCAAGATATCAAGCCACTCCTAAAGAATCTCACATGCAAGTTGTAAAACGGATCTTTCGTTATCTTAAGGGGAAGCCTAAGCTGGGACTTTGGTATCCTTCTGATGGAAACTTAGATCTTGTTGCTTACACAAATTCCGATTATGGAGGATGCAATCTAAATCGAAAGTCAACAACTGGTGGATGTCAGTTCTTAGGAGGAAAATTGGTGTCGTGGTAGTGCAAGAAGCAAACCTCAGTAGCCATTTCTACATGTGAAGCTGAGTATGTTGCGGCTGACAGTTGTTGTTCTCAAATTCTTTGGATACAACAGCAACTGCGAGACTATGGTTTAAATTTGAAGAACACTCCTATGATGATAGATAAAGAATCAACGATATCCATCACTAACAATCCTGTCAAGCATAGTAAGATGAAACATATTGATATTCGACATCATTTCATTCGTGATTGTGCATAGAAAAAGATGATACGGTTAGTTAAGATTCCAACTGCGGATAACTTAGCAGACATGTATACTAAGGCTTTTGATAGAGCACGGTTCGAGACCTTGGTTCAGTTAAATGGAATGAAGAATGCAGAGTAACTAGTATTCTAAGGGTATTTCAGTAATTATAATAGTTAGTAGTATTTCTATATTAAAAAAAGGGGGGGTTTGGCGTATGGCATTCATTTGCTTGTTACCTGAGGGGAATCGCCGCCTAACAAAAATACAAAAACAAGAGTTTAAGTTTTTGTTTGCTAAGGGAAATGATAGTATATTAGGAGAATAAGCTTGGTTATAATAAGTTTGAGTACTTAAGATTGATATGTTAGTAGGTTCATTTAAGGTTATGACTATTTTACTACGTATATATCTATATTTATCTTATTATACACCTTTTTCCACTTGCTATAATTCTTATTGTGACACCCGGCAATTTAGGTTAACTTTTAAACTTAACCAAAACCCTAATTACGTGTGTTTAGTTTAGTTTTAGGCTAAATACTTGAAATTTCTTGTAACTACTTGTATATTTTGTGAATATACGCTTACGTAATTAGTTGTAATTACGCTTACGCAATTTGATGAAATTGTGCGAAATAACTAGACAAAGTCCGAGACAGTATAAATACGGACGTTGGTGAACTAAATATTAAATAATATGAAATTATTTAATAAACTCAAAAACTTACAATTACTATGGTGATAATATTTAAAGAATCAATAAAAATCGTATAAAATAATATTAACGCAACGAAAACGCCTTAAGCGCATCCGAAGACCGAATGTGAGCCAAAATATATTTTATAAATTTAAAAATGTATCATATCAAGTAAAACTTTCATTGAGAATATCATATTTTAAAACGATAACGAAAAACGTCTAATTAAAACGTTACACGATTAAACTTCCGTAAAACGGACACGCAAACCGAGACCAGTAATTTAACAGAATATTTTTATAAGTATATTTAAGTATCCAAAATAAATATTTCATGAGAAAATATCGAAATTTAAATCGTCATTTAAGACACGCGCATTAAACGTTTAACGCTTAAACGGACAACGAAATGATTGGGTAAACGAACGCGAGACTTAACACAACTTTGGGGGATTAAATTGGACAAAACCCAGCCCCCATGGGCCCCCCATAAGCTATCCCCCTTCCCCCCTATGTTCCCTCACATGATCATTTTGATTCCCCCGTACAAACTACATGCAAACCTTTCTTATCAAACCATTTCTCATTCCACACTCAACTCACTTCACCAATTGCTCTCAACTCTCTCTTTCTTCCTCAAATAATCTGAGATTATCTCAGAAAATATCACCACCACAAGACCTCCAATCACCACCACCATAAACCACCATCAACCACCATCAACCACCAATTAATTTCTTAACTTTTGGTAATAATAATTAGCTCAAGAGCACAAGCACCATCATCTTTATCAAAATCTTTGTAAGGAAACTCATCTCTACTCTTCTCTATGTTATTTACATGTTATATAGTTCATCTAACTTGAATATGTCCAAAACTCTTGCTAAAAATCGTTTTTATAAATGTAACACCCGGTCAAAAAGTCAAATTTTCGCGCCAAATTTAAACTTTAAATAATTGTATTTTTGTATGCAATTACAACCAAGTGATCGAAAATTTTATATATTATTATATAATAGAAAAGGATTATATAATAATCACAATTGAAACGAACTGAGACCAAATTACATTTTTGTAATTCAAGTGAAATATTTTTATTTAAAATATTTACGAAATAGTTTAAACAAAATTATAAATTTAACATATTAAATTTGTATAATAATCGAGTATGAATACACGGGTATTTTGTACTGCGATTTGGGAGACAGTGTCCCCCAAACCAAACATAAGCCAATCCAACCACCTCCACCCTCATTTCATCTTCTTTTTCTTCTTTTCTTCTCATCTCTTTTTCCTCTCTATTTCACCCCCAACAACAACAACAAATAATAACAACAACAACATCATCATCATCACTATTATTTTCGGAATCATCGTCAACAAGAGCAACAACAAGCATCCATCATCATCATCTTCATCTTCTTCATCTTCAAGATTCACCACCATCATCCTCAAACCCTCGATCTTCAAATCGTAAGGATTTCTTCACTTTTTCTTAAGATTTCTTGATAAAAACACTTAATATATCATGTATTAACTTTATAACAACAAGATTCGGCCTAAAAATGGGTTAGATTGCGTTTTTGGGTGAAAACCCGTCGAACAGTTGCAAGTGTCACCCACAGACCTGCAGTATAGCATCACTTACCTAAGTGACGCATGTAAGTGACGCATCCTAAGTGACGCATGTAAGTGACGCATCCTAGTGACGCCTGTAAGTGTCGCCCTTGAGTGACGCCCGTAGCGTCACTTACCCAGTGTCGCCCTTGAGTGACGCCCGTAGCGTCACTTACCCAGTGACGCCCCTTAGTGACGCCTGTAGCGTCACTTCCCAAGTGACGCCAATCTTAAGTGTCGCCTATAGCGACACTTGCCTAGTGTCGCCCAAAACAAAAAATACACATTTTCACTAAGTGTTGGAAGTCAAATTTTACCGTCTAATATTACTCCGAAATGGAATTTCGGAGCGTTTTCACTAAAGCAATATAGTAGAAATAAAAATTTTCCAAGCTGACCTAGACCCCAGCCAGGGGCTCTGCCCCTTGGACCCCGCCAGGGGTTGCCACCCCTTGGACGCTGCTATCAGGGGCGCTGCCCCCGAACCCCCGCACACGGTTTCCAAACCTGAACAACAAATAAATAATTACACAACTCGCTTAGACAAACTGATTTGTCTCATACTCATATGACCTCACGTGTTTAGGACACTAGGAGGTTAACTATCGGACGACGCGCGTATCGTAGGATCGCTAACAACTCAGAGGTGAGTTTCATAGCCCCACTCTTTCAATTGTTTTACTGTTTTCGGGGTGAAACACATGCTCAATAACTGTTTTTGAATTATATTAATATTCCTTTATAATTCACACTTACTTATATTACTATATGTAATACAAATGCGTAATACTTAGGAATTACACCCAACACATTGTTTTGGGACAATATCGATACCTGACCTAGATAGGTTAAAATCGTACACTGTTGGATTGTTGGAAAACAATTACCAATACATAACTTGATTAAGTTATCACTAACCATTTGCCATATTGTCGTGGGATGATATCATCGAATACATTAGAACTAGTTAGTTCTACCTACACTGGACAACATCTATACTTTTACAGGGTTAGTTTCCCTTTTAGGAACTAATACTGCACATACAAATCAGGACCCCAATATACTTGCTAGGCTTAAGGCAGGAGTATACAATAGTATCATACGTTAGTATAGACTCCTGATACTAATACAACACAACTAGGTGATGAGAATTCATACCTAGGCTTTTCGTACTACTTAAATCTAAGTATTATTTATACATATTTAGGCACAACAAATCATTTACATGCGTGGCATGACACATTACAACTTGTGATTGTTGTTTGGTATTTATATATATCTACATACTTGTACATCATCTTGAGCATCTGGGGCTACCTACGTTATTACATATGTATATCAGTATACATACAATTATACGAACATGAATACTCAAGTCGGACTCATCGTAGTATGGTCGGCTCAATTATCTCAAGTCGGGCATGTCGTAGTACTGCCGGCTCAATTACATACGTTGCTTGCGAGCAATGCGGTCGATGCCTGATTTGGCACAAAACGATGCCACGGTAAAGTGGGCACAAAATGATGCCACGGTATTGCAGTGGGCACAAGTTTGATATCGCGGTAAAGCGATACAATCGATGGATGGGCGAGCTTGTGCTCGTGATCCACACACATTAGTTAACGGGTCGGTGAGTTTTCACGCGAGGCCATTAACTCAGTACTTGACTAAGTACTCGATTATAGTTCTGCGGGACTACACATTCATGATACTGGATACTATACGTTGTGCCAGGTAGGCATACCAGTACATCACTCGATATCATATGACGCGGTCATACAATTACTCGGAATATACTCAGGCAAGTTTCACCTCACAATTAATTGATTTACTCATACCCGATAGGTATCAAGGCATGGATTGCCACACCTTCAATATGACATATTCACATGCTCACTTGATAGTACTTAGGCACGTAGTGCCTTGTGCTTACAGATTTACTTAATACCTGATAGGTATCCAGGCTCGGAATGCCTCAATCATTATGTACTTTGGTACATACCACTATTGCTTAGGTATACACATTGGTATTACAACTTCAAATTAATACATATCAGAATCGCAGATTCTGAACTACTTTTCAAAACACAAAAGGTTTTATACTCTATGATTTAACTAACAAACCTATGAACTCACCAGCTTTATAGCTGACCCGTTTTAGCATGTGTTCTTAGGTGCCCAGCAGGATTATGATTACTACAAGATAAGCTAGCTCGAGTCGCATATTTTCAATCAATGGGGACCACTCTGCATTTACTTTTATATTTTCAAATTATGTAATTGAAACTTCTATTAAACTCGCAACATTGTAAACGTTCTACTTTGGAAAATGTATAATTATTTTCAAACGTCTCATTTAGAGTCGTTCATTATGTATCTTATGCTGTGATATTTGATTTGGTAACACCCGACCCGACCGCTTCCGCAACCCGAAAGTTGAGGGTGTTACAATAAAGCAAACACCAACATGCAAAAATCTGTCCAAAAAACACAGTTCACTAAAATGGTCGTATCTCGAGTTCTAGAAAGAGTTATACAATGAATTTTATTTTAAAAGTTTCATATTGAAAAGATATACAACTTTCATGTTTTACACTTTTTCCAGATCTGTACGGATTTTTATGAATAAACCCATCTTGGAGTCTGGTCTGCACATATTCGAAAACCGAGTTAATTACCTATGTAAATGGACACTATAGTTGCTGTAAAAGTTATATGTTAGACTAGAAACCATGATGATCAATTGGTAAAATTTGTGAGACTTGATGTGGACTAGAAATGTTAGAGATCCTATGGCGAAACAAACCGACAAAAACCGAAAACATAACTTAGGGGCTGTTTTAGAACTTTTGTAAAACTGACACTTTTGGTGAACTCCGACATGAACCGACAAATTTTATGGACTCTATAAACTGATATATGGGTTGGGTAAAAGTTTCGGGTCAAACCGAGTAGGTTTGACCAAGTCAACAAAAATGGCTCGGTTTCTAAAAACTTACTATTTTGGAAAATGGTAACAAAAATGGGTTTGGGTGACTTAGTTAGTAACTTGGACCAAAAACTAAACTTAGAAAGTTTCCCGAATTAGAAACCGACACTCAGAACACTTGGATTGAGAAGTGACTCATAAAATTGGGAAGTGACTCATAAAATTGGGAAGTGACTTAAAAAATTGAGAAGTGACTCATAAAATCAGTAAGTAACTTATAAAATTGAGAAGTGACTCATACAACTAGTAAGTGTCTCATAAATTGAGAAGTGACTCATAAATAGACCAGGTTTGACCAACCTTGACCTGGTTTGACCAACCTTGACAAGTTTGACCAGGTTTGACCAACCTTGACCACTTTGACCATCTTTGACCAACGAGTTGACCAACTCTGACCTACGGTTAGAGGTCTTTATGAACTAAATAATCTGTTTGCAACCCACGATATGTACTAATAAATATTATACAACAAAACAAACTTAATAATAATGTCTAAATGAATTATTATTACAAACATTCACCAACGGGTCGTACACGTTTTTGATAAACGAACTAGAACAACTTATTTGGACATACTAGTTGATGAACAAGCTTTAGTTGGACATTAACCCTCCACCTACACGATTAGCTTAAGTGGACATTAACCCCCACTTATACAATCGCTATAGATGGTCTTTTGAGACATCTACTTATACAACCTCATAAGTTTAGGGCGTTAGGAGGTTTCACACGGGACGAGAACACCCACTACTTGCTAATATTTGATATTGCTTGCTACATGCTTAACTCTGGTGAGTTTCATAGCCCTTTTTTCTGTTTTATATCCAGGGGTGAGAATACATACAACTGCTTTTACACAACTATTTTTCATGAACACAAGTACAAACAAACAACGCTATACGGATTGCATGAGTTAACACACTAATCCATTAAAGTCCTCACACATCATAGCTTCGTTAATTTGAACTAAGCGCGAGTATTAGTAAATAGATCTATTTGGGACTGACAATCCCCGTCTGGGTTAGTCACACCAACCTGTCAAACGGACGTATTAATATTTGTGCACACGAGTGTATCGGATTAGACACTTGCAGGGGCACCAACGATCATGTAATCGAAAGAGGCACGACACACATTGTTAAGCTTTGGACTATGAGCTCATGACAATAGTATACATATTTGATTGATTTCAAACATTATTAAATCTTGTGTTTCATACCGATATCTTGACAACTGTTTAGCAAACCTATGAACTCACCAACTTTATATTGACCCTTTTAGTATGTATTCTCAGGTTTACAGACGCAGTAGGACTACCCACAGGAATCAAGACAGTAGGATGCTTTTGGAAAGCATAGCTCGAGTCGCATATTTTCAAACAAGAGATTTAATTGCATTACGATATTTTGTATCAACAACTATGTATTAGAAATCTCTAGACTATTTTTGCGAACTCCAATGTTTTTGGATAACAGTTGTAAACATTTGATTATGGCAATGTAACTATTTTTCAAACGTCTCATGTAGAGTCGTCTGTTGTAATCTTTGTGTGATGATATTCAATTTGGTCGGCGCCCCCGCAACACCTTATACTTCTGCTGCCACGTGTTTTTGAGGTGCGACACTTATTTCTTAAAATTTAGATAGCTTCTTCATACAATATACTGGTAGGCAATTTATATACAAATTTCTAAAGCATTTAAGAAGTCTTAAGATACATGGGTGTTATCTGGTATGACTATTATGTGATGTATGACAATTGTCTTAATTGTTGAAGGATAGTATTTCCATGCACCGTGAATATGAAGAAAATGACAAATGGTATGAAAAATATATGGTTATTAACATAGCTAATGATTTCTCTGTTGTACGTGAGTACAGACCTGAAGCTATTAGCTAGGTCAATAATCTCAAACATGTAGTGGATATACTAAGGGATCCTCTGTTGTATGTCAGTACATACCTGGAACCACTAGTATCTTCACTATAAGTTTGATATTTGTCTAAATATAAATAATATAAGTGTACTTAATGTACCTTAGTTATAAATTCAGTGTTATGTGTTTTACTTGAATTCACAGTATATCATATAATGGAAAACACTAGGTTATACTCATATTAATAATAATAAAGTATGCTTAGAAATTTGAGTATAAATAGTTTATGTGGATCATAATACCGATAATTGTCTAGAACTATCTAATAAATGATTCACAAATGTGAATAGATGGTTTTCAATTATACTGTGTGGATAAAGGTAACTAAGATATAATATTAGAAATATAAGTATGTAAATGGTAAAATGAGTGGTATTTATATGAACTTCTTAAGGTAAGTATACTAACAATCATCTTAGACTTTAAAATATTAGGATTTTAGAGCTTATTCTTACTAATATGATCCCTTAGTAGATAAAATTTTAATTTTCATATATCGGTACTTGATTAGATTTTCTCTGTATTTTCTTATGGTGATTAATAAAATGGTACATGATACCACTGTTAATTTTTATGTGTTGTGTTTTATGTTTATTTTAATATTACCCCTTGGAATTAAGTTAAACTGATATTTATCATTTAAATCTTTATAAAAATAAGTTGCAAATAATATCTTGTCTTTTGATTTATACTTAGTGAACAATTTTCATTTTTGGCCAAAATTGTGAAGTTTGACTGGTCAAACTTGCGAATTGAGACTGGGGTTTAAAAGGGAACAGTTATCTGCGAACCCACTCACTTCCCCACATACATTGCGAAGCGAGCCGAACGTGTGAAGCGAGCCGAGTGATTTTTTCATTATTTTCGATTATATACACACGAGGAATGATTTTTCACTCCGAGGACTTTGATCATTCTATCATTACGCACATTTTGAGGTAGAATACACTTATTTTAAATGTGTATTTAACGAGTAATCGGAGTTTACATGTTTCTAAACCCTCAACTTCATATTTGATCGATTAAACTAGGATTTAATGGATTAAAAGCCATAGAAATCTAGGTTTATCTTATTCGAATAAAGTCGAACAAGTTTATACCAATGGTGTAACATCCTCGACTTGGGCCTAGTAGAATTACGGTATTTTCCTTAATTTATTTCGTTATTTAAATTGTATTTACGAATACTTGGTATTATTTGGATAATTTAAATTAATAGATCAAATGGTCAAATGACTTATTGTGATAAATAAATTATTACTTGTTTTAAACAAATTTGGTTGACGGTATAATAAAATATATTTTCTCGCAAATGATTTTTAGGTTCCAGACAATAGATTTAGAACAGGCATAATTTTAATACCAACTTATATTGGGTTGAGGTTGTAGGTCGACCTAACTATCTTATTTTCACTATCTCTCTCTGAGATTACACATGAACACACACTCATAAGCAAGTTTGCAAAATCTGAATTTGATCATAATTGGAGCTGTGAATGTAACTTGGCATCTGATTGTCATCATCTTCCTCTTGTAAGCATCTCCATTGTAAGTTGATTTTACCATTTACTTATATGTGTTGAAATTGGTTAAAAATTAGGTTGAACAATTAATGCATGTGTAGAATTTGATGTTAGATGATGTTGCTCATTGTTATACCATGTTTATTAATGATACTTGAGGTGAATTATTGAGTGAATTCGTGTTTAGTATCTGCATTTTGGGTTTTGGGTTCGGACGGAAAGTTGCAGGAACAAAAATTGGGTTTCTGAGTTTTTGTTCATTGCCGATCGGCTATGGCTGGCTAGCCGATCGGGTATGTATGGCTAACCTATCGGGTAAAGTTAGCCGAATGGCTAAATTAGTGCAAAATGTTTACAGCAGCTTGCGTCTGAACAAAAGTCCCAAAATTCTTCAGAGTAGCCAATCGGGTCAGAGACTAACCGATCGGGTAAAAGGCTTATAGCCGATCGGCTGGGTCCTTGTAGCCGATCGGGTAGGTGGTTAATCAGGGTTAAAATCAGTTTGCTTTCATGTTGTATATATATATATATATATATATATATATATATATATATATATATATATTAAAAATTTAATAAGTGAAGATGAATGTTGAACATTGTGGTTGTTACCATTATATGATTCGTTTTGAGATGAATTACATTATTATAAATGAGTTTCTAATTTATTACTTGTTTATATTTCCAGATAATCCGAAGACTCAATAATATAAGACTTTTGAGTGGAGACTGCGATTGTAAGGGTGAGTGGATCTATGACTTACGATCTAAGTTAGCTGTAACAATCTGGCTACAGCGGGTAAATGTAGTTTTACCGTTTATCATTACATGTTGTCATGATGATTATGAATTATGTGATTTTCTTCAGAGGTCAATTGCGATTGGGTTGAGATACTATTACTTGGACAACATTAGTGCTTTGTTTAATTAATTTATAATTAAAAATCAGATTTTTATTTATAATTTAATTAAGTTTTTAAATAATTCAAATATAAGTATTTATTTAATTATTATGTTGTTATTTCATGCAAGGTGATGAGGGATCTCTTCCATGCAAGTAAGTGTCATCAAATTCACCTCTTGAACCACACACACACACATACACACACACACACACACACACACACACATATATATATATATACATACATATATATACATCTTAGATTAGTGTCTACTAAATAAATTAATAAACATAGATGTAAGCACTTTGTCACATTATGTATATTCATAAATAAGCGTTTTCTTAATGTCGGGTTGTAACGATAGGGTGCCTAAATTCAATGATATTTAATTATAGGCGTTAATTCACCAATCTTATAGTTGAAATAAATTTTTTAAAAAAAAATCTCCAAGTTTATTACCTGAGCGGAGTTAAATCAGAAATTTTTGTCGGTTGTCACACTTTGTACATGTGTTGTTTATTGAAATAATGTTGTATGAAGTAATAGTACCCTACTATCGGTTAGATCACTGAATTGGCCTTCAGTGGTTGTAAGTGTTGCTTGGGGGGCCACCGTGGCAGTAGGGTTCCCCAAGGACCACCGATTCTCTTGACGCTAGTTGTTTATGATGCTTAGCTGTAAACAATTGTTAATCTGAGTTAGGTTGATAGTTATTGATTTATTCACTTAGCTTTGTTGTTGGTGCATTTGGTGTGTCAGTCAGTTGGTCAAACATTTGTACTTGTCAAAGTCAATTAGTCTTAGTATTTAGTATGTATATTCGAGTCTGTAAACGAAATGTAATTATTTAGAATATACATAGAATACCAACGACATTGGCTATGTCGCAATGGGTTGGGCATGCGACATTAAGGCTTATGTCACAGGGTCCAGAAGGTGTGCTATATATAGAGAGTTATATTTCAGTTTCAGGGTTAGCCTTCGTGATAAGTGTGTGAGCCATTTTTGTGAGAGTAGAGAGGAGAGAAACGAGTTTGTGATTGTATAGCTTTACGATTCAATTGTGAATATATACAAAAAGCTTATAGATTACGTTTGTGATTGATTGTTTGATTTCCGCACTTACAATTGATTATACGATCTGATTTGATCCGGCATAAGGGATCTACAAGTGGTATCAGAGCCATGAATCTAGGATTCAACAGTTTCGGATCGTGTTTGGAACGTTTTCGGTTTGATTCGTGAAGGTTTTATTGTTTAATCTTCGTTTTTGTGTTAGTTTGCTTGAAGATTTCGTTTTCTGAAGAGTTCTTCTGGGTTTGTTCGTCAATTTTTGTTCAAAAATCACTAGGGTTTTGAAAATATTCGATTTTTGGGGTTTTGGCCGCTGCAGTCATGATTTTGCGACATTAGCTGCAACATTGCTTGCGACATTGCTTGCGACATTGCTTGCGACATTAAGTATTTTGACCTTAATTGTTCTTTGCGACATTAGTTGTGACGTCGCTTGCTTCTGCGACATTGTGTGCGACACAAGAACATTGACCTTAAGTGGTTATTGCGACATTAGTTGCGACGTAATGTGCGACGTAAGCTGCGACATCAGTTTTAAGTAAAAAAAAAAATGGGGTGCTTATAAGTAAATGTGAAAAACGTGAAAATTTTGGTAATTTTAAATTTTGTTTTTAAGCTTAAAAGAGCTTATTTTTACTGTCGGGAAAGTTTCACCATAGTCGGAAAAGTTTTGCCATACTCGGAAAGTCGTCGAAATTTTCGAATTCAACTTTTGAGGGAATGGCTATGGATACAAAAATGCATCCTCCTACATCTTTGTTCTATAGTGATTTTGCTAACTGGAAGATTAAGCTATGCAATTTCATTGAACACAAAGATCCAAAGTTGTGGAACTGGTTTAATACTATTGATCGACATGAGCAACCAAGACTCAAAGGGGTGCTTAAGTCAAGAGCACAAATGTCAGTCAAGGAACAGGAAGAGTTTGACAAAGACTATAGAGCATATGAGATGATTACCATGTGTTTTCCAGAAGTTGTGATAAGTAAATTTGAAAATCAAGCAACTTCTACAGAGTTATGGGACGCTCTTATAGAGGCTTATGATCAAAAGAAAATAGTGGTAAATAAAGAAGAGGATCAACATACTGCAATGGTGGCTCAAATAAAAGACGTTGATTCTAATACACCTGAGGTACATGATGAACCCGAGAAACCTTTTACGTGTATTACATTAACTGCTTCTTTAGAGATTTGTCAAATAGAGAATGTAGACTTGAGAGAAAAAGTTGTCAAACTTACTGAATCAAACAATTTTCTTAAAGCTAATGAGAAACTTTATGATAAGAAAATTGAGGCATATAAGTTAGACACACAGACTTACAAATCAAAAGTTTTTAGTCAACAAGATGCTATCAACAGCTATCTTACTGAAATTGAATTGTTAAATAAAGAGCTCTCTGATTTAAAAAGTGAGTATGATAACCATAAAAGAAAAATTTTAGGTTCTTCATCCGCAACTTTTGTCTTTAATGAAATTGTTAACAAGCAAGGGACGGGCGGTAAAAAGAAGGCAGGACTTGTTATAAACAAGTCCCACCACCTTCCCATGCCGAATATTGTCCTGCGCCTGTTAAGGAAGGCCTTGAAGAGATTCCAGTTGATTATACGAAGCTTTATGGTATTAAAGCTAAAGAAGCTAAGCAAAACAAACAGGATAAAGAGAAAACCAAAAGGCTAGAGTATCCCTTGCCTAAGTTTGTTAAACCTGAAAGTCAATCTCAAGTTAGTGTTGAGGAGATTGTTGAGGTAGAAGATATACCAGAAGAGTCCACCATTAAGGTTGAGAAAATAAATGTCAAACATGAAAACTTCATCATTACAAATGAAAATGATGAACTATTTAAACGCAAAGGCAAAGCTAAGGTTGACAACGAATCTTTCCACGTTAAAAATGTTAAAAAGGATTCAAAGTTTACTAACTCAACCTCAGGAACATCTACTTCAACATGTTCACCAAAGAGTGAATGTTCAACAAATGTTCCTGGTCATAGACCTTCTGTGTATTGTCCTCCACCGAAACGATTTGAGGGAACTCATTGGAATACATCTTTTGTGGAGCATCATTCTTGTTATCCTTGTAGTCAATAGGGCCATATTATTAGGGATTGTAAGTTATTATCCCTAGATAGGTTTGGTAGAGGGATGCTAAGAACTTCCTCTTTCAGGAATTCTTATTCAAAACCTTTTTCAAGGCGTCGTTCGTATACGCCTGTATGTAGTTGTGCATCAAACTCTCCGAAACCTATGGCAAGAGTAAACAAAGTTGTGCCTATTAGACCTCAAGTTCAACAACACAATATTGTTGAAAACAAATCATCTGAACCTTAACAGGCTTGGAAACCCAAATCCACAAACAACGCATCAATGAAATCTTCTAAGTTTTTAAAATATCATAAACTCATTGATGTGATGATTATGGATGATCATGGATAACCCAAGTCTATCAAGTCTTGGGTGTCCCATAAGTACTAATGTTTGATTGTTTGTGGTGATGCAGTCAGTTTCTTGTAAATTAATATTTTTTAGTGACTACATGGATGTGGATATTGTTGGAAGAATGTTATGATGATTTGTGATTGGATGAAATTTCTGAAGTTTTGTGGTGGTAAAAGTGCTAAAAGGCATTTGATTTGACTTGATATATTTTGATACTTTTCTTTTAAATTTTATTATTATTGCAACAACCATTCTTTGTATTTTTTAGTATCAAAGAAATACAATGTTGCGAAATATCTTAAATCAAAAATTACAAAAATATGTTTAATGTTTAAGAGGAGTACCTTTTAATTGAATTTTTGAAAAGAATTTGTTGTTCAGGGGGAGTAATTAAAATTCTGATTATTTGGATCAGAAATGTGAACAGCAAGATTCTTATTCCTCAAAAAGATATTGGATTGTGTATGTAAACAACATGGGAAATGATTGTACATCAGATGACATGCACAAAATGGAAATTTAAAGGTTTATGTTTGATGTGTCAGTAGGTTTATTTGGCATATTTAAAATAGCTTTTATTAACATTAGCTTCATCATATGATGTACTGGTAGACATGATACACATCGGTTTCTGGATTTTTAAGAAGTAATTCTAATACGTGTCTATGATCTTGTGGTAAACACCATATGATGTACGACTAAATATCTTAATTCCTTAATGTAGCATGACATATTTCTATACCTGAGGTTTATCTGAAATCATTTGGGGGTCTATAGTGATTGTTTCCTCTGTTGTACGTAAGTACAGACCTGGTCTCAATTAGTATATGCTTAAAAATTAAGCAAACGCAAGTCAATGAACTTGAAAAAGTCTTAAATCATAAGATACTTAACAAGGTCACCAAAATGGTTTGACCAAGTTTGGTTTTGCTTAAACCTGAATCAAGTTATGTCGCTTTGTTGTACGTTTGTACAGACCTGTCACCGCTGACTTGATTCTTAAAAATGATATTCTTATATTCTCTCTGGATTAGGAAGCTATGCTCATGTCTGGGTTACAGGGGTATGTCATTGGTGGGGACCATGGAGAAATATTCATACTAACAATAAAAGGTTAACTAACAGACCTGGATGTAACGTGTTTTAGTGGATAAACAATACCAGTAATCGTCTTGAAATAATTTTTATAAAAGGTGTTTTAAGTGTGCTAAGTAAATTTAAAGTGGACAAATATACCGATAATCGAAATAACACTTACTATTTCCTAATAATTGCATGTTGAGCCTGATATGATCTCTAAGCAGACGTAAAACAATCCTATTCCCAAATTTATTTTAATCTTTGTTCTTTACTTTTCCTTTATAAAGAAAATACAAAAAGATTTTATTTCTATATTATTTTCTTCAAACATCACATATCTTGTTAAAGTCAAATACTGAAGATGTAAAGGATGTCGGTTATTCTTCAAAGACTGTGAAGATAAATTCTATTGGAGAAGCTGCTGATGATTGAGAGATGGTCACATAGTTTGAAGATCTTATTGTATGATATATGTGTGTCAGTCACATGAATCAGGACATCAAGTTTTTTTTTTTTTTTTTTTTTTTTGAAGACCATGCTATCTCAATGGGGGAGTTTCTGATTATTGAAGACATGAAGGAATTTCTTGATGAAGACTAATTGAAACTTATTTGACCAAGCTGCTGACATTGGGGAGTTTGTTGATGCATTTGGTGTGTCAGTCAGTTGGTCAAACATTTATACTTGTCAAAGTGAATTAGTCTTAGTATTTAGTATGTATATTCGAGTCTGTAAACGAAATGTAATTATTTAGAATATACATAGAATACTAGCGACATTGGCTATGTCGCAATGGGCTGGGCATGCGACATTAAAGCTTATGTCGCAGGGTCCAGAAGGTATGCTATAAATAGAGAGTTATATTTCAGTTTTAGGGTTAGCCTTCATGATAAGTGTGGGAGCCGTTTTTGTGAGAGTAGAGAGGAGAGAAACGAGTTTGTGATTGTATAGCTTTACGATTCAATTGTGAATATATACAAAAAGCTTATAGAAAATGTTTCTGATTGATTGTTTGATTTCCGCACTTACAATTGATTATATGATTTGATTTGATCCGGCACAAGGGATCTACATTTGTGCTAATCCCTCCTCCTAACTTCTTGCAGGTTATCTTTTGTATGTGGGTTGGCAAGAGTAAGGGAAAGGAATGTTTGACACCGCTTACTCTGTTTTGGTCAATCATGTTAATAGTTTATCATCATGTTGAATTTAATAACACTAAGGCGTAATATTTAAAAGATTGTATTAAGTTAAGTGTTTGAATAATATTATGCGGTTTGCACTTTTGTTTTAAATTGCAAACCATGTTGTGATTATTAATTATCGCTTTCGTTATGTTTTAAATATATATATATATATATATATATATATATATATATAAAGCCTTGTGAAATTTGAAGAGTGTTAAAAATTGGTATCAGAGCAAAGGTTTGGGTGAATTGAACATGGGTTAAGTGTTCAATCCCAAATCTATTAGTGATTGTGAAACATTCCAGGGTATGGGATTTAGCTATGATAGGAGAATTAGTTAGTGTGTAGGTACTAACAATTAACGAATTGTGAGATGATGTGTTTTTGCAGATATGGCAGATGATGAACATCCAACCGATACTCCCAACAACATCTCTAGAGTGGAAGTTACTCCTCCAGAAAATCCTATTGATAGACGAGGTCAGTCTGGTATATCTTTTTCCGCGGGTGATTTAGATCGTGATGACTATGTCTTACAGTTAGAGGAGGAAGTACTAAAACTTAGAGGCTTACAACAATCATTGCGTGATCAACAAGCCCGATCATTCCAGCAACTACAACCTAAATTATGTTCTTTTAAGACTTTTAAATCTAGTGGACCATCTGAATTTTGTAGTAGTACCAATCCTTCAGTCACCCTTGATTGGTTAAGGGATGTGGAAAGGAAGTTTGAGGTTTGTCGGTGTGAGGATGAGATAAAGGTTTCATATGCGGTTCAACTCCTTAAGGGTCCGGCTATGGCATGGTGAGATTCTATTACACTACCTTTGACACCACAACAAAGGGATTCCATTAGATGGCCCGATTTCTATAATGAGGTATGTAAGAAATATTTTTCCGAATTCGATATGACACGTATTCAACGTGAGTTTATGGATATGCAGTTGACGGATGATATGACCATGGATGAGCTTATTTCTCAGTTTTCTGAGAAGTTAAAGTTTGTGCAACAATGGGTTCCGGATAAAAAGACTAAGATTGACCATTTTGTTGGGATGTTACCACATACTTACTGAACAACTGTGAGATTAGCGGGTTCTCTTACTCAAGCTTTCGAATTAGCCCGTTCTGTGGATGGTGATATTCGGGCGCATGACTTGGAAATTAAAGGAAGATCTTCTTCTAAATCTAAAGGTGATTCCTCGGTGAATTAAGGAAAGAAAAAGTGGCATGGATCCCCGCAAGGTAAGAAACAAAGTTCTAGTGGTGGTGATATTGTGGATAGAGCTAATTGGTGTCGAAGTTGTAAATCCAAGCACACAGGACCTTGTACTCCTCAGACTCGCAGATATGTCAAGTGTGGGCGATTTGGACATGATTTTAAAGATTGTACTTTTCCCAATAATGTATGTTGGAACTGTCATAAAGAGGGTCACCGAGCAGGGCAATGTACTGAGGCAAACATCCAGAGAATGGGTACAGTCGGAGGTCTTCATTGTCTGGCCAGAAAAGGAAGAATGCATCCTCAGCATCCAACAGGGCATTTCAGATGATAGCTGATGAAGCTGTCAGGACAGAGGATGTCATAACCAGTACTTTCCTTATCAATTATGTACCGGCATGTGTTCTATTTGATTCAGGAGGACATAAATTGTTCGTTTATATCCATGTTTTTCTGTGATAAACTGAAATTGACGCCCACTGTTATTACAAATCCTATTGAGATTGAGGTAGCGGATGGTAAAATGATTCCGGTTACCACATCGGTGACTGGAGCTAATATTTTGATTAATGGCCATAGTTTCCCTGTTTCTTTCCTTTGAATGCATATTCCCGGTTTTGATGCGGTTTTGGGAATGGATTGGTTTAGTAAGAATAAAGAAAATATAGATTGTCATCGAAAGTTGATAAAAATCCCAATCTCGGATGAGTCACATGTCGTGGCTCGAGGGGAACGGGATACTGGAGTTATTCCTTTGATCTCTTTGTTGAAAGCTAGAAAATCGTTAGCTAAAGGGTGTGAATCGTACTTGGCCTATGTCATTGATGCTAAGTTAGAAAAGAAAATTGTTTCCGATGTCCGAGTGGTTTTTGAATACTCGGAAGTATTCCTTGATGAATTACCTGGCCTACCTCCCATTAGAGAAGTAGAGTATAAAATTGATTTAATTCCTGGTTCTACTCCTATAGCTAAAGCTCCTTATAGATTAGCTCCCTCAGAAATTCGTGAAATGATGAGTCAAATTCAGGAGTTGTTAGATAAGGGTTTTGTTAGGCCCAGCTCTTCTCCATGGGGTGCACCTATATTATTTGTTAAAAAGAAAGATGGCACCTTTCGTATGTGTGTTGACTATAGGGAGTTGAATAAGAGAACCATTAACAATAAGTACCCTTTGCCTCGAATAGATGAATTATTTGATCGATTACAAGGGTCTTCCTATTTCTCTAAGATTGATTTGAGGTCGGGTTATCACCAAATGCGGGTTTGTGAGGAGGATATTCCTAAGACTGCCTTTCGCACTAGATATGGTCATTATGAATTTCTTGTTATGCCTTTTGGGTTGACCAATGCACTGGCGGTTTTCTTGATAAGTTTGTTATTGTGTTCATTGATGATATATTGGTGTATTCTAAATCTGAGACTGATCATGAGATGCATTTGCGATTGGGTCTTGATACTTTGAGAAAGGAGCAATTGTATGCTAAATTTTTGAAATGCGAGTTTTGGCTTCGGGAGGTACAGTTTTTACGATTGGTTCTTGATACTCTCTATGACTCATCTGATGGACTTTTGGATGGATATTATTTATGATTCTTCAGTTAACCCACCGGTTATTCGTACAACTGTGGGTGGATTTCCAATTGTTTTCTCTGTTGCTGATCTGCGTGAGATATTACATCTAGGTGCAGAGGAGCAAGAGGATGGCCCGGTTGAGTTTCCCTTGAATTTCATTGAGGGATCTATTGGCCGTATGGGGTACGTAGGTCCTACACGAGGTCGTCAGTATTTGAAGGCCTTTGTGTTTGGGCAATGGAGGCTTTTATGGAACGTACTTCTACATGTATTTGTACCCAAGAAGGGTGGTTTTGATGAGCTGCCACTGACACTGATGTCTGGCGTACTGTCACTGGTTTATAACAAACCATACAGTTTCTCTTCTTATATTTTTGAGAACTGCAGAGCTCAAGTTACCGGACAGGTCAAATCGACCTTTATGTTATATCCACGTTTTTGTATGCTGGTCATTCGACATTTTCTTCATGATCTACCATCTTATGCGCCCACGATTTTTGTTGATACTATTGGGCTTCGTGGATACAATGCGGCATTCAGTATCGATTCTCGTCATCCTGAGCATTTGAGACCACAGACGAGAAATCTCTTTGGATTTTTGATCGATCCACTCTACAGGATGCCACCTAACAATGGTTGGGAGGATGTTAATACTGATGCTGTTCCACCTGCTGAGCTTCCTGCTGATGTGGTTCCGAATCTAGAGCCACAAGAGCTTCTTGAGGATGTGTTATAGGCTGAACATCAAGGTCTTGATGTTGTGCCTGAGATAGCCGAGCAGGTAGTACAAGAAGTACTGGGTCATCAGGATGATATCAATGATCCAGAACTTCAGGCAATTGAAGATTACCATGAAGTACAGCTGATTCAGGATCCAGTGGTTGATAGACCTGGGGCTTCTTCACCTGCTACTGTACCTGTACAGGTATATATAAGTAATCATTTATGTAATTATGAAATTTATATAGAACTTGTATGATGGAGCAATATGCTAATCATAAGAGTTTAATATAATTATTGTACATGATACAGAGGTTTGTCCTTCTGGTGGACGTGATGGTGAAATAGTCACTAATGAGTCAGATTCAGATGATACACCAAGTCCACCACATATTCGTTATCAATCTCGTATGATTCCGGATCCGGCATTGACAGAGAAGTGTAAAGCTAAGGATGTAGATCCGGATTTCACTCTGCGAGATGAAAACACGGAGGACGATGATGACCAACCTTTAAGGTCTAAACGACGAAAGCTAATAAGGGCTTTCACCCCACAGTTGACTATTGGTGAAGGTTAGTATATAATCTTCATAATAGTTAACTAATTATGTTATGCATGAGTTATAAACTGAGACAGATACTTCTGTAATAGTTCCTTAGGCTACACCTAGAGCTGAGTCTAGAACTAGGTCACAGGAGACAGAACAGGTCTCAAGGCCTACTAAGGTATGAGAAATGTGTTTAATCTCTTATATTTGAAATTTTATAACTCAGAGATAGAGACAGCCGAGTCTGTTACTATAACTGATAATATTATTGATTTCTGTTACGCAGAGGGAGGTTGTTAAGTTGGTACATCCGGAATCATTCCCAACTACCAAAGCGAGCAAATTTGCAGCTAGCCTTCTTATGGCAACTTTGACTCAGCCTTCTCAGCCACTTACTTCTGATTCACATATAGCATCACTGACACCACCTGGACCCACGACCATCTCTATTACTCCTACAACGGATACTGAAAGGATTACATCCTTAGAGTCGAAAGATAAGGAGTTAGAGAAGCTTACTTCCACGATTCCAGAGTTGGTTGCACAAAATCTTCTCTTTGCCAAGCAGATGAATCAACAAAGTAAGTCTTACAAGACACTGCTGGAGACTCATCTCACTTTGTTGCAAGACTTTACTACCCAGCGACTGAAGCTTGAACACTTAGAGCGTCTTGTATTGAGGGTGAATTCAGGACAGTCAGCTCAGGGGGAGATATTGATATATCAAGAGTCTTGTAGGCAAGATGAGTTAAGGAAGAAGAGAGATGCTGATAAAGACGATGATCCCAGTGCTCCGAAAGATAGTGAGCTGGCTGGTCCTTCAACGACTAGTAAGCAGACTATTATTCAGGGGGAGTCTGATGTAGCGGGTAAGAGTGGTGATGATGTCGATACAAGAAATGTTGCACCGGTTGATGATGCTGGTAAGGAAATTAGTTAGAAGATGTATAGGTAGATTGGATAATTAAGACTTAGATTGATTGTAATATAACTTTTATATTAAGTTTCAATGAAAGTTTTTGTTTATTAAAATCTTATATGCTCTTAGAGAAAAAGAAATTCTTAGAGTTAATTCTGAGAAATTAACTAAAGAATTTATATTATTATTATTGGAAAAATACTTAGAAATTATTTGTAAAACAATTATAGTATACAGAGATATATTAATTGTAATCTTAGATAGATTTTTGTAATCTATAAAAGATTAAGATTATCTAATAATTGTTTGATATCTTCATGATTGAAATGATAAAGGAAGTCTAAGATTGATAAGTCATCAATAATAGAATTTAAATTATTATTTAAATCATTCTTGTTTATCTCTTTGTAGAATTAGAGAAATTGAATTTGACTAATTCTGAAAGTGATGTTGGAGATGAAGCTGAAATTGAGATTGATTATGATCTTGAAGAAGGTGAGTTTATTCCACCTGAAGACTGGATTTCTGTTCCTGAGATTGTGGAAGATGAAGGTGTTGATCCAGATGCTGATATTGATGAACACTTTGTGAATCCATCTAGGACAGAATTTGTAGTTGAAGATGATGAAGGAGAAAGAGCAGTCGATGTAGATGAAGATATCGATGACTCAACTGATTATGAGAAAGAAGATGATACTCTTATTCCAACTAAGAATCCAACAGTTATGTACAGGAAACTACCAAAGATAAAGAAGAAGATTGGAGTTTCTAAAGTAGATATTACTAAAAAGCTTGTTCCACATAGAGGAATTATTGGATGGTACTTTGATTCAGACTTGAAGCTCTTCGCTATGAAAAGGTTTGATGGAGTTCAATATTTTGAGAAGAAGCTTGCAGTTTTTAGTTCTGTTCCTAGATTTGAAATTCGAGACTTGGCTAGATTAGAGCTGAATAATCCTAGTAATGATGATTATGCAAGTATGTTGCAAAGATTATCAAGACTGAGGGTAGATCTATGAAGTTTGAGAAAATTAAGCCAAGAGTTGGAAGAACAATCAAATTAAAGGAAAGAAGTGAAAGAACTGGAAGAAGACGCCGAAAGAAAGTATATCCAGGTGTAAAATATGTACAGCAAATCCCACTGAAGACAATGCCACAAGACATTCTGGGAAATATGAAAAGTTGGCACGTGGATTCAGAGACTGGAGAAGTTGTTATGGTTGAAGCAGATGATGAAATTGAAGGAGGTGAAAGAGAACTTCTGAGAGTTTATGATCATCGACACCTGATGAATATGTCGAAGAAAGATTTAACGAAGTTATTTGAGAATAGAATCTTAACGACAGAAGCATGGGGTGATCTTGCACGTGATTATCAGATGATGATAAAGACTTGCATGAAATTGAAGATCTATGTTGGAAGCAAGATTTACAAAGATTGAAGACAAACTTGAAGACAACTAGAGCTATTGTCAAGGGGGAGTCTGTTGGGACATGTTTGTGTGACAACAGATCTAGCTTGTAATAGTATTTAGTTTGTAATCAAGTTTTGTACATTGATCTTATGTTTGATATTGAACATATTAGTTTGTGATATTATTTGTTATATATATATATATATATATATATATATATATATATATGTTTATATATATAAGTATTCGACAAATATGAATTGCGAATTCAAGTTGGCTGCGATGCGAACTGAGTTCAGTTCACAAGGTGGTTAGCGAAATGAGTCAGTTTGAAGGACTCATGGGAATAAAGCTTCTGCAAACAAACCCTATGAATTTCTAAGTATTCTAAGCCTCGTTCTTGATCGGTTATACCTATTAACAATCAAGATTAAGGTGTATTGGTGTTATTGTCACGAACAAATCGTGATACCAAAGTTATATCTGTATAACTAAGATATTAAGGGATTCCGCACCTTAATATCAAGATAACCTCGTTATCGATCCACAGAACTAGGGACTTACAGAACTTCTTCATATAGATTTGTTTGGCCCAATTAGTGTAAGGAGTATATGTGGAAAATCATATTGTTTGGTTATCACAGATGACTATTCAAGATTTTCATGGGTTTATTTCTTAAGCACAATGGATGAAGCTGTTGAGAAGATAAAATATTTGATTTTGCTATTGGAGAATCTATTTTCTTTAAAAGTGAAGGAAATTAGAAGTGACAATGGAACGGAATTCAAGAATCACGTTATGGAAATATTTTATCTTCAACAAGGTCTTTCTCATCAATTTAGTGTTACTCGAACTCCTCAACAAAATGGAGTTGCTGAACGTAAAAATAGAACGTTGATTGAAACCGTGAGAACAATGCTTTCGGATGCAAAGTTACCTACTACATTTTGGGCTGAAGTGGTTAATACAGCTTGTTTTGTATTAAATCATGTGCATGTGGTTAAAGATAAGAAGAAAACAAGTTATGAGTTATTGAATAACCGAAAACCAAATATTCATTTTCCTAAACCTTTTGGATGTCCTTGCCTGCTGTTGAAAACAAAAGAAAGATTATCGAAATTCGCTGAGAAATCTAGTGATGGATTTTTCTTAGGATATTCGATAAATTCTCAAAATAAGCGGGTTTATAACAAGGCAACTAGAAGAGTGGAAGAGAGTTATGAAGTAGAATTTCTACGTCATACTACTACTCCTGATGGTATTGGTCCAGATTGGTTATTTGATTACGAAAATTTCTTCAATTCTTTTATCATACTCCATGATGTGATCACATGTGATTTTGTGACTGAAGATTATGCGGATTATGTTATTCTAGTTCTAACTTCTCCTTGAGAACCAGTTCTCTCTTCAGTTTCTCCTTCTCCTACTTCTGTGCTTATTCCTCCAGTTTCAAATGATTCTTCTACTTCTTTGAGTAATCAAGAAGCTCCACTTGTGGATGCTCATGTTACTTCAGATGTTCATGATGATGATTCAAATCCTGAAGATGATGAATTTCAAGAGACTTCTACTGACTTAGTAGATTCTTCTAGTGATTCTGAGTTAGGAAATGAAGTAGCAAGTGGTTTTTATGATGCAAATCTGGGAAAAAATTTGGAAATCAATGATGTTCCTACATTAAGAGTTCATGCAAAGCATAAGCATCCAATGAATAATGTGATTGGTGATGTCTCGGATGGTATCAAAACTCGACACCAACTCAAGACATCATCAACTTGCATGATTGCTCAGATTGAATCTTGTTTTCTATCACAGATAGAACCTACGGATGTACACATGGCTTTGGAAGACTCATCTTGGGTACAGGCAATGCTAGAAGAATTACAACAATTTGTAAATCTTAAAGTTTGGACTTTAGTGGAACCACCAAAAGATGTCACTCCGATCGCAACAAGATGGGTTTTTCGACTCAAAAGGGATGATCGTGGTGTAGTGGTTTGCAACAAAGCTAGACCTTTTGTTCAAGGGTATAAGATGGTTGAAGGGTGATTACAATGAGGTATTTGCTCCGATAGCCATATTGGAATCCATTTGGATTTTTCTGGCATATACGTCATTCATGAAATTCAAGGTATATCAATTGGATGTGAAGTGTGCATTTCTTAATGGCAAAGTACATGAAGAAGTGTTTGTCAAGTAACCGCCAGGTTTTGAAGATCCTCATTTTCCAGATTATGTCTTTAGATTGGATAAGGCGTTGTATGGTCTCCATCAGGCTCCAAGAGCATGGTATGAGACTTTATCACAACATCTTTTAGCCAATGGGTTTTCAAGAGGGCATATTGACAGCACTTTATTCATTCAAAAAACAAAGGCGGATTTGCTTCTGGTTCAAGTTTATGTAGATGACATAATTTTCGGATCAACAAATGATAAGTTGTGCAAAGAAATTGAGAAGATCATTGTGACACCCGTTTAAAAAGGGCCAAAATTAGCGGCTAATTTAAACTTTAAACCTTAGTAAAAGATAATACGAAAGTATTGGATATTATATATGTATTTATATATATATATATATATATATATATATATATATATATATAACACAACGAATATTTAATCACGTACAAACAAATATGAAAGAACGCATAATCTTAAATACGGATGTTGGTGAAAAATATTTTCGAATAAAGTATTATTGTCAAGAATAATAACTATTTACTCCGTTAGAAATCTAAATACATTTTGTACACTGAAAACTATCCGTCAAAATTAGTTGAAGCAAAGATATATTTTTATATCTCACTAAAAGTATTTTTATAAGATACTTCGATTAAAAATATAAACGATTATATTTTTAGAAATTTATCATTTGAAAACATTATACTACTTTTCGATCGGGTACAAGAACACGGGTATTTTGTACTGTAAGCGGGAGCCAACCAGTAACTCCAATAATTGGAGTTGGCCGGCTACATCAAACACACGCACACAACTCAGTCTCTTTCTCTGCACTCTATCGGTCTCTCTCTTTTCTCTTCCAAGAACAACAACAACATCAACAATCCACAACAACATCAGTGCAAATATCATCATCATCATCATATTCATCTTCTTCTTCCTGATCATCATCATCGTGAACATCATCACCATCACTCACGGCTCCAACTTTTAATACGTAAGAAAACTTCACAACTTTCTTTAAATTTGAGTTTAATATACTTATATCATCATGTAATATTGTCCCATTGAGTAGATTATATCCAAAAATTGAATCTATACTCGTTTTGCCAACTGATTTCGCGAACAGACCTGAAAGTGGTACCAGAGCCGAACGGCTGGAAAGCATCAGCCGAACAGCTGGATTTCATCAGCCGAACGGCTGTTCGGCTGGATTTCAGGGTAGCTTCTCGATGAAAAATTTATTATAATGGTTTGGGCTAAAAGTCACACGGTCCCTCGAAAACGGCCCAATGATCAAGGCTATGTACCATAGCCTAGGCGGTTTTAGGCCTTTCGGGGTCGTCTAGGGGTCGAAAAGGGCATATTTCAGTTTTCGGACCCCTACCAAATTTCGTAACTCATGAAATAAAATGTAACGGATGTGGCGAACTTGAGTAACAACTAAACTTATACGATACGACTTACACACGAAACACATATACTTTTATAAGTACAACAAATCATGTATAATAATAATAGTTTGAAATTATTATTACAAACCGTCACCAACGAGCCGTATACCTTTTCACAAACTCACGTACGTTAGGATTGCTTGCTCTTCAGGTGAGTCTCACGGCCCCTTTTTACTGCTTTTACTTTGGGGGAGATGCATTACTTGTTTTACTTGAACACATGAAACTACTATCTTTACTAAATTACTTTACAAACTTAATACATTACACACTTAGTACTTTACAGACTTACTACCTTACGGACTTACTACTCTACAGACCTGATACTATACAGACTTATAGTCTTACAGACTTATAGTGTTACTGACATACTGTCTTACCGACTTTACCAACTTACAAACTTACCGACGTATTGACAGGCTTTACTGCTTACAAACTTACTGACTACTACTTTACCGACTTATAAACTTACTGTTTTACAGACTTGCTACTTGACGAACTGATTACTTTACAGACTTACTACTTTACAAACTGATTACATTACAGACTTGCGACTCTACAAACATAATACTTACAGACCTTACTGACTTACAGACCTACAGACTTACAGACTTGCATGAGTTACATTTTAATCCAATGAAGTCCTTTGAATCATAGTTGTTAGTTATGGGATAAGCGCGAGTTTTAGTATATGGATCCATATGGGACTGACAATCCCCGCTTGGGGTGATAGCGCCACCACGAACCGTACTCGTATAAACAGGTGTTTTCTACTCGTTACGTATGACTGTTTTTGGATTAGCACTCACGGGGGCAAATTACAAACTTGTTAAGCTTCGACTATGATGGCTCATGGTAGACCTTACTTACCTAATTACCTTGGTGTAATTGATACTTACTTACTAAATTACCGTTGTGTAATTGATACTTACTTACTGAATTACCGTTGTGTAATTGATACTTACTTACAGAATTACCGTTGTGTAATTGATACTTACTTACTTAATTACCGTTGTGTAATTGATATTACTTACTTAATTACTTTGGTGTAATTGTAACTGCTTACAAAATTACAATTGGTGTAATTGTTTCTACTTATTGAACTGTGCTGGATTTTCTATTACTATATACTACAAACCTGTGAGATTCACCAACCTTTTGGTTGACGCGTTTTAGTAATGCATTCTCAGGTACGCAGCCACAGTAGGATGGCCCAGCAGGATCTACTTATATGCTAAGCTAGTACGAGTCGCATGCATACACATTTATGAAGATTTTACTCGCATTATCTTTTGTACTATGATTATGTATCTAAAATCTTCAGGTTCATTTAGCGAACTCACTAATGATGTATACTTATGACTTAAAACTTGTACTACTTTTGTAATGTAATGTATTTTTCAAAAACGTCTCATTTAGAGTCGTTTGCTTAATCTTTGTGCTTGATATTTGATTAGTCACACCCAAAAATAATCGCTTCCGCAAAGCATGAAATTGGGGGTGTGACAATCATGAAATCCAAATTTGAGATGAGTTCTATGGGAGAAATGTCATTCTTTTTAGGTTTGCAAGTTCAGCAACTTAAAAATGGCATTTTTATTCATCAAACGAAATACGTTAACGATATCTTCAAGAAATTTAAGATGTTGGATTGCAAGACTATTTTGACTTCTATAGATCTTGTTGAGAAAATTGATCCGGCGCTTGATGATCTTTCCACTGATCAAAGAGAATATCGCTCCATGATTGGTTCTTTGATGTATTTGACAGCTTCCAAACCCGATATTAAGTTTGTTGTATCTCTATGTTCGAGATATCAAGCAAATCCGAAGGTTTCACATTTGAGAGCTGTTCAAAGGATCTTTCGATATTTGAAGGGCAAACCCAATCTAGGGTTATGGTACTCAAATGATGATTACTTTAACCTTTCTGCATACTCAGATTCGGATTATGGTGGTTGCAGTATTGATTCCAAATCAACATCTGGAGGTTGTCAGTTTTTAGGAAGAAGACTTATTTCATGGCAATGCAAGAAACAGACCACTGTTTCAACTTCCACCGCGGAAGCAGAATATATTGCAGATGCTAGTTGTTGCTCTCAAATCCTTTGGATTCAACATCAACTTCGAGATTATGGTCTACTTCTTACTAAAACTCCAATTTATATTGATAATACTGCGGCTATTTGTTTAAGTCATAATCCCGTTCAACATTTTAAACGAAGAATATCGAAATTCAATATCAGTTCATTCGGGATTGTTTTGAAAAGAATTTGATTACCTTGGTTCATGTCAATACATCGAAGCAAAGTGCTGATTTGTTTACAAAAGCATTTGCAAAACCACGTTTTGAAGAAATTACTTTGATGATCGGCATGAAGCATTTTGATCAACTTAAGTAAACTTTGGATATAACTAGGGTTTTTGTTATTTTTGTTTTTCGTTTCTTTTAAGAAAAATCATAAAAATCCAAAAATATTTGAAAATATAAAATCGGGGGAGAATTTTTGTGAAAAAGTTGAGAAATGATAGTACATTGGGAAATAATTAATAAATAATTTTTTAAAGAAATGTTAAGTACTATATTTGATGTGTTAGTAGATTTACATAACATTTTTAAATCATTTTTTTTACTAATTAATTCTAAATATGATCTATTAGTAGGCATTCTATATTTAAGTATCTACTTAATATAAAATTAAATAATTGCATACTATTTTATACGATTTATATGATTAATATATGACAAATAAAATGTCAACTTAAGATGTGACAAAAGTCAATAAAAAAATCTAGTCTTCTAGATTCAAGTGACAATATAAGTCTTAAATTTTAAATAAGAAACATGTTATGATCTATGATTTAGGGTCTTAATATTATGGTATCTGGGGAATTATATCAATTATCTGTTGTACTGAGTACAGACCTTAATTGGTATAATTCTATAAAAGGACATTCAAATATAATTAAATACAATATAAATAGATTATGATATTTTGTTGTACGGAGTACAGACCTGTATCATGATTTATTTATGTCCAACTCCAAGTATGACATATGTGACTTTGTTGTACTAAGTACAGACCTGTCATTCCAACATATGTATGTACTTCTAAAGATACCATCATATTTTCACTCTTTATATAGAAAAACTAACATGTTTTGAGTTTAAAAGTATATTATTATATAGATTTTATAAAGTAATATGCATTATAATAATAATGAGCTATTAGATACTTATATACATGAATGTCTAAGTGGATAACAATACTAATAATCACATTAGAATAATTTTTAGAAAATTTGATTTCTTAATGCTAAGTAAATTTAAAGAGGATAAATATACTAACAATCGAAATAGACTTACATTTCTCCATAATAATAAAATACATTCATTTATCCCAATATGATCCCAACGCATGAAATTTACCCTTCAAAAAGATTTTTTTTAGTTAATTTTGTATATAGTTTTATCAAAAACTCCAAAAAGATTTTATATTTGTTATGATTTAATTTTTTAGTCTGTGTGAGTTTTTAATCTTTTAGTTTTTAAAATCCAAAGTATACTTAAATTGATTTGAATGTTAATTTTTTTAAAATTTTTTTTAAAAGATTTGTTGTAAAAAGATATTTTTGCAAAATAATATTCTCGGAACAAAAAGTGGTATATTTCAAAAAATTTCAAATTTTAAATACACACTTCATTTCACATTTCCGAGAATTCCATTTTGCGACAATTATCTTTCTGCAACAATCTTCTAGCCGTGATCTCTTTCTACGATTTCTTCACCTGTGCTGCGATTTACGTGATTCTACACGGATAGAATTACTCGTCGTTGATTTACGTGTCGATTGGTATATCACTCACCTTGTATCTCTTAGTATATTTCATTTAATTTTGATTTTAGTTGAATAAAAACATTATTCACTTCTACGACAATCGCCATTAAGGCTTTTGCGAGAATTGCCAATTCTCGCATGAACAGTGCTGCGACAATCTTGACTCGTTTGACCTTTGACCATTATTTTTCAATAATATTGAACTGTATGAACAGTACATCATTCTCGCATGAACAGTAACATGCAAGAATTTGACTTGTTGACTTGGATAAAATCATTAATACTTTATTTTAGATTGTCATTGTCGCATACACAGTGTATATTGTCGCATGAATAGTGTTCAACATGTTATTGTCGCAAAGATTCAAGACTTAGAAATTTTTTCTAAGTGTTTGAAAAAATGATAAATTTTTACAAAACTTTTGTATAATGTATATATTGTTCCAATTTTTCTATACTTCTAAGATGGCAGCTCCTTTACAATCTGTGGATGAGATCGCACAAACACAACCAGGTCATCTTCCTGTACAAAGGTGTTTGAGAAGAGGCATAATGCAATAGCTTATTTGTAACAAAAACCAGATTTTCCTGCAAACAGGAAATTCTTTCCTGTCATTCAGTTTTTCTTAAGATCACGAATACATCATGCTCTTAGTGTACATGTGGAGAATATCTACGAGAGACATAAGGATGATTTCTGGACAACAGCAGAATATAATTGTGATGTGGATCCACACTGCATCACTGCTAGTGTGGATGACAAACCTCTTCTTCTTACTGAACAAATGATCAGACATACCATATTTGTATATTGTATGTCATATACAGAGAGTTTAGCCGTTGCTAGCTAGCTGTTCTTGTTGGTTTGGTTATGGTTGCAATGATGTACTAAGGAATGTGATTGATGAGTGTTTGCATCAGATGGGTTCTATTCGAGGACCAAACGATACTCAGATTCAGAAACATTATCTATGTCCACACTGGAAATTTTTAGCTCACACATTGATTGGATGCTTATCTCCAAGAAAAGCAGGTTTAGATGCAATGAGTTATCAATTGGCAGGATTGGTGGTTTCTTTGATTCAGAACAGGCCATGTAATTTCTCTCAACTATATATTCATGAATTTGGTTTCTAATCTGACTGAAGATGGATTTTATATGTATCCTCATTTTCTACAGCTGCTCTTTAATGCACATATTCAGGGTTTGACTTTTTCTGGTAGAATTCTCAAGTATACTCCCATGCAAAAATGTGTCTTTGCTGATTGTAATGGATACACGAGAAAGCCTATGCCTCCTACTATGGAGTTATTTGGACATATTATAGATGAAGATTTTATGCCTCCTCAACCAGAGATAGACATGAATTCTGATGATGAGGTTGATGAACCTATTAATGAGGAGAATCTGGAAAACATTGTTCCAGAAGATGCTGAGAATATTGAGGAAGCTGAACCTCTGATGATTGATGCTAATGTGGAAATAGTTGAAGATACTTCTGAATCTTCTGAGTCTACTAATTCTGATTCTTCAAGCTCTGATCAGATTATCACTCCTTCTTTATCAGAATCTGTTGCAAAACAATTACAAACAAAACAGAATATTGAGTTGAATATTGAATTGGAGAGGGAGAAATTGAGAAGAGAAAGGGAAGAAGCTAGAGATCCAGAGTATATTCCTGATGAACCTCCTAGGCAACGAAGAATATTTACTCGAATTAGTGAGCCTGAGGTACATGTTTCTTCACTTTTGACTACTTCAAATGTACAACCAATTACCAGGGAATTCTCTTCTATGGCTGCCGGATCTTCTTCTAGTATGCCTTCTTCATCATCACGACCTACTTCAACTCCAGAAAGCTCAATTGAAGAAAGAATGATTAGAGCTGTTCAACGTATTCTGGATGTAGTTCAAATGTTGCAAAATCAGCTTATTAAAACTGATAAAAAGGTAAATCAGCAAACTGAACTTATCTCTTCGCAAAATGAGATGATTCGATCTCAAAATGTCAAGATTGAAAATCTGGAGAAAGAATTACAAATCTTGAAAGATAGATTTGTTGATCGGGGGAGTTAGGTGATGGTGATAAACTGGATGATGATGATGATGATGATGATGGAAATGGTGATGGAGATATTGGTGGAGATGAAGGACCAAGTAATGTAAACCCTGATGATGATATTGGTGGACATGATGGTTCTACTTCTGACAATCACCAAAAGGATAAACAACATCTATCTCCGGAAGATTTGTCTGAGGAACAGGTTGATGAGGAAACTGATAAGGAAGTTGATGATGAAGCTATGGAGGATGTGGATCATATACAAGATTTTGTGTTAGTTCAAGCTAAGGCCAAAGAGACCTTGTATGTTGAACCACTTAATTTTGCACCTCCATCCCCAAGTGTTATAATTGAAGATGAATTTGATGATTTTGAGTTTGATGATTTGACAAATGAAGATCTGGATCGAATTGACTCTAAATTTGATTTTAATTTTGAAGAAGATAAAGAGGATGAGTATGATTTCCATCAATTGATTACTTTTGATGAGATTGATGAATCTTCAAGGTTTGAAACTGGAGAATCTTCTCAGAGATTTAAGGAAGCTGAGGAAGATTATAATGATGAAGCTTAAATGTTATGCCCAGTTCCTTTGAATATCATTGTAGATGACTTGATTCCTTTTATTGAGTTATGTATAAATGAAGTCTATGATTCGGATGACTTAGAGTTTCCTCTAGGTTTTGAGCCAAATCATGTAAATGTTGAAGACTGGGTGGATTCTAAAGATGAATTACATCCTGAGAATCAAAATGATAATGATGCTGATGAAGAAGAGACATAGATTAGATATGCTCCAGAAGGTGTTAAAGAACCTTAGATTGTAATTCCAGATTGGTTTCCTAAACCACTTGACCCTGAGCCTGAAAGACTAGCAACCAGAAAATTTTTCAAGATTCCAAGAAGAGAGTGTGTAGGTCGGATTATCAGTTGGAAGTATGATAACAATAATAAAAGTTATCATTGTTAAAAGAACAGATGGCCTACAGTACTTCCCAAGATCATTTGAAAGATTAAGTACTTTGCCCAAATGTGAATTCAATCACTTAGGACAAGTACAAATGATTAATAGATCTGGAAATGGAATGATGGATTGGTTTGCTGGTGTGGTAACTAGGGAGGTAAGAGACAACATGTTTCTGTATCTTCATGAAACATTTCCAGTGAATTTCACTAGGTACTTTCACTACTGGATGTATGTTCACAACACTGGAGAGGCTCAAATTGTTTGTTATGATCGAGCTCAAAACGATATGATCATCTGGCCGAGAAAGTTCATTATTCATGTCTATGATCCTTTAAGTCTCATCAATCTATCCAAAGAAGATCTGCAAATGCTGTAAGAGAATTTAATCATGTATGATGATCTTCAAGAAGATGAAGAACAAGCTTTAAAGTTTCAAAGGGTTGTGGATGTGTGTTGTCGACATGGTGTCATGCCGGATGTAATTTACCAGGATATGATTAGAAGTATGAAAGAAATCAAGCTTCATCCAAGGGGGAGTTTGTTAGGACAATATGTATAAAGTTTAATTTCTAAGTTTTGAATAGAGTTTTGTCAAAGTATTTTGTTATGCGACAATAGGAATATGCGACAATTACATTGTTGCATGGTCAATCTGTTTTTGAGTTTGTATTCTCGCATTGACCAAGGTCAACTCATTTAGTAGAATTGTCGCAGGTGTAATTGTCGCACGTGTGTTTTCTGTTGGCTATAAATAGCTTAGCTTTGTTCATTTGTAGCTAAGTCATTGAATCTGAATCTCTGTATTCTCTCTATCAATACAAAGCTATCAAAGTCTTTGAATTTGAATCTGAATCTCCGTATTCTCTCTATCAATACAAAGCTATCAAAGCACTATTGGTAAAATACAATTTGTCAATTGTTCTATACTTGTTCACAAACACTATTTCTTTTAGTGTCTTGTAATAATTCAATTGCGTTGTGGTTCGATTAGATAATCTCGTGGACTATCAGAGGAAAGCTGGAATTTTTAGGAGGATTGACGCCCTTTTCTTACGATTTTTGGAAGGAGTCTTTTTTTCACTTGACTTTCTTTTCTTCGAATTTTTTTTCTTTGATTTTTTCGACGTCATATCCTTGTAGCTTCTCTTCTTTCATCTTTGGAACTTACTATGAAGTCTAAGGGATGCTTTTGAGAGGGTAGAGATAACGTATTTCTTTTTGGGTGTACGGATGGGTTTAAGAATGATGTGATTCGATCTCCTTTTTACTCACCAGTTTGGGTTCAAAATGCATAACATGAGCAAGTTCCGATTCTAAACGCATACATCGGCACACTCAAGAATCGAATAAGTGAAGCATTAAATGCGAATGCTTTATATGGCTCAAGATACCTCATGAATCAAAAATTGATTTGTTGTGTGCCTAGTCATGCAATGCTCTTTATGGGATTACTTTTCTAATTTTACAAAATAATTCATATTTTATTTATCCTTCTTCCCCAAAGTAAATCATTCTTTGTTTAAAATTTTCATTTTCAACATATTTTTAGCTCAATTTTGAAAAATTTTGTTTAAAATTTTCGAGTTACTTTTTGGAGAAGGATGGTCTAAAGAGCAGCGAGTTTAGAATCAAGCATATACCATTATCCATTTTATAGTAGTGTATACTACTGCTATCCCACACTTAAAGGAACGTCATCCTCGATGTTATTCTAAGTTCTGACTGGGGTAAAGATCCCACACTTAGGATTTGATACATCTAAGACGTATTCTTTTAGCACTGTGTGTTGGGTTTGAATCCCACACTTAATGATCAGCATAGTCGATATGGTATATTTTTAACGAAAGAAGGAGATTGGAATAGAAGTACTCCCCAGTAGTTGCAGTGTTCCATGGTATGCGTTTGCCGAACTTCATCTTGCTGGGTTCACTCTTGATCAAGTCTTATTGTGATTGGTCTTGTAGGTGTGAACACGTTGGATATACTTTCTTTATTTTTGACGCTGAAAACTTGATACGTCGGACAGTTCTTAAAACTTCTATGTATATCCAAGTGTGAAACATAGTCGGAGACTTCATCACTTCTTGAAATGTAAAATTGCGGAAATGTAAAACACGGGTTACCTCCCGAGAAGTGCTCTTTTAAAGTCGAGAGCTCAACTTCTTTTCTCCAATCTAGATGGAGATGGATGCATCCCTGGGATCCACTGTGTTGATGTTGTGTGCCCTAGGTTGTGGGAAAGTATATCGAGGTGGATAGATTCTCATGAAATGATTGACTATTGTCGTAATCAATTCAAATGGACTATCTCTCGATTATGCCTTGTAGTTCTGAAAATGCTCTGAAGTTGTCCTCGCAAGTCCGTGAAGTCCGAAGGTGATGTAGTCAATTGCTTTAGTGACAGGTCCACTAGGGTCGGTCATGGCTGTTGTGTATGTCTTAACAACCTCTCTGGGCGGTGGGTTTTTCCAGAGAGAGCATACAAACGTCTAAAATTGTAGTTTTATGTCTTCGTAGTTCTTGGTCTTGGGATTTCCATTGAATCTTCTGATGGAGGTGCACATGTCCTCTATTTTCCGGTGCTGATGGTTGTTGAACGGAAAGTCGGATTCTGAGAAGACTAGAGTGAGCTGATGAAGTATCTCCTTGCATCCTGATTGGAATATGAACTTAGTTCTGGAGTTACTTTTCCATTGTTGAATCTCCCGTAGATAGATCGTAACAAAAGTAACGATATCAAGTGGTGATTCATATGTAACCCTAAGGGGTTGTTCGCGCCTTGATTGCTCCCAAACGAGATCACTAAGTTCTTCAATCAATAATTCAATTTGTTTTTCAATAGTGGAGTTGATAACCATAGATCCGCTTTCTTTGGAACCGAGGTGATCTTCTCTATTTAGCAAGTCGAGTAATGATATGAGGTCATTCATCATCTAGATGTCGGCATGACTGCTCGGATGTCTAGTAGTCTCTTTCATATGTTCTCTAATAGATCCTAACATCTCCCATTGTGTTGAGGTGAATGGGATACTAGATGTTTTAAGGGCATTATAGATCCTAGTGTATGTCCATTTCTGTTGTTCATAGAATTGCAGTTCAGCACGGGAAAGAGTAAGATAGTTGACTGCGCTGCTTATTCCTCCTACCGCTTTGTCGAATCTTTAGGTGAATTCATTGAGTACTTTGGGATCTGTGATGGTTTGTGGTTGGTAACTAGTGCGTTTGGAATATTCCACCAGTGTTTCTCCTCTCGTGGGATGGTTGTGGTTACTTCCCACCATTTCTTCAGTGGTAAACGGATTAGTTGGCGGTATGCTTCTTTTGTTTTCTTCTTCCATCTTTATCATCCCAATTTCTTCCATCTCTTGTACTATTCATCGGAGGTCAATTGGAAATATGGCGTGATTGTCATTTCCTTACTAGATTTACTTTCACTTGTTGACCCACTTCATTTTCTTTGTCCTCTGTGGTCTTGTTCATGGAGATCATGTACATATCGGCTTCGTCTCCAGCGTTAGGATTGCCGATATGGAAAGAGATGGTTTCTCGTTGAGACTGCAAGATGATGGTTTGTGCGAAGACGTTGATGATTGTCTTGGCCGTATTCATGAAAGGTCTTCCTAGTATGATTGGGATGTGTACGTCTTCCTACATATCCATTACTACAAAATATGCTGAGTAAAGAAATTTGTCAATCCTAACTAAAACATTTTCAGCTATTCCCCTAGGGTATTTGACCGAGTGGTCAGCAAGCTGTATGGTCATTTTGGTAGGTCGAAGATTTGCTAACTCAAGCCTCTTGAAAAGCGAGTATGACATAAGAGTAACACTAGCTCCTAAATCGGGAAGAGAACAGATGATGCCTGAATTGTAGATATAGAACAGGGGAGAGTAAAACTTCCGGTGTCTCCAAGTTTTTATGGATGGTATTTTTCAAGATAACTTAACATTCCTCATTCAGTGGGACATTGGGTACTTCAGGTACCTTATCCTTGGTTGTAAGAAGCCTTTTGAAGTACTATTTGGAAGGAACTTCAGATACGGTAACTATGAATTTCCTATCAAGCTTAAAAGACTTAAGCTTATCGGGTCGTTGTTTAAGACTAGCCAGAAATGGAATGTTTACTTTCCTATTTGGTGTACACTCTAAATCCATTGTCGATGGGATAATAGGTGGTTCCTTCACCGAAGAAGAAACTGAGGGTGGGCTATGTGCTACCTGAGAGTCTTGAATATGGGAAGCCTCCTTATGGCAACTATTTGGACAATCCTGAGGTTTACCATTAATATGTTGTGCTAATTTCCCTAATTGGGATTCAAAAGCTTTTAACAAAGTCAAATGGTCTCTTAAGAAGAGATCAGTTTGGTCTTGTGTAGCTGAGATTCCTTGAATGGCCTGTATCAGGGTGTCGTCAAAATAGAGATTTGTGAGTAAAGAGGGTTTAGAAGGTTGAGGTTGGTAAGTTAGTGGGCTATTCCTAGGTGGGTTAAAGGAAGGGTTAGTATTGGGTGGAGTTAGATGAGACTGAGGAATTTGGGCTGAGTGGTTCAGATTAGCACAATTAAGGCAGGTTTGAACTTAACAGACTTGTTGTTGTTGACTTTTCAATTCTTTAATCTCCTTGGTTAGGTCTGCCACTTGCTGAGCGAGAGTTTTGATAGCTTCATTTCCGAGTGTAGTTCGTGGATTCACTATTGAGGAGTGATTTTCACTGTTCCAGTCATGGTTGTGTATGGTCATTTTCTCAATAAGGCTCCAAGCTTCATTTGCCGTACAGTCGATGAAACTAATTTGAGAGGCGGTATCAAGTAAAGGATCCTAATGTGAGAAGAGACCATTGTAGGATATGTGCAGCTGGTCTGAGCGCTCAAATCGATGATTTGGACATTTCTTAAGCAATATCTTAAAGTGTTCCCATGCATCGTAGATTGATTCATCATGCACTTGACGGAAGTTTACGATGTTGGTCCTAGACATGGCTTGTTTTGATGGGGGAAAATATTTGGCCAAAAATTTGGTTGCTAATTCTACCCAAGAGGAAAGTGGCGTTCTAGGGTTTGTGTTTTGATCATGAAAAGGGGGTAAGGGAGCTACAGACAATAAGAACCATTCGAAACACCAAACTGTTGAGGTTAATGCTAGCTTGCTGGGAGGTGGAAAACCTGTACTAAAATCGATATTAAAGGACAAGTTGGGTGTAAAAGATGATAAACAAGGTCCTTTAAAACAATCTGAAGTTGGGGATGGATCGAATAATGATATGAGTTCAGGTTCTAGTTCTGGTGCGCAAGAGGTGAGTGAGCTGGATGTTGATGATCATGTTAGGGTTGTAGAACCCTCTAAAATCTCTGATCTTGGTGACATTGGTGATGTTGATCAGGTTAGGGTTGAAGAACCCTCTAAAATCCCTGATCCTGTTGATATTAGTGATGGTACGGAACATCAGGTTGGTGGTGCTACACCCTTAAAATCCCTGACATGCATACATACACATCCATGAAAGGGATTGATAGGCTTCAAGGTGTTACTAAGGTGGTCCATGAGGCAAGTCAAAATCAATCCTCTAATGCTTCTAAGGCTAATAATCCAGGGGTTTCTTTTGCTAAAATCGTTACTAATGAGGCTGTGAAGAATAAGATTAACTTCCGTATGATGGAATCTGATATTCCTGTTAACTCAGATTTTGATGTGGGCATACCTTTATCATCAGTGGAAGAAGTGAATAACAGGCTTCATAATTCCTTATATGGGTATTTCATCGGTAAGAGACTTGCTTTTCCAGTAGTTGAAAACTATGTTTGGAATGCGTGGGGTAAATTTGGTATTCAGAAAATCATGATGAATTCAAATGGCTTTTTCTTTTTCAAATTTGCTACTTTGAATGGTGTTGAAAGCGTTCTTGAAAATGGTCCTTGGATGATCCGAGGGGTCCCAATAATTCTAAATAAATGGAACCCAGCTGTTAGTTTGAGTAAAGAAGATCTGACAAAAGTCCCGGTATGGATTAAAATGCATGATGTTTCGATTGCGGGGTTTACAGCTGATGGTCTTAGCCTTATTTCTTCTAAACTCGGTACACCAATGATGCTAGACACTTATACTAGCAATATGTGTTTGGAGTCGTGGGGTAGGAGTAGTTATGCTCGGGCTATGATAGAAATTCATGCTGATAGGGAATTGAAGGAGGAGGTTGTTGTGGCTGTTCCCAACATTGTGGTTGTTCCCAACATTAATTCAGCATTTGTCTAATCGCAGTATCACTTATTCTGGTTTTTCTTTGATTGATAAGATTTCTGATTTGGTTATCAATAGCTCTTGGAGATGGCCTCCAGATTGGTACTCATCTTATCCGGTCCTCAACCAAGTTCAATGTCCGACTATCCATGTTGATCAGAAGGATGTTTGGTACTGGCGGGATTATGATGGTACCTTGAAGAATTTTTTGGTTAATCTTGTTTGGGATTCTATTCGGGAAAGGGGTAATAATGTTACTTGGGCTAAAATTGTTTGGTTCCCGCATTGTATTCCAAGGCATGCTTTCCATCTTTGGTTGGTGTTCAAGAAAAGATTGAAGACTCAGGTTAGGATGAAGCAATGGGATGTTGGTCCTTCTACCAACTTAAACCTGCTTCGGTGTCCTTTGTGTAAAGCTCAGAAAGATTCTCATGATCATCTCTTCTTTGAATGCTCTTTTTCTTTGCAGGTTTGGTCTTTAGTTAAACCAATGGCAGGTCTGCCTAATGTGTCTGCTAGATGGGATGACATTATTGATGTAATTCAGCCTTTGTCTTCTTCCAGTTCCGCGAAGAGTGTTATAGGTAGGTTGATCCTAGCGGCTTCTTCTTATTTCATATGGCAAGAAAGGAATAATCGGCATTTTGGGAAGGGTGTTCGATCTTGTAACCAGATTCGAGATTCTATTATAGCTACTGTTCGTCTCAAGTTACTTTCGCTTCGGTTCAAGAATTCTGTCCAAGTAACTCGGATGTTGGATGCGTGGCATTTACCTTGTAATTTTGTAATTCATGGCTAGTAGAGTGGTTCTCTTGATTGGTTGTCCGTTTCTTTTATTTTGGCTATATTTTTTGTTTATAGCTGATAGGGTTCTTGTTTTATGTATATGGCATGTCATATACATATAGAGTTGCTTTGTTAAGCATAGTTGATACTCTTCGAGGTTGGTGTGGTTTTCATCCACATCTCTTTTGTACTTAACAGTTTTAGAAATATAATTCACCGGGGTAACCCTTTACCCAAAAAAAATTCTACCCAAGTGGTTATAGAGTTAATCTCTAGTCCCTCAAACCAGGTTCGTCAATTAAGAGTGAGTGAGTAGGGAAATAGGTATAGCTTGACTATATCCTGATTAACCCCAATCGGCTTAAAGGAGTTGGATAAGGATATGACTTTGTCAAGGTGAGCGTTGGGATCATCATTTGGTAGGCCACGGAATTGACAGAGGTTTTGGACTAACTGAACAATATGGGGCTTTAATTCAAATGAGGCTCCATCGGTTTTTGGATAGACGATTGGTCCTCCTTGACCTTTAATCAAAGGTTTAGAGTTTTCAGCGAGAGTGATACGTGTAGCTGTCATAGTCACGTTGGCAGGTGGTTGACTAGTTGAATGGATAGGGGTGGTAATTTCTAAAAGTAGTAAAAGGAAGGAAAAACAAAGAAAGACATAGGGGTTTAAGGAATTCAAAAGGTTCACTAGTAAGTAAGTTCGTCTTAACGCCTAAGGATCGTACAGTTGGTTCCCCGGCAGCGGTGCTAAAAACTTGATGTGACTCCTAGATGTCACGTGTCGTTCCGTGAATGTCTAGTCACGACACCAGTGGGTGTTTTAAATTTATAATTACGGGGCCTAAATTTTTCCTAACAATGCTAATCCTAAGGGTGACAAGTGGTAGGTATGACCTAGAGTCGTTCTTCAAACTGTGGCAGATGAGGGCTTTCAAACTAGTGAATAGTTTATAAAGTAGTGAGGATTTTTAGTTTTTCTATTAACTAACCTAGGCAAGTAAATAAATAAAAGCAAAATTAAAATTAAAGATAAAGGAAATAAGATAAAGATTGTGTTTGCTGAGACTTCGTTAATTAATTTATGGGATGATGCTTGAAGAAACTGTTTTAAAGGATGTTTGTTAATTGTTACTCTTAGATACTTGTGATGTAAACACTAGATTCCCTACTAATTAAAATCCCATTAGCATGTCACACCAGGAACTAGGTTATGGTGACATCACAAAGTATTTAGAATAATAAGAAATATCTTTATTTAAGTTTAATTGTACTTTCATCATATTACTTCGTAATACTATACCGTTTCGTAGTATTACTACCTTCGGTCGTTCCTCGAATTCCATACATTTGTACTCCACCTTGAAGTGTTTCCAGTACTGTATCAAGTAACAGTCGAATAGGGGTCATCATATTACTTTATTATTTAATTAAATCATCCCATAATTAGCTAACTACATCGCAAGCAAACACAACAAGTATACTACTCTCTAATTATGGCAATAACTAAATCTAGCATAATCAATATAAACGTAATTAATTAAGATAGATAAGGATAGAAAGAACCAAGATTAAATGCGAGAGAGAATAGACTTGAATTAATTGACGTAACCCTAAGCGTACACCAAAGATTACAACACGTTCCTTGCTTTCGTTCTATTCTAAACATGTTCCTTAAACTAGCCTAATACTAATTTGGAATAAGAAAATTGAAGGAGAAAGTATAACTAATAATTAGAGAGTATTAGTAGCCTAAAGAAATGTATGGAAGGTGTGTCTTCAAATGAGGCTTTGGTAGCCTTTTTATACTTGAAATCAAGTGCAAGTTTGCAAATTGAGGCTCATGTTAGAAATCTTGAGGGGGTGGTACGGTACCATCCTCGAAAATGTGTGGCACATGTACCCGAAAGTACGGAAAACGCATGAAAAGGTGTGTCACAAGTACCAGGCAAGGCGAAAAAGGACGGAGGGCCGGGCGGCGGCCGGAAGCCAGGCGACGGCCTGCCGACCCGGTTCGCCGTTTTTCATTCGTTTCTTGTTATTCGTGCGTATCTTCTTCGTCGTGCATCCATTTTCATTGATTCTTTTTACATTGGAATCTATTTTTAGAATGAAGACTTTGATATAAAGAACTCCACTAGATGTTTCTCCAATCTTTAAATGTCTAGTATCGAATCATCTGAATCTTCGTAGCATGCAGAATCTTCATTCTTCATCCATTTTAGTTGATTATTCTTCTGTTAGATTCGTATTTTGAAAATGAAGACTTTGGATGAGATAAACCTTGGTGGTGGATATTTTGTCTCTAAATATCATCTTGGATGCCTCAAATCTTCAAACGTGTGTGAAATCTTCATTTTTCGTTCGTTTTGCTTGATTTTTCTCGTGCAACTTCATTTTGGCCTTCTTGGCAAAGTTTCATTTATTTGTGTACTATTTGAGCCCAAATGCCAAGTATTGTTTCAGAATGAGAGAGATATCGGTAGTAAAAACGTGACTTTTTATGTGATATCAAATTTACTGGTAAAACATTTTTCCGGTCAGAAAACGTTTATCACCGAAAGTTATGTTTTGTTTGTTTTCGTTACAATTTCGTGCATGATCTTTCAAATGGTAAACATTGACATGTTGTTTATCAAGATACATGAAAGAAGAAGGTGAGAGATGACCCTTACAAAGCTTTGAAAGGATGACCTAGAGAGAGATGAAGATGATGGTGCTTGCTTGCTTTCTTGTTTTCTCCTTCTTTTCCTTTGCAAAACTTGTGTAGATGAAGATAGTGATTACGGTGGTTTATGATGATGATGATGGTGTTGTGAGTTGCTGCTGTTGTGACACCCCTCAATTTTTTTTTTCTTTTTTTTGTGTAATGGGGAAATCCCTGGTAAATTTTATAAATAAAGATAAGAGTTACAATTACAGGATTGTGGAACCACAAACTTTGCCTTTAAAGAAAGAAAGCATACACATGACATGCCATGTATATGACAGCCATCAAACACATCCTCTAAACAAGAACATGCAAATAATCAAGCAATAAACCACTGTAGCCGCATAGAGATCAGCCGCTCATATCCATTTTACACGGAATCAGAAACCGAAAGGTGTACGTGGTACTCTAAAGAAGTTGGATCGTGTAATGGGTAATATGGCATTTAATGCTGCATTTCTAGGTTCCTATGCTATATTTCAGCCATATAGAATATCGGATCATTCTCCTTGTGTGTTAAAAATGCCAAAGATAACTCATTCAAAACCTCGGCAATTTAGGTTCTCTAACTTTTTGGTGTATAAAGAGGGGTTTTCTGAATTGGTTAAAATAAATTGGGTGATGGAAGTTGATGGGCATAATATGTTCAAAGTTGCCAAAAGGTTGAAAGTATCTTAAGAAGCCTCTCCGGAAACTTTTATTTGATCAAGGAAATCTGCATAAGAAGGTTGATAAGCTTCGTAAGGAGCTTGATATGGTTCAACTTGATCTTGATAAAGATCTTGCAAATCAGTTGTTACGGGAAGAACATGCATGTTGTCTTAGTGCATTTCAAGAGGCGGTTTTAGATGAAGAAAGGTTTTTAAAACAGAAAGCTAAAGTTGAATGGCTCAGGGTTGGAGACTCTAATTCTGCTTACTTTCATAACTCGGTTAAAAGTAGAAAACTAAGGAGTCGGATAGGTAAGATCACGGACCAAAAAGGCATTGATTTTGAAGGTGAGGACGTCCTAAAGGTTTTTGTGGATCATTATCAGAATTTTATTGGTGTGGCGTGTAATACAACTCATGTACCATCGATGGGGTTATTTTCTAATCGGTTGGAGACTACTGTTGCAGCTCATATGGTTCGTGAAATTACTGATGATGAAGTAAAGTCAACATTTTTTCGATTGGTAATGATAAATCTCCGGGTCCGGATGGGTATAGGTCTCTGTTCTTTAAAAAAAGCATGGGATATTGTGGGTAGTGAAGTATGTGCTGCAGTTCGGGATTTCTTTCGTAATGGGAAATTGCTTCAGGAAATTAATCATATGATCATTGCATTGGTGCCCAGAGTTCTAACTCCTGCGTGTGTAATGATTATAGGCCGATTTCTTGTTGTAATGTTCTGTATAAATGTATAAGTTAGCTGATTTTTACTCGTATCAAAGATGGTTTGAAGAGCATTGTGAGCATTAATCAATCAACGTTTGTTCCTGGGCGGAGGATTTCTAATAACATTCTTCTTACCCAAGAGCTTATGCATTCTTATCACCGTGATCGTGGCCCTCCTATATGTGCTTTTAAAATAGATATTCAGAAGGCTTATGATACGGTGGATTGGAAGTTCCTGGAATGTATCCTAAATGGGTTTGGCTTTCATACCAGTATGGTTTCTTGGATCATGAAGTGTGTTACAAGTGCTTCTTATTCTATCAGCATCAATGGTACTAGCATCAATGGTACTGTACATGGATATTTTAAAGGTCAACGAGGACTTCGGCAAGGAGATCCTTTATCTCCTTACCTTTTTTACCTTAGTCATGGAGGTTCTAACTCTGGTTTTACATAGGAAAGTTCAGGAGGAGCCTGACTTTGGTTTTCATAATCGCTGTGAGGAGCAAAAAATAGTTAATCTATGTTTTGCAGATAACCTTTTCTTATTTTCTCGAGGGGATGTTGTCTCTTCTAGGGTTCTTATGGAAGGCTTAAATGAGTTTAAAAGTATGTCGGGTCTGAATCCTAGTATTCCAAAGAGTATGGCATATTTTTGTAATATTCTTCCTCATGTTAAGCACTCTATATTGACTTCTATGCCTTTTGAGGAAGGTAAACTTCCGGTTAAATACCTTGGTATTCCACTTATCTCGTCAAATCTGTTGTATCAGGATTGTAAGGGATTGGTTGAAAAAGCGAAGAATAGAATTGGGGACTGGATGAACAAAATGTTATCGTTTGCTGGTCATCTCAATTTAATTATTTCCATCCTTTCATCTATGCATGTTTATTGGGCATTGGTATTTATACTTCCTGCCCGTATTATTTCTGACATTGAACAGTTAATGTGGGGCTTCCTATGGTGTCAAGGTGATATGAAGAGAGGCAAAGCTAAAGTTGCTTGGGAGTCCTTGTGTCTTCCTAAATCTGAAGGAGGTCTTGGTATTAGGTGTATTGACACATTTATTTATGCTTTGATGGTTTCTCATATTTGGAGTATTCTTACGTCTAGGGAATCTCTATGGGTTAAATGGATTCATTCGTATAAGTTGCAAGGTCGAAGTTTTTGGGAAGTTCCTCTACGTGCTGGTTGTAGTTGGGGATGGAGAAAGCCTTTACAACTTAGAGATACTATTCGGCCATGTATGAGGTTTCGTATTGGAGATGGTAATCTGATAAATATTTGGTTTGATAATTGATGCCCGAATAGCCCTATTATGACGCATACAGTATTTAACTCCTAGAGCAATGACGCATGCGGGTTTTTCATTACAAGATAAGTTGGCTGATGTAATTGTAGATGGTTCGTGGCGGTGGCCTATAGAATGGTTTGATCTATTTCCTAATCTTAATCTAATCACATGCCCTTCTTTAACTCTCGGTCAACGTGACTCTCTTCTATGGTATGATTGTAATGGTAAGTACATGGACTTCTTTGTTTCCAATGTCTAGGATTCTATTCAGATGAGAAGTGAGGAGGTTCCTTGGGTTAATATTGTGTGGTTCTCTCATTGTATCCCACGTCATGCTTTTAATTTATGTATTGTCTTTAGAAGGAAGCTTAAAATGCAAGACCTCTTAAAGCAATGGGATGTTGGTGATTCCACCAACTTAAACCTGATTCACATAGTCATCTTTTCTTTGAGTGTGTTTACTCATCACAAGTTTGGTCAATGGTAAAACCGTTAGCGGCTATGCAACATGTTTATGATAAATGGGAGGATATAGTTGATTATATTCAACCTATTTCTCGGTCTTGGAAGGCTAGAAGTATAATTGGTCGTATTTTGATTGCAGTTGTCTCATATTTCATTTGACAAGAAAGGAATAATCGATTGTTTAAATGCGGGTCTAGATCGGTTCAACAAACCCGAGAGGTGATTGTCTCTACTGTTCGTCTCAAGCTGCTCACGTTCAGATTCAAGAAATCTGCACAAGTATCAACTTTGCTGGAGGCTTGGAAGATTCCTTTGATGTGCATTAGTAATGGATAGGAATCTAGTTTTGCTTATTTGTTGCTCTTTTACTTTGTATTGGCTGTGGTTCTTGTTTTATAGCCAGAAGTGTTCTCGGCTTATGTATATGGCATGTCATATACATAATTTAGACCTATTTAGCTTGTTGGTAGTTTCGAGGTTGATGTAGAACTCTTGTGCATCGTTTTTGTACTTAATTTTTTATATTAATACAATTCACTATGCTAAAACCCTTTACCCAAAAAAAAAATCAGCCGCTCATGAAAAACACATCCTCCTAGGAAGCTTCCATCTCTCCATGGTTCAGAGAGTTCTAGATAAAGGTTTGAAATTGAAAGATACCATTTTTAGCCTAATCGTGTGAATGATGACATCAACAACCTCAACAGCAGAGCGAGTACCTTTGAAAAATATATGAGAATTCCGTTCTTGCTAGATGAAGTAAACCGTAGCAGCTAAGACCAACTGGGAAACCACATGGTCAATATTCTTCGGAGCTCTAGCAGATATGAAGAAAGGCTTTAAATCTTCAAATATATCAGACACAATCCGCATATCAGCAATACTAGACACTTTGAACCATACCTGTGAAGAAAAAGAACATTCAAAGAAAAGATGAGCATGTGAGTCAGGACATGACCCACATAAATGACACTGAAGCAGGTTTAAGTCGGCCAAAGGGCCAACATCCCATTGCTTGAGACGATCTTGGGTCTTCAGCTTCCTTTTAAATACAAGCCAAAGATAAAAAACATGCCGAGGAATACAGTGAGAAAACCAAACAATAGGAGCCCAGTCCATCACTAAACCCCTCGGCCGGATAGAATCCTAAACTTCCGCAACCCTGAAATCCAACAAGTTACCATCAAAATTATGCCACATTAACTTGTCAGGTTGCAAAGTAAGAACCAGAACTTCAATTTGAGAAAGAAACGGGTACTTCTGGAGCCATAAAGTTGGCCATTTCCAAGAATCACCCTCCAAGAGATCAGCAACAGAATCCGCAGTTGTGAAACAGGACACGTGATGTCACGATTACTGGTAAACACACGAGCAATAGGAAAATTAACATTCCAAATATCATACCAGACTGAAGCCGATCTTCCATCACCTAGATTATACCAACAGAAAGGCCGAATACTATTTCTAAATTGCAATATAATTCCTCCAAACCCAACTCATGCAGCTCTGAGGAGGGACATCCCAAAAGCTACGATCACCCAGCTTATACGCGTACACCCATCGGACCCAAATGGAATCCTTTTTGGATATAATACTCCAAATATGAGATGTCATGAGAGATATATTCCAATCGCTCAGGCGTTTAATACCCAAGCCACCTTCCCATACAGGAAGGCAAATATCTTCCCATGCCACCTTAGCTTTACCCACCCTCATTGGGCCTTAACACCACAAAAAACCTCTCATGATCTTCTATCCTTTAAAACAGAAGCCGGAAGAATGAACATAGAAGACCAATACCCCTGGAAAGAAGTTAGAACCAAAGAAATTAGTTGGATCCGTCCGACAAAAGACATAGCTTTATTCTTCAAGTTGCTAACTCTGAACTTTCTCCACCAGGGGTTTACAATCCGAATGGACTAATCTTGTTGCAATTAAAGGAACTCCTAGATATATGACTGGAAGAGTTCCTTCCATAAACGACCACACATTCGAATATTTATGTGGCTAAAGGTACCAAAATAAAATTCAAGTTCTTAGTTAGCCATATATACTCCAATCGTGTGACCATTCGGCAATTTGTATTGCCACACTTTCAAACATTTATGTGGCTAAAGGTCACAACTATTTTTTGCCTGATTATTTAGCCACATATGAATTGGAACGCGTGACGAATGAAGAGTAAGTTGGAAGCATTAGTCACGATATACATATAAAATGTGACAAACCTATGTGATACACTTGAAACACTATGACCAAATGCCATATTACCACTTTTGGTCACATTTTGGTCACGTTTTGCTTAATTATCACTTTTGGTCACATTTTGCATAATAGTATGTGACTAAATCCCAAAAAAAACATGCGTTGTGCGACTAAATATTACAAAATGCCACAGACACATAAAATTCATGTGACCATTGGATGAACAGCAGTCACACAATAAACACATTTACTTGTCTTTAAAAAGTATATGGTCACGGGAATGCCTCCCATAAAAAAAGGTCAACCCCCCCCCCCCTTGAATTCTCTCTCAACTTTGGCGATTTTAGGGTTTCTTCTTGGCTGCCCAAATCGACTTGATTCATTAAATAATCTTTCCTATAATCTTTCCCAAATCGACTTGATTCATTAAATTAGTCCTGCTTATGATTGGATTCGATAATGTAATTATTCATTCGTTTGTTTATTATTTGTGTTGCATTATCAGATTCGGCTACACACCAAAACGAACCTACACATCTAATCCTAAATTGTTTCTGATTTGCTCTATTTCGAGTTAAGGTTGCCGTTGGTACCTACCTTGATTAGGGTTTATCTGCTTTTGTTTTTAGGTTAATTATTATTGTTTGTGTGAGGTCAATTGTGGCTTGGTCAGCAAGTATTGTGAATCTGGGTTAGTATTACTTGGCGATTAAGGTGTTTATACTTGTGTCACAATTTGATCGGATTATAGCTGTTATTGAAGTTTCTCTTTCCGATCTGTACTCTATTAATTTAGGGTTTATGCTTGCTTGATTCAAATCAGTGGTTGATCAGGACTTGAGTTGCTTGCACATATTGTTAGAATTCTTTCACGAATAATTCTGTCCAGATTGTGCCTCATTTACGGTGTGAATTGGTTCATATTGCTTACTCACATTTGGCCGATTGGAATTTGTCCAGTAGGGTTTGTGGATTGGTACTTTGCTTGTAGTCTGACTTGAGGTCCGATTCTTGGGTTTGCTAATTTGGAAAATTTCAAGTTTCACAATGATTTGGATCTGGTGGTACTAGGGTTTCGGTTATGGTGGGTTTTCTTGGCCGGATTAGAGTTTCTTGGCTACGTTGAAGGTGACGGACCCTTCACAGTCCGTCTAGGTTTTTCTGCTTATTGGAGATGATCGTGGTTAAGGTCTTGGTGAAGGTTCTTGGTTGGAATTCGGAATTGATTAGGTTGGCCGGATTAGGGATTTCTTCCTTTTCCAGTGGCAACTAGGGTTTACAATTTGGTTCTTTTCAGATTGGATACCTAATTTTGTCCAGCTAGGGTTTACTTTTTGACGAGGTTTGGGAGATAACAACCGTGTTGGGAGGGGGGGGGGTGAATGCCGGTTAATCTTTGTTTATTCAATGGAGCGTTTGTGTTGATTGTTCGTGTCACTATGATACGTTTCATATCAACCTCCATTGATGGTTCTTTCTTTGAGGAGGAGGATGGTGCGACTTGGGTATGTATGGGGTCAATCTGGGCTCATGCTACACTTAAGTTGATTGATTACTTTGTGGCTGTGTTTAGCCATTTGGGGAGTATCTGGACCTTTCGCCACCGTTTAGTTGGTAGGACAGGCTCTTTCTTGTCGATGGGTTGTATTGGTGTTCCTGGACCTTTTGCCATCTTTTGAGTTGGTAGGGCAGGGTGGCGATATGATTTTAGACGTGTATGCTGCTATTGCAGCTTGGAAGTTGGTGGTGTTCTCATGGGTCTTTTATTGATGTTATATGAAGACAGAGTTACTCACTATGGATATGGTTTCTTACCGTGGATTGTGCCTGGACCTTTTGCCATCCTTTATGTTGGTAGGGCAGGTTGCCAATCTGACTATTGTCGTGTTTGCTATGGTTGCAGCTTGGAAGTTGGTGTTGCACTTGCAGGTCACTGAATGAAGGTTATTGAAGACTAAGGCGCTTCACTGTGGACGTGGTTCTTTAAACTTGGTTACTTACATTTATCTTTGTTAATTTAAATGTAATTGGTTATTACTGTGTTTAGCAGTATGGTAGTTCTGCGTTTAGTAGTAGTTTTGCTTTGTTATAAGCTAGTGAGTAGTGGTTATGTCCTTGTTATGTAGTCTTTATCGCATATGTAACGGGCTGAGATGTGAGATTCACTCACATCCATTGTACTTCAACGCATTTTGGGAATATATTTGCCGGGTAAAATTTTACATTTTACCCAAAAAAAAGAGTATATGGTCACACTTATTAAAACTTTTGGCCAGTATATGATTAATTGTGTGCGACTAAATCACAAAAAAAAACAATTGTTGTGTGACTAAGTTATCGCAAAGGCCACATATATTATATATTCACGTGGCCAAAGGATGGACAATACTCACACAAAATACACACTTACTTGATTTTACCAATCATATGGTCACACACATTAACAGTTTTGGCCACTTTTTGCTTACTTTTATGTGCTAATTCCCTAAAAATAGAGTCGTTGTGTGACTAAATAATCACAAATGCCACATGTATTATATATTCATGTAGCCAAAGGACGAACAATAGCTACTCTCAAAAACCGCTCGTGTGACTATAAAGTGTTTACGGTCACTAAAATTGATTCAACCAAAATAAACTTGTACATAATCAGGCACACATTTTATGGTTTTGGTTACTGACTTTAAATGGATACGACAACTAACTCACTAATGTCACCGTATGTACCCTATGGTCGCTCGAACTTTCATCACACCTACGTTAAAAAACCAAGTGTCACCGCATATCGTCACACTTTTTGTGTAACGAAATCTCAATTTTGTTCTAGTGTAAAAAGATAAGGAGACAATGGATCCCCTTTCCTCAAACCCCATTTTCCATTGAAAAATCCATTAATATTGCCATTAATATTCAAAGAAAAGTTGTGCTGGAAACACATGTCATAATCAAATTAACCATTACCGGATGAAAACCAAATCCCTGGAGGATAGTTCTCAGAAAATCATCCCAATCCACAGTATCATAAGCCTTCTGAATATCAATTTTAAAAGCGCGGCGGGCAGCTCCATGATTCAGGTGGTAACCATGCATAAGTTCCTGCGTAAAAGGATATAGTCCAATATATTCCTACCCGGAATGAAAGCAGATTGATTATCACTTACAATATCAACCAAACCATCCTTGATACGATTAGTGATCAGCTTACTAATGCATTTATACAAGACATTGCATAACGAGATAGGCCTGAAATCATTAATCCTAGAAGGAGTAATCACTTTTGGAATAAGCGCTAAAACAATATGGTTGATTTCTTTTAGCATCTTTCCATTAGAAAAGAAATCCCAAACAACTAAAAATACATCATCGCCAATAATGTCCCAAGACCGTTTAAAGAAAGTTGCAGAATAACCATCCGGGCCTGAGGACTTACAATCACCAATAGAAAACATTGCCCTTCTAACTTCATCCTTAGTAATAGGGCTGATCATCCTATTCGTCTTTGATCGTGGAAGTTTACAGTAAAATAAACTCATGTCTTCCAAAGGCTGAACACCACCTGCACATCCCAAAAAATTTTGATAATGCGCCACAAAAGCAAGGGGAACAACATCACCTTCATGAATAGATTGTTGCATATCAAACACACGGTCAATCCGGTTCCTACTTGCATTTTTCTTAACCACATTATGATAGTATTTAGAGTTACTATCACCCTCATGAAGCCACTCAATCTTGGCTTCCTATTTTAAGAATCGCTCTTCATCTAAAAGAGCCGCATTAAAGGCTTTAAATCGGGTTGAATATAGAGTCGTTCACCTTATCTTATGTATTGTTGATATTTGATTAGTCGCGCCCCGATCCGAATCGCTTCCGCAACCCGATTTTGGGGTTGCGACACCGTGAGTGTATAAAACCGATACTTTGTGAAAAGTATGTTCTGTTTTGACTAGCATCCGTCGGATCAGTTATATGATCCACCGGATTAGTTATATGATCCGCCGGATCGAACACAGTTTTGATGGATTAGCCGGATAGGGTGATGGATCCACCGGATCGTGTTAAGTTTTGAAGAAGATCCGCTGGATCCCATGTCTGATCCGCCGGATCATGACCATTTCATGTTTAAACGAGTTGTTTTCAGTTGTATCCGCCGGATCCGCTATGGATCCGCCGGATCCATGGGTGTTACAGGTCTGTACGTGCAGTTCATCCATAAAACTAGTTTCAAATCCTAATGTTGATAATATGTTGATATATCATATAAGCATGGCAATATACACGTTTTAAACACGAAAATTCAAAAGAAAGTGAGTAATTCTTACGAAATTAAAATGAAACCGTGAGGATGGTGATGATGAGCTCGATTATGATGATGAACAAGATGATGATGATCAAGTATGAAGAAGATGATTATGATGATGATGTTGATGCTGATTCTTGATCTTATTGCTGTTTGAGATTGAACCGAGAGAGATGGAGAGAGTGAGAGTGATGAATGGGTTGGTGTGTGTGTGTAATATGTATTATTGGAGTCGGTAATAACCGGATCCAATAATTGTTATTGGTGGGTATTTTATAAACGTGTTCGTTTACCCGATCGTAAAGTAGTATAGTATTTTTTAATGACAATTTTCTAAACATGAAATCGTATATACTTTAAATGGAAGTATTTTATAAAAATACTTTTAGTGAGATATAAAAATTATATCTTTGTTTTAACTCATTTTGACGGATAGTTTTCAGTGTACAAAATGTGTTTAAATTTTCAACCGAGTAAATAATTATTATTCTCATTAATAATATAATATTTAAAAATGTTTTGCATCAACGTCCGTATTTGAGATTGCGCGTTCTTTCAGATTTGTTTGTAGGTGATTATTAAATAATCATTTAATGTTATATATATATATATATATATATATATATATATATATATATATTTATAATTTCTGAATACTTTCGTTTTAACACGTACAAAGTACGAATGATTACAGTTTAAATTGGCTACAAATTTTGGGCCCTTTTTGACCGGGTGTCACAATAGCACAAAATCGGTGTATTTCTAGAGAATGTGTTTTACATGAAAGTTGTTCCTAACAAACATACGAAGATTTTGGCAATGGTTTCATGCATTTATTTACTCCAACGATTTTATACGATTTTCTAAAGGGGATTGAAATTTCGGACAACAAACTACACTTCACCAAAGTTACATTTTGTTAAGTTTTGGTTATGTTTTTACTCAAGATCTTTCATGGGATAAACTAGTAACGTGTTATAGGAATAAAAACATACAAGATTAGTGAAGGTTCAAAGATTCATACAAAGCTTTTAAGAAGGAGGATGAATGAAGATTATAGTGAATATTGTTGTTGCTTGTTCTTCTCCTTTTCCTTAGCACTTTATGTAGGTGATGAAGATGGTGTTTGTGGTGGTTTTAGGTGGAAAGGTGGTGTGGTGAGGCTGTGATCAGCCGTGAAAATGGAATGAGAAGAGAGAGATGAAAGGTGAAAATAGAGTATGAAATTATTGTTGCTTGTGTGTGTTATGAAAATAAGTATGGGGTGTATGTAAGGGGTGGTTTGGTCGGCTTTTAAAGTCAAAGCCAAGACCTTGCTTTGATAATTTAAAGTCAAAACCGATCGTGTTATATGTTAAAACGTGTTTTATTCGTTTAGTTCATTAACCGTTAATTCGCGTTAATATATTCAAAGTATTATTCCAAATACTTTATTTTAAGTTTATAAATTATAAAATTTGTCTCGTTTGATTGTCGGGTTTGTTTTGTTAATATTAGTCACGAAAGTTACATTTTATATAAAATGTATAAAAGTTTTGTTTTTCGTTATGCTATATTTGTTTGGCGTAATATTTCTAGTAAATAACAACTATAAAAATAGTATTACGTTATTCATACATTTTGTATCATCAACGTACGTATTTGTTTTGTTGGACTCGTTGAAATGTGTTTGTGTAATTATAAATAATTATGAAATAAATAATACTACGCGTATTAAATTGTTGGGTTTTGCTAGACTTATCTCATAAAAATAATTTGTGAATTCACTAAGTAGGGAATTAGCCCTAAGTATGCACGTGATTATTGTTCGTAATAATTGTTGGTGATTTTTTGGTCGATTATTAGTTGTTTAATTGGGTGCTCTTTGTACTTCTGCGATTAGGGTTTGCAATTAGGTTTTGGTGATGAAGAGAGGTACGACGAACAAGAAAAAGAAGAATAAGGGATCCAAGGTTCCTGTTCTTTGTGGTGATGGATCTAAGGATGTCTCGAGCTCATCTGAATCAACTTATGAGTCTGATGTTGCTTCTAATCTGATGCGTGAAGAAGACATGGAAGACCCTATTTTTTTTTATCATGGTGCGGCTGTTTTGAATTCGCAATCTGACAAGGGTACTTTGATTCGATGAAGGATGCTTGTATGGATGATGTTGTTTTTAATACACTTTCAACATAAGAGATCTTCCAGCCCTAATATACATATCAGTGGTACGACTAACAAGTTATCTTCTTCTTCGGGTGAAAACCATAATTTGTTGGTACATGATGTCAGGTCAACGACGGATATAGATGGACGAACTAGGGTTGCGAACTTGGTGACTCAACCTCCAATATCTACATCGTTGAATTCTGGTGTTGTCCGAACATCTGGTAGTTCGGTGAGTTTAGATGGTGGACGAATTCAAGCATATAGCTCGGTGAACATGGCTTCTAAAGTGGTAAACATGGATAAGTTATCAAGTTCGGTGAACATGGGTGTTAGACGAGCTAATTCTTATAGTTCGGTGAACTTGTCAAGGTTAATGAAACATGATGACCAAACTAAATCAAGTTCGGTGAACATGCATACTGATAATAATAGCACAAGCGACACTGATCTATTTTTGGCATGATTAAAGATGATGTGACATCGGAATTTTTAAGGTCAAGATTTGACGTTTTTAAGGATACTCTTGTTGATGGTCAGGTTGGGCAATCAATGCTTTCTAATATCCCTGTACAATCAATGAGTTATAATTTTGGGAACATTTGTACGGATTATACGAAACTGGTTGGGGTTGATCAATCCTCTAAAATCCATGTTTCAGTTTTGTGTGCTAATAATTTCTAGCAGATGATCACAGATCTGGATTGCAAAGTCATAAGGTTGATATAAGTATTGATTTGGTCGACGAACAGGTGGAGAATCCTTCAATACAACAGGTTCTCATATCCATTCCTGAATCGGTTACTTGTACGTCAACTTATGATTACTCTAATGAAATTCTAGATAAATGTGGCCCTAACCACGCCATGGTGATCAAGGAAGGTTTGGTTTCTCCTCAGGTTAATCCCATGGAGGCTAGTAATTCCTTGAGAAGGACTCTAATGGTGTAGATGGTAAGGCTTATGGCATTCGGGGTATTGATAGATTGATGGCGGCTACGGTTCCTGTTATTCAACTGGGGACTACTCCTCAACATTCTTTGCCAAAATCGTATGCTCAAGTTGCTTATCGTTCAGTTAAACAAAAGGTTAATTTTCGTGTATTAGATCTGGCTTCATCTAGTGATACTAATATGGATGTGGAAATTCCTATGGTGACAATAGTGGAGGCTAGTAAAAAGTATTCGAATACGTTGTATGGGTATATTATTGGTAAAAGACTGGCTTATCCTGTGGTTCAGAACTATGTCATGAATGTTTGGAGAAAGTTTGGTATTGAAAAGGTTATGATGAATTCCAATGGATTCTTTTTCTTCAAGTTTTCATCAGAGCATGGTATGAACCAGGTTTTGGAAGGTGGACCATGGATGACTCGATTGATTCCAATTATGATGAAAAAATGGTCCTCGGATGTTGATCTAGCAAAGGAGGATCCTACTACAGTGCCGGTTTGGGTTAAATTTCATAATGTCCCTCTTTTAGCTTTTAATGAAATTGGTCTCGGTGGTATTGCAACAAAAGTTGGCACTCCCCTTGTGTTTGATTCTTATACTAGTACCATGTGTACTGAATCATGGGGTCGACCTAACTAGATGGTTCCGGTAAGAATGTTTATATAGTGAGGGTGGAAACTCACAGTGTCGCACCCCTAAAATCGGGTTGCGAAAGCGATTCGGGTCGGGTCGCGACTAATCAAATATCAACAACACATAAGACAAGGTGAACGACTCTATATGCGTCGTTTTAACAAAATATATTGATTGTAATAAAAGTTTACAATAGTTATAATGATTACATAAGCTCTGTACCCTGATCTGAAAGATTCTATAGCATTACTACTTATACAAAATATAATAATGCAGAAAAATCTCTTGATGTTCATGTTTGCATGATACTCGAGCTAAGTAATATTCTGAGCAGTCCTACTACTGCTGCGTACCTGAGAATACATGCTAAAAGGTCAGCCAAAAGCTGGTGAGCTCACAGGTTTGTATAATGATAAAATATAAGTTATGAAACACAAGATTTAAGTATGATGATTTGCAATTAAGCAAATAAAAGAATGATTGTATATTACAGCCATGAGGCCATAGTTTGAGCTTAAATGAGGGCGTCAAGATCACAATTAAGTGCCCGATCGAGGGTGCCTCCTGCATGTGCGTAATCAACACATGTATGAACAAATGATAATGCGCCCGTTCTACCGCAGTCGTGGTAGCGCGACTACCCCGGACGAGGATTGTCAATCCTATATGGTACCTTACACTAACATTCACGCTATAGCAATACTAACAAACTATGTAGTGGAGGGCTTCATGATTAGGTAAAACAAACTCATGCAATCAATATATCGATGTTTTGTACTTGTGTTCACATGTAAAAGTAAAACGGAGCATGTATTCCCACCCCTGGGTTGAAAACAGAAAATAAGGGGCTATGAGACTCACCTGAGTCTGATACATTTGCTAATAGCAAATAATGATGGTGTACAAGTAATGTTGTCGTCTCAACGATCGTAACCTGTCGGGCATCCTAAACGCGCAAGGTTATGAATATAAGTAGGTATCTCTAAAGATCATCTATACTAATTCTTCATTCAACTAGTAATGTCTAAATGATTTGGTTTGATTGATTAGGTTTGCATTTTTTGAAAACATGTACGGCCCTTTGGTGACGGATTTTGTAATAATAATCTTAAGCTATTATTTTATGTGTTGTTCCATTGTATACTGTCAAAGTATGTGTTTTGTGTGTTGTGTCGTATGAAAGTATTGAAGTTGTGGGAGTTCGACTATTAGTGGTGAAAACTAGTTTTGAAGTTTCTGATTTAGGCGTCACTCAAAGCGTCACTTATTGGCGACACTCAGGTAAGTGTCGCAAAAATTGTAATCTGTGAGTTATTGGCGTCACTTGGTTAAGTGTCGCATATAAGGCGTCACTAGTAGCGTCACTAAGGTAGTGTCGGGTAAGGGGCGTCACTTAGGTATGGCGTCACTAGGGTAAGTGTCGTATGAAATGATTTTGTGCAAGTTGGCATCACTTCGTGAAGTGACGCTAGTATGTGTCAGTCTATGATAGGTGTCACTTGGGGGAGTGTCGCATGACTGGCTTGGTCCATGCGACTGAAGTCTGTTTTACTCTATTTCGAAAACGTGGTCAATGGTCTTGGTTTGACCCGAAGCTTTTACCCAACCCTTAAAATGGTAAAATAAGTTCATAAAAATTATCGGTTCGTGTCGGGGTTAACTCGAGGTGTCGGTTTTATAAAATTACCAAAACAGCCCTTTGTGTTTATATTTTCCAGATTTTAACTCAATTGAGCTCTCGATTTGAGCCATTTCTATTCCGAATCCAACCTAACCAAAAATCACACATGTTCTCCAAAGTTTCTTGTTTAATTCTGCACTTTATGATAATTTTTAGAAGTTCATTTACTATTTTAGACAAAAATAAACATGAAAAGTTGTCTCCTACAACAAAATCGGTTCAAGATGAAGATTTTCAAGCCAGGACAAAGAAGGACTTGTTGTAAAGGACTTCAAGATGAAGATTTTGATAAAAGATTCACCTTCTAGTTCGGTTTAGAACTCGAGTTATACACGATTTGGTGAGGCGAAACTTCTGATTAGTTTACTGTTTTTATACAACTTCTTCAAAATTGTGTTTGAGCTTATGATTTGGACATTATCTTGTTGTTTGAGCTACTAGAAATGTAGATCTAAGTATAACATGAAAATATAGAGAGAGAAAGTGGTGTATTATACCCCAAAATCGTGGCTAGAGAGAGAGTAGCTTGGTTACTTCTTCTTGCTTCCTTTTTCTTGTGTTTTCTTCTTCGAGATAATGGTGATGGTGATGTGGTGGTGTGGTGTCCAGATGTAGGGAGGGAGAGGGAGGAGTTTTGTGTGTGTTTTTCCTACTGAGAAGTTAGAGAGAGAGAAAAGGGACATGAATGAGGGTTTTGGGGGAATGATGAGGTCTTGTTGTTGTTGGTCAAGAGGGGGGGGGGGGGGGGGAAGATCCCTCTTTTAGGGTCTTGGCCGAAATTTTGGGGCCCCCACTAAGGTTGGTGGTCTCCAACTTTGTTCCGTACGTTTGCGTTCCGTGTGACGTTCATTTTCCCGATCGTTCAAACGTATATTTTGACGTTATATAATATACGTACGTGCTTGATATAGAAATATATATTTGATAGTTTAACTTGAAGCATTACTTAATCATACTTGGTAACATTTATAAAAATGTTATTGTGACGTGTCGGTAGCGTTTTGCGGAGCCGTGTTACAATTAACAAATCGCGTAGTCTTCGATATAAATATCAATATTTATAATGGAAGTATTTTATCAAAATACTTTACGTGAAGTTAAAAAAATATAAATTTTGTTCGTTTCGATTTTTGGGCACGAATCGTGCATTTTTAGTCGCGTTTAAGCGTTTTATACGATACAAACTACTTATGAAATATTATCGGAATAATATTTAGAAATAAACATGTTTATCAAATAATTAATATTATTCAATAAATTTGGTTCACTAACGTCCGTATTAATTTGTATCGGAATTCGACGATATAAAATGACACGATTAAATTTAATCGCGTAAATGCGTATATATAATAATACACGTAATGATACACACAATTAGCCTAAGTTGGCACTAATTATATGTATTATAAAATGATTAGGACCTAATAACTAGTCCTAATTTTGCGGGTGTTACATTCTCCCCTTTTTAAGGGAATTTCGTCCCGAAATTGTTCGAGGTGGTAGTTTACGTGGTCGTATCATGTGATGTAACGCCTACGTCACGTGGCCTTCCTCTCTTTGTTAGGCGAAAGCCCAGATGTCCACTAGGGAAAAGAGATGGGAAGGCCTAGGCGTGGTTGACCATGATGTCCAAAGGACAAGGTGGTGACCGTAGAGTAGCTACTTGGTGTACTAGTAGCCTAGAGAAGCCTATAATGATCACAAAGTCTGTGATGGCCGGTACGGTTGTAGAGTAACCAAACTCTACTAGTATCGTATAACAATTGCGTTATCATGTAGAGACATATCCATAGTGGTGTTCAGGTAGAAGTCGGTCTCAGAGGCGTTGTTTGTGAAGGTTTCAACATGAATGTTCCTCTCTTTATCGTTGTTACTTTTGATACTCAGTGGCGGGCAGTTACTCTTGATGTGCCCAGTGTTTTCACATTTGAAGCAAATTTTCTGTCCCCTAGAGTTTATACCTTTAGGAGGGAATTTGCATTCCTGAAATTGGTGCCCATAATTTCTGCATCGTTTACAGGGCGGTACGCATGGTTCATCATGGTTTCGATTGCATAGTGAACAAAAGGGTTTGCATCCTTTGTAATTCCTCGGTTCGATTTGAACAATGTTGGCTTGAACAGTTTTCGCCCTTTTGGCTTCAGGTTGAGTAAGGAAAATGTTGGGTTTCTCTCCCAGATTCCTTTTAGGGTTTGAAACTTGAATCTCAGTGCCATTTTCAGTGGGGGCACTAGGTCGGGCAGTCCGTGTCGTCGTGTTGTCGACCATAAGATTTGTGTTTTGAACTATTGGATGTAGTAGCAGTAGTCTTCCTAGTGTGTTCTCCATTGAGATCAGGCGGGTACTGTGGTTAAGGAGATGTACGTGGGTTTGTTCAATGTGGTCACGGAAGTCAGCAATTCCCTCTTGTGCATCAGCCAATTGTTTGCGTAGAGTATAAGAGCTATGTCAGTACGTTGGGTACTTTCGATGTTGGTGTCATTAGTAGCATGTGTACCCTTTGTGAGTGAGCGGGTGGCAAAAGTAGCAGTGGCAAGGTCAGTAAAGATGAAATTGGGGGTGGAACTTGCTCGAGTTGGTTCAGCCGTTCCCTCGACGGTAGGTAGTGTATGTGTGACACTTCCCCAAATTAGGTATATATTTATACTTAATTACAATAGTTTATTACGATAATTTCCTACAAAATTTCAACTGAACTTTTGATATGAGATAAGTCTAGCAAGCCCAAAACTTTTGGACAAAAAGTTAAACGAAAATTTATAATTATTTATGATTATAAATTAAAAGAAATGAAACAATATCGGAATGAATCCGACAAAACAACTACAATTTTTGGTGATACTAAAGTTCAGAAAAGAACTCGAAAATACTTTCGAACTATTTTTGTTTGAAAATATTATGTGAACTGGTTGGAACAAAAATGAAACAAAAACTAATACACGTTCTATATAAAACGTGTCTTGCACAACTAAAAACAATACAAAATGTACCCAACAATCAAAAATTATAAAAATTTTATTTTTATTATTATTTATAAAATATATGGAGAAATACCTCAAAATATAATTACAAAATTTGAATGAAATTTGGCACACAATTGGACCCGTACCCAAAATTAACAGGCTAAATACCCAAACAATTCACATATTTGAAATATCTATTCGACATACTTCTGTACATTCCCATACCCTTTTGAAAAACTAGACCAGTATCAATTTTTATATATGTAATTTCCCCTCCCTTGTGAGACACACCAACCAAACCTCATTTCAATTATTGGAGCTGCTTCTTCTTCTCCGTGCCTTCCATCAACAGAAACAAAACAAGAAGAAGCAGTAACAAGTAGCACCAACAGGTAGCAAAGGAGAAGACACAACAATTAATACCATTATCATCACCATCTTTATAACCATCATCACCTACATCATAATCATCAACTTCATCCTCATCATCATCATCGACCAAATCATCATTGTCATCTCCATTCATCATCATCAATCTCATTGTGAGGAACTTTCTATTTTTAATTCCTACTCAAATATTGATGTATATAGTGTAAAGGAAACATGTATCATATATGTATATCGATAATTTTGGTAACCGATGAACTAACTTTTAAAAATGAGGGAATTGGTTAACTAAATCATGAATACAAGGAGTTGGTGCATATAAAACTAGTTAGTATGCTAATATCTAGTTTTGTGAATGATGGAAACTTTGAGACAAACAATTGATAACTAAAACCAACAAATATATACAGGCTCTGTTGCGAACTGGTTCTGTAATTCGAATTGATCTGGCGGATCCTATTCTTGATCCAGCGGATCCTAATATTAAAATGGGTGCATAATGACTGAAACTAGGTGGATAACACATAAAATCCAACTAGGATCCGGCGAATCACTTGTTGATCCGGAGGATCATCAAAATTTTAACATGATCCAGAGCATTTGGTTTGATCCGGCAAATACAAAGATTTATACATTGATCCGGCGGATCCGCAGTTTTCAAAATATAAATTGTACAAAATGTAACAATATTATAATATCAATACTTTTGTTAAGTTGGCAAAATTTATAAATTGATATTCTGTATTGCTTACGTGACCAAGTATTGCACCACAAAGACTAGTTTGGATAGTTTTCTTTATTCATTAATGTATGTCTTAAGAAATTGGGTTTCCATTAATAATGACTTAATCTGCATATCAGGTACTCATTTAATTTCATGAGTTAACTATTATTAGTATAATTAATATATTTGGTAAGTGTAACTTTCAATGTAACAATTCTCAAATGACCAAATGTTAAAGTTATATACGTATGCTTAAATTTGATAGTATCGCAAAAATTTCAACCAAGTATATTTACAACAACTTTTGTGAAAAAATACTTGTATAATCGGAATAAAAGTGTACGACTTATTTATCACTTTGGGCCCAAAACCATTATGTTTATTAAATGGGCCGGATTGGTTTAGTAAATAAATTGGACCGGAGATTTTAAACCATAAATGTTAATGGGCTAAATTCATTAGAATCACGTAATTGGACCAGATCATTTGGACCGTACTACTGGGTCGAGCGTGTTGGGCCAAGCCCAGTGGGCCGTGTAACCTTAAAACATAAACGGGATTTGGGTTAATAATTCGGATCGAGAAACTATAAAAAAGTGAATAATTAATTTTAAAACATTACGACACATATAAAAGGATATTCATCTGGGCGACAATCTTACTTATAACCTCTAGCTCTCATATCACAGTCACACATCAGACTCAGGTGAGTCTCAAAGCCCCACTTTTACATATTTGATCTGTTTTGGGGTGAGAATACATGCTCAATCTGATTTCATATTACGCAAGTATCAAATTATTGCTTATTTTGCATGAGTTATTTATCTAATGGCTCAAAGCCCTCCACAACATAGTTTGGTAATCCGGTTGTAGCATGAATGTTAGCGTATGGTACCATATAGGATTGACAATCCTCGTCTGGGTTGGAAGCCCCAACTGGTCAAATGGACAGATTAGCATTTGTTCATAAGAGTGTAGATTAGGCACTCTCAGGGAGGCACCCTCGACCTGGTCCTTGAATGCGGATCATGACACCACAGTTAAGCTCAGACTATGTGCTCATGGCAGTGATATACACTTTATATATTTGCTTGGTTGCAATTCATATTACTAAATCTTGCGTAATCGTACATTAATTTGTATCAATTAAATCTGTGAGCTCACCAACTTTTATTTGACCAGTTTAAACATGTATTCTTAGGTGATCAACAGTAGTAGGACTGCTCACTCAGGATATCTTAGCTCGAGTCACATGCAAAGATAAAACATCAAGAGATTTCACTGCATTTCTACATTTTGTATAAATTAGATATGTGTTAGAATCTCGCAAGGAAAACATGTGAACTCAATGCTTTTGTAAACAATATGTATCTTTTATGACATTAACGTATTTTATCAAAATGACGCATGTAGATGTCGTTCATTATTATCTTATGTGTTGTGATAATTGATTAGTAGCACCCCAAAGTATGCTTCCGCCAACAGTAAATTTGGGGATGTTACAAATTGGTATCAGAGCCTAAGGTTATAGTGAACTATGTTGCATTTAGTGGCCCTAGACTATGACCATTAGGCGATATTCCTTATTAGGTATAACTGGTTCAGGGACTACATCACACAAGTTTAATTTAACATAGCCTCAACTATGTACAATTAAATAAAGATGATGTGAGATCTGAAAAGGGTTATATCGAACAGGATTGCGTTAGTTGACTCTGACCATGAGAGAACCGGGACTTATACGTGTTTTGTGCTAGATGCACACTAGGATATTATGTGATATACGTGTATATACATACATAGGCGTCACTCATTTACCTAGAACTATTAGGCTATTATATATTGTATGTATATGAATAGGCCTCACTCATGTACTACTCTTTAGGCTATTATATATTGATATATATATATATATATATATATATAGATCTCACACAATAATATACTCATTAACGCTCACACCACTGAAAATGACAAATATAGCTACCACAACATCACTCTATATAAATAACAAGACTTTGTTCTCATCTACTACCGTCTATCTATTCATACACATATGGCGAATGATGACATGTCCCGCAGTACCGACTCATCCTCATTAGGAAGATATCACCTCGTAATCATCCTACTGTTCTCATCCTTCGGGGTCACGATTAAAACATACTATTAGGGGAACCTCTAGGTCTCCATAAGCTAAGTCTTATCCCGCGCACACTGTTGATAACATCACTTTCATCAGGATGAATTCCTAATCTCGACGTACTTATTCCTGACATCTTTTGTAACTCTATATTATGTAACTTTTTGAAAACTTGTACCTTGTAATCTAAATCTTATTATCTAAAGAATCATGATTATCACTTCGAGCTGTTGTATATTATCACATGTATACATACATCTATGATGATCATTTCACTCGTATAGAATCTCACGTTCCTTTCATTTCTTTCTTGAAGGAACATGCCACCAAGGAAACAAACCTTCACTGCCGCTGAACTCGCCCAATTCGTTTCTCAAGGAGTAGCCGATGCTCTGGCTGCTCAATCATCACCAAGGAATGGAAGAAGTGATGATACTATTAACGATGCTACTGTTGTTAAACCCTGTACCTACAATGACTTTCTCAAGTGCAAACCTCTGAACTTTAAGGGCACGGAAGGTGCCATTGGATTAATCATGTGGTTCGAAAGAATGGAGTCAGTCTTTAGGATTAGTAACTGCTCGGAAGACTGCCAAGTAAAATTTTCCACCTGTACCTTCATGGAAAGTGCTCTGACGTGGTGGAACTCGTATGTTCACTCTATGGGAATTGATGCCGCATATCAACTCCCATGTGAAGAGTTGAAAAAGATGTTGGGGGACGAGTATTGTTCTAATGAAGAACTTCATAAACTGGAAGATGAATTCTGGCATCTGAGTGTGCAAGGAACCGATATCACTAGTTATACCACTCGCTTCTAGCAATTTTCCCTACTTTGCCCATCCATGGTTGACCCTGAACGCAAACGTATCGAGAGATACATCCGCGGACTTCCTGAGAACATTTAGGGGAACATCACCTCATCAAATCTAGTAACAATTCAGAGTGCCATTCGTATAGCACATGAACTCATGGCTCAGGCTGTTCGTCGTGGAACACCTGTAACACCTACTAGAAACAACTCTGGAAGTAACAAAAGAAAGTGGTCTGGAAACTCAAACCAGAACCAACAAACAGCCAAGAAACCTGAGACTATTAAGTCTTACGCTACTTGGTATGGAGAGAAGAAAGGATATATTGGGAACAAGCCTTACTGTTCTTAGTGTAACCGTCATCATGATGGTCCTTGTAGTACTCCTTGCAACAACTGCAAGCGGTACAAACATCTTACCAAGGACTGCAGAGCACCCAAAACCAATACCAACAACAACACCAACCAACCACGAGCCTGCTTTGAGTGTGGCAACACAGGGCATTTTGGGAATGAGTATCCAAAACTGAAGAACAAGGGCAGCAATTAACCAGCTCAAGGAAGGGCATTCATGATCGGAGCACAGGAGGCACGCCAGGACCCTAACACCGTCACTGGTACATTTCTAGTAAACAACCATTATCCCTCTGTGTTAATTGATTCGGGTGCCGATTTAAGTTTTGTGTCTATTGAATTTAGACTACTATTAGAACTTGAATCCCGTAAGCTAGATAACAAATATACTATAGAACTAGCCGATGGTAAGTTGATCGAGTCAGGAGAACTAGTACCGGGATGCACCTTGGAGTTAGAAGGTCATTTCTTCGAAATAGACTTGCTACCGGTTAAGTTGGGAAGTTTCGACATTGTAGTCGGTATGGATTGGTTGTCGAAGAACCGCGCTAAGATTATCTATTTTGAAAAGATGGTACGCATACCACTACCGATGAGAGAAACCTTGGTGATACAAGGCGAGAAACGAAAGAGTGCCACTAAGATGATTACTTGCTTGAAAGCTAGTAAGTATCTCACAAAGGGATACCAAGCATTTTTGGCACAGATTGTGGAAAAGAAACCCGAAGAGAGACATAGACTATGTACCTATTGTGCGTGACTACCCGGGAGTGTTTCCCGAGGAATTACCAGGATTACCACCTTCACGGCAAGTTGAATTTCATATTGATTTGGTTCCCGGAGCCGCACCAATTGCACGCGCACCTTATCGTCTCGCTCCATCAGAGATGCAGGAGTTGTCTTCACAGTTGCAAGAACTCCTAGACCTAGGATTCATCCGACCGAGCTTTTCGCCTTGGGGTGCTCCGGTTTTGTTTGTCAAGAAGAAGGATGGATCTATGCAAATGTGCATCGATTACCGAGAACTCAACAAGGTAACTATAAAAAATCGATACCCGTTACCACGCATCGACGATCTGTTTGATCAACTACAAGGGTCAAGTTACTATATGAAAATTGACCTACGATTTGGTTATCATCAACTGAAGGTTCGGGAAGAGGATATACCAAAGACTACGTTTAGGACTCATTATGGTCATTACGAGTTTCTAGTCATGCCCTTTGGACTGACAAACTGATGTGTCGCCAGTGGTTGGTAAGGATTTCAACCCTTGTCGTTGCACCGGCTACCGGCGGCGGGCATCAGTGAGTGTTTTAAATTTGTAATTGCGGGGCCTAAGTTTTCCTAACAATGCTAATTCTAAGGGTGAGCAAGTGGTAGGTATGACCTAGAGTCCTTCTTCAAACCGAATGAATTGAAACTAAGGCGTGGTAGATGAGGGCTTTCAAACTAGTGAAGGGTTTATAAGATAGTGGGGGAGTTTTGGTTTTTGTATTAACTTAGGCAAATAAATAAATAAAAGCGAAATAAAAATAAAAGATACAGCAGATAAAATAAAGATAGTGTTTGCTGAGATTTCGTTAATTAAGTTATGGGATGGTGTTTGGAGAAACTGTGTTGAAAGATATTTGTTAATTATTAATCTTGAATACTCGTGATGTAAACACTAGATTCCCTACTAATTAAAATTCCATTAGCATGTCACACCGGGAGCTAGGTTATGGTAACATCACAAAGTATTTAGAATAATAAGCAAAATCTTGATTATGGTTTAATAATACTTTCATATGAACGGGAACAAAATCTTAAGGTACTAGACATAACCGAATCATATAACGATTCCTCATCATCCTAACTGTTGGGAATTATAGATTTGATGATACAAAAGAACCAAAGATGAAACAAGAGGGACTAACGATGAACTTCTTATATTTAGTTAGTTTCCTAATACAATTATGATTTCTTTGTAATCCTACATATCTCTATTATATAAAGAGATATTATGTGTAGGGTTTAGGAGTGCACACATAATGTAGACGTCTAAGGGTTTGTTTAGCCTCAAGATCAAGGTTTCTTGATCCTGTTAAATTTGTATAACCGTTTTATTCTGATCAAATAAAATTGGGGCTTGTTGTGATAACATTGATTTGTTCTTATTCCGCTGCATATTATTATCTTTGTTATCATTGATTCTAGATTAGACCTAAAAAGTCTAGAGCTTGATCATTATTACGTTTTCACACTAACAGATTCATGTATTTAAAAAGTTCATTAATGACTTTAAACTAGCCCTTGCTTAAGACTACCCAATAAATCCCCTAATTATCCACAGCGTTCCTCACTTAAAGTGGTTCCGCCACTTCAAACCTTGGCCATGTCTTGTCATATGATAATCCCCCATGTAGCCTTGCGGTTCTAGAGTTTCATACCTTTGACAAATTATATTGACATAGATGACTGACTACCTCTCAATTAGACATCGTTAAAAAGGTGTTGTAATCACGTTTATTGGTGGAAAGTCGATTAGATTAATTTGAAGTTTAAAAGTCTATTTAGAAAGGTTAATTAAACTAGGTTTCTCATTTTATATGTTAGTCCGTAATATAACTACCTTCGGTCGTTACTCGACTTCCTTACATTTGTACTCCACCTTGAAGTGTTTCCAGTACTATATCGAATAACGGTCGAATAGGGGCCATCATATTACTTTGTAATATTGTACCGTTTCGTAATATGACTACCTTCATTCGTTCCTCAACTTCCATACATTTGTACTCCACCTTGAAGTGTTTCTGGTACTATATCGAGTAACAGTCGAATAGGGGCCATCATATTACTTTACGATAATTAAGACCGTTTATATTTTACCACTATGATGATCTTAAGGCAACAATCAAACAAGAATATGCAATAAGACGATCAAAGCGATACTACCGATCTTTAATATTTAATTATAAATCATCCCATAATTAATTAACTACATCGCAAGCAAACACAACAAGTATACTATTCTCTAATCATGGCAATAAATAAATCTAGCATAATCAATATAAACGTAATTAAATAAGATAGATAAGGATTAGAAAGCACCAGGATTAAATGCGGGAGAAAGTAGACTTGAATTAATTGACAAAATTCCAAGCTTACACCGAAGCTTTACAATGCGTTCCGTACTTTCCTTCTATTCTAAACAAGCTCCTAAACTAGCCTAAAACTAATTCTTAGTAAGAAAATAGAAAGAAAGTAGAAGCAATATCTTAAGAGAAGTATATTGTTCTAAGAATGGTGTGTGTTCAAATGAGGTCTAAGGGCTGCTATTTATAGGTGAAAAGTGGCTCACGTTAGCATCCCTAGGCTCACATTAGAAAAAGAGTGAAAGGTGGTGCACCGGGTATGAAAAAGTAGCGAAAGGTGGTGCACTGGGTACGGAAAAGTAGTGAAACGTGGTGCACCGGGTACACGCAAGGACGGAAAAGCGGAAAATAGATGGGGGGTAGGTGGCCGGCGCCTCCCACCAGGTGGCCGGCGGCGGCTGGCTGCCACCTGTCCCGGTTTGTCGTCTTTCGCTGCGTTGCTTAATTTGAGCGTATCTTCTTTGTTATGTGTCCGTTTGTGTTGATTCTTTTTGCATTGGATTCGTAATTCAAAAACGAAGACTTTGATGTAAGGATATCCCAAAAATATGTCTCCTATCTCCAGATATTGCGTACGAATCATTTGGATTTTCCGGCGGGCGTAGAATCTTCATTCTTTATCCATTTTTGTTGATTCTTCTTCAGTTGGATTCGTAATTTGAAAATGAATATCTTAGATGAGATGGATGTTGATGATGGTCATTTTATCTTGAAATCTCATTTTGATGCCTTGAATTTTCAAACGTGCGTGGAATCTTCGTATTTCATTCGTTTTGCTTGATTTTTGTCGTGCAACCTTGTTTTGACCATCTTGTCATAATATCGTTGATTTGTATTGTTTTTGAGTTTAAAATGCCAAGAATCGTTCTAGAATGAGAGAGATATCGGTAGTAAAAACATGACTTTTTACGCGACATCAAGTATCCCACACTTAGAACTTTGCTTGTCTTCAAGCAGACTCGAATTTCAACATGGTTAAAGATAAGCAGATAATGAAATATTTTGAGGCGGAACTTTTTACTAAAGGGGGTTTTGGAAAAAATGAAATATTTGTTCTTTGAAAAACAAGGTTGTAATCTTTGGGAGCATGCTTTTGATCTTTGATCTTGGATACATGACTAGGCGATCCTTTCAAGGTGGTCACTCCAATCACTCAAAGTATTTAGGGTTTCCTATTCTAGTATTATCAATCACTCTGAACGCCAGTCGTGTATCGTTTATCGTCATAGGCTTGATCGAGGATCAAATCGTTACCTTTTTGGTGAGCGCGAAGTCGATCTAGCCACAATCATTCTAAGGGAAGTGATGTAGGGTTTCTGGGTTGAAGTGTTGGTGATGTGAGAGGGGGTTTTGTTGGTTTTTCGTGGATCTTTTTTTTTGGTGAAGAGGAAAGCTGGAATTTTTAAATTTTTGGGAGGATTGACGCCCTTTTCTTATGATTTTTGGGAGGAGTCTTTTTCTCCAATTGACTTTCTTTTCTTCGAATTCTTTTTTTTTTCTTGGATTTTTTTTTCTCGATGTCATATCCTTGTAGCTTCTCTTCTTTCATCTTTGGAACTTACTATGAAGTTTGAGGGATGATTTTGAGAGGGTTCCACCAGAACTCGAGCCACAACGCAATTGAACAAATCGTATAGCTAGCGGAAATAGCTATATGATAAAGTAGAACAAGTATGAATGATATTTGTTCATGTGAAATCAAAATCAGAATCGAAATGCAAGATGTAAAATAAAAGTTATGAACTTTTATTTAATAACAAAGCATATACAATCAGCTTGAATTCTCTCTCTCAAACTCTTTCTCTAGATATTACAATCAAAGAGTTACAATGAAGACTCTCTCCCAAAGCTCTGTCAAAATGACCTAAGGAAGTCTATTTATAGACCTCCAAACATACATGCGACAATAAGACTTAATGAAGTCAAACTTAGTCAATGCGACAATTTGATTATCACAATGACTAACCATCCGACAATAGCTTTGTCACAATACTATTGTCGTATGACTATTGTCGCAATACAATAGGTCATTTATACAATTAATCTATGCTAAAACAATATACAAACTATTGTCACAAAATGTTAGAACAACATGTTCTAACAAACTCCCCCTTGACAATAGCTTGTATATACAAACTATTGACACAAACTGTTAGAACAACATGTTCTAACAAAACTTCCCCTTGTCAATAGCTTGTATAAGTCTTCGACTTTAGCTTGATTGCTGATAAGCTTGTTGAGAGAGAGAATTGTCTTCTAGCATCCGAACCTTCACAAAATCTAATTGTTCCATATTCTGATACCATTAGAATAGATGATAACTCCCCCTGAACAGTAGATTTTATCTTCCTTGGTCTTGTATCAATCAAGTAGCAACAATTTTTGGAACCCAACTGAGCATAGTTCCAATAGGCTTAGATACCCCTGACAGCCATCGATAAGTTGTGTCTACATAATCCAAGGAAATCGAATTCCATCTAGATAAGAAACACGGTGTTTCATATCTAAATTGTTGACAAGGAATCGATTGTGAAGGAGTTCGCCTTTGGGAGAAAGGAACAAAATCTTTTGATTGCTTAAACACCTTACGATTATATCGTGATGGTGCTAATGCAAACATCTGTGCCCGTGTGTATGCACAAGATTTTGTTTGTCTTCATTCTGAAGAAGGTTGTATCGGTGCTGAAGAAGCTCTTTTTGTCTTCTTTTGTTGTCCTGAAACCGATTTGTTAACATTCTTGACCTTTACAGAATCCAAACAATCAACCTTTTTAGGAGTTGATTGTGATTTCTTAGAATACTTCTTATTCTTTTGCAAAGAATAATTAGTAAACTTGAGAATATTTTCTTCACACGAAGATTTACTTTTGTAAATCTTTTTCACAACCTTTGCAGGTTGTACAACCTTTGCCGGTTGTTTTGTTGAGTGAGAGCCATGAGAGAGTTGTTCATAAAGATCTCGAATAGTCTTTAAAGCTAGACCATTATCTTCTTGTAGCTTGATTAGCCCCATTTGTTGATTCTCAAGTTCGAGAACCCGTTCTTCCATTCTAGCAATCTTTGAACGTATTTCATCACGTTCAGTTTCCATGATTAGAACTTTAGATTGCAAGGATTTAAGCTCATCATCTATCTGTATTGATTCATCCTTAATTCCGTCATCAGCTTTTGACAATTTCAACAAATCTTCTCCCCCAAACCTTGTTGACAAAGCAGCCCATAAGTCGTAAGAAGTTTCAGCTTTAGTGAAAGCAACAAATACATCTTCCGGTAAACAACTTTTAATTGTTTCAAAGGCTTTCTTATCTCTGCCAAACTCCTTGCGTTCGTTTTCATTCATTTGTTTCACTGATTTCATTGGAACAACACCATAGTACTTCCCTTGTGCTCTTGGTCTTTCATAGCGCTCACTAATAGGAATCCACAACTCAAGATTACTGAACGCAATAAATTCTTCAAATCTAGTTTTTCAACTAGTGTAATCATTATTATAGAAGAATCTTGGAGGTAGGGGATTTCCATTGTAGTCAAGCTCAAACTTTGAAGATGCCATTCTTCACCTTATTTGAGGTTGCGCACCAAATTTTCATTTCAAAAATGTCCAAAAATTTTCAGGTAAAATGAAACTTTTTCCAAGTAAAAATTGAACACTTTTAAGCTTAGGAACAAAGTTTGGTAATGCGAAAATTTTGTCAACCAAATTCGTCGCTAAATGGTCACAAAAAGACTGTGAAACCATGCGACACCGTGAAACCATGCGACAATCACACTTCTGCGACAAACACTATTGATACGAGAATAAGAAATCCGAGTATAATATTCCGACAGTAGTAATCCGAGAATATCAGAATCCAAGAATTTCAGATTCCGAGACTAACAGTCCGTGAATACCAATCATACTGTTCATACGACAATAGCTCAATCCGTCAATAGCAATCCATGAATGATTACTACTATTCATACGACAATAGATACTGTTCATGCAACAATACTCTATTGTCGGAATTTCAAGTCTCCCACCCAAACGTATTCACGAAGAAAAGCGGTTATTGCTACTGCCGGATATACCATTCACGCAAAAACTGGTCAGATAACAAAAATGCTGTAAATTCCTCAAATCTAACCCAAATGAGCCAAATTTGATATCAATCTGCTCGGAATTACAAATCCGATCTTCGTGTGTGTTCAATTAGACCAAAAGATGTCAAATGAACCTGTCCATACAGCTTACGCAAACTTCGTACAATTACCAATTCAAAAATCGTGAATTAATTTACCAATCTGATGAATTAGGCTATAATAATCACAGAAGAAGATTCGTATTTGATTATTCTATCCGAATTAACACTGCCGTACACTGAATTCTCCTTAGAATAGAATCCAATCCAAATCAGTATGAAAACCGAAAGTTCCGAACACCTATTTTAACCTCAAAACTCAATCAATCTTACTCAAATCACTTCGATTTCTTGTGTATGGCTCTGATACCACTTTGTAAACGCAATGCTCCACCAGAACTCGAGCCACAATGCAATTGAACAAATCGTATAGCTAGCGGAAATAGCTATATGATAAAGTAGAACAAGTATGAATGAGATTTGTTCATGTGAAATCAAAATCAGAATCGAAATGCAAGATGTAAAATAAAAGTTATGAACTTTTATTTAATCACAAAGCATGTACAATCAGCTTGAATTCTCTCTCTCAAACTCTCTCTTTAGATATTACAATCAAAGAGTTACAATGAAGACTCTTTTCCAAAGCTCTGTCAAAATGACCTAAGGAAGTCTATTTATAGACCTCCAAACATACATGCGACAATAAGACTTAATGAAGTCAAACTTAGTCAATGCGACAATTTGATTATCACAATGACTAACCATCCGACAATAGCTTTGTCGCAATACTATTGTCGTATGACTATTGTCGCAATACAATAGGTCATTTATACAATTAATCTATGCTAAAACAATATACAAACTATTATCACAAAATGTTAGAACAACATGTTCTAACAGGTAGGTATAACGCATTTTCATTTTTGGGTGTATGGATGGGTTTAAGAATGATGTGATTCAATCTCCTTTTTACTCACCTGTTCGGATTCGAAATGCATAACAGGAGCAAGTTCTGATTCTAAATGCATACATCGGCACACTCAAGAATCGAAGATGTGAAGCATTAAAGTTGAATGCTTTATATGGCTCAAGATACCTCACGAATCGAAAGTTGGTTTGTTGTGTGCCTAGTCATGTGATGCTCTTTATTGGATTAGTACCCTAATTTCTCAAAAGAATTTGTATTTTATTTATCGTTTTCCCCAAAGTAAATCATTCTTTGTCTCAAATTTTTCATTTTCAACATATTTTTAACACAATTTTGAAAAATTTGTTTACTCTTTGGAGAAGGATGGTCTAAAGAGCAGCGAGTTTATAATCAAGCATATACCATTATCCATTATACAGTAGTGTAACTACTGCTATCCCACACTTAAAGGAACATCATCCTCGATGTTGTTCTAAGTTCTGACTGGGGTAAAATCCCACACTTAAGAATTGAAACATCTAAGACGTATTCTGTCACACCCCCAAAATCAATAATCGTGTTTAATAAAGGTTTAACGGAAGCATTTGTTTATTAGCGGAAGCATTTTAAGTTTACAGTTTAACAGCGGGGGTGCTGACGTTACAATAGTGCATTCAATGTATCAGAGCATATGATCATACAGAACATGTCAATTTAAGATGCCATAAGTTTAAACGTTATTACAAAAGGGTACGACTTATAAAGTCGTACAAGTAGTGTTGTTGTAGAACAACATAAGTTTACAAAACATGAGTTTATAAAAGAGGGATTTCGTAAGTATAACCAATTGAATTGGTAATACAAAGGAAATCCAAGTGTCCCAAAAGTGGCATCATAAATAGTCTGGGTTGCCTACGTCCTTTATGCATGCAAAAGTACCTGAGTCCTAATTCCCTGAAAAACATAGTAAACCGTCAACATTGAATGTTGAGTGAATTCACAGGTTTAGTGTAAATGTAGTTAAACCAAGTTTTGTATAAATCATTCATGTACACAAACAAAATGTTTATATGTATAGCAGGAAACACAAGTGTATTAAATAAAACATTTCCTATTTTACTGTAAGAATGTCATTCTTACTACAATTCAATCGAGGTGTTAGGAAACACAAGTTTAATCATAAACATTTCCTAATAATGGTTGCAAGAAATACAGTTCAACAATCAAGTAAACATTTCCATATATACAGTTATAGGAAACACAGGTTTAACAGTCAAGCAAACATTTCCATATAAATAGCTGTAGGAAACACAGGTTTAACAATCAAGTAAACATTTCCATATAAAAGTTGTTTTGTCGGGAAACCAAGTTTATCCAATCAAGGTAAACGTTTCCTATAAAGAAATCATGCGTAGGAACACCTGTCCTATTAGTTATCGCAGGGAATACCCTTCCCAAATCAAGTTGTAGTCTTGTTGTTTAGTTACGTGGGAAATGTAGAGTATGATTCCTCTAAGGTGGGTGACACCTTTAAAGTTAAAGTAACGACTCCTAGTACTATAACCAAACCACGACTAGTGGATGTTGTTGCCTCAGTAACACGGTAAGTATACACTCCTCCTTACGACTGCCGTCGTGTGGTTGGAATGACCAACGAGTTATATCAGTGGGAGGTTTGTCAAATCGATAGTACTATCTGTATACTCAGTGGCTAGAGTCACCTAGCTAATGGTTATAGGTTGCAAGCACTGGGACTTATGTGCACTACAACTACCTCGCGTAAACCTAGGATCGTACCAAGATTCATTGTCTTATTCCCAAAATAATTGTGAAAACGTTTCATATAGTTAACAGTTGATTTATAAAGCAATAAGCATTTATACAAATCAATTGGATATAAAAGCATGTCAAGCAATTATATAAACAAGTAGTATGTAATAGCACATAGTTCTATGTTTTCCACCCCTAGTTTTAAAAGCATTTAAAACAAGTAAAAGGTAGGGGCTGTGAACTCACGTGTAGCAAGTCTTCAGCTAGTACAACTAGTAATATACAGTAGTCCGAAAGTGCCTCTCAGATACCTAGACACAATTAAACATACTTTACATAAGTATATGGACTAATCGTTAAGTTGAAATGTTTATAACATTTTTGTTGTTGGTGATATTTGCGTTGATACGATCGTTGCGTACAAGTATATATTTAAATATACTTATTAGTTGAATATATATATTCTTATATATATTAATTGTCGTTATTTATATAACTATATATAAATTATAATCGTTCATTACATATATAATCCATTTGTCGTGTTACTAATCCCATTTGTCCCGTTTAACTCGTCACTTATATACAATCCGGTTTAAGTTTACATTTTGAAATCTCGTAGCCCGTTGGGCTCGGCCCAATTAGTTTGGCCCAATATCAAAGTCTAGTAGTTTGGCCCAAATATGTGTGGCCCAAAAAGTTATGTTATTAATAGTCCGTGTCAAAATAATGTCCCGTGGTCGTGTACAACTTTGTCCCAAACTTTGTCTCATTAGATTTTATAACTTTTATAACTTTTTAGTATTTGTATTTCGTACGCGTTAATATATTTGTACTACGAAATATATGTACCGACCTTGTATTATTTAAACGCATCGAAAAAGTCAGGACACAGACTGCCTAGCCGATCGGGTGAAGTTTTAACAAACCGTTCGGCTCGAAAACACATTAGCCAATCGGCTAAGTGTCATGAGCCGATCGGCTCATTGAATCCAGCCGATCGGCTGGTTAAAACCAACCGATCGGTTTGATTCCTAGCCCGTGTTCGTCCCCTGTTCTCAGTCTATAAATGCATATATGTATATTTTCAGGTGTTTGATCTCAGTTTTGGTACAATACTAATCATCCATACATAACCTACAATTCATACTATAACATGTTTACATACATACTAATCTTTATATAATCAAAGGAAATATCAAATATATGTATGAAATTAAAAGCTTGCATCCTCACAGTGGGTTTGAAGATTATGATGATGATGACGAGACGAGATGATGATTATATGATGATGATGATGTTTTATGAGATCATGGTGTTGTTAGTATGTGTTGTGTGTGTTTGAATGTAAAGAAAAATATGGATGATGAAGCTCTGCTTCTTCCTGCTTCCTCGTTCCTAGCGACACACACACAAACGCAAAATTTGGTGTACTCAATTATTGTAGTTAGGTTACACACAAATGAGGAGGAATGAATATATATTACATATTCAGTGTTTTTGATTTCAAATGAAGTATGGGATTGAACAGAAAGTGTCGAGCACATAAAATATCTGTGTACAAGTTTTGAGTTTTTAACCCGTTAGCTCCGTGTACGGGTCCAATTATTTGTACCCCGTGTCCCACTCAATTATTCATTTGTTTAAATTTTATTTTAAACTTTATAATTGATAATACAAAAATGAAATAATTTTATTTAAAATAATTAATAAAATTATTCGCCGTAGTGGGACTGTACAGTTTAATCGTGTGCCAGATTTCGGTTGAATTTGGAATTTATATTTTAAGGTAATGTTCCAAATACTAAAATAGGAATAGGAAAATAAATACTTTTATTATTTTCGACCTTTAGGTACGTTTTATAATTGTTTCTGTTCGCGTATGACGCGCTCGTCACGTTTAATATAAAATTTATGATATCGTATATTATTTCAATAATATAGGTTAATAATATTTGTGATTAATAATTTTTGAATTATTAATTATTTTGTATCACCAACTTTATTGTATTTACTTTGTCGAATTTAATATGTCCATTTTGATAAGTAATTATATATATACATATAACTACGAATCTTATACATCACGTATCACATAGTAAGTTTCACAAAACTTAACACATACAATCGTTTTGAATTCACTAATCAGGGAATTACTCTAGGTAATGCATGAAGTTAGGTAAAGATTAATACCCTAAATGGAGGATTGTCACATTCTCACCCCGTTAGCGAAATCTCGTCCCGAGATTTAAGTTGAGTTGTTCGTGACATGCGTTTGTTCAAACAGGTGAGGGTATTTCTTTCGTATCTCATCCTCGCGTTCCCAAGTAAACTCTGGGGCATGTTTTGAGTTCCAACGAATCTTGACAAGTTTGATTCGTTTGTGTTGGAGTTTCTGTGTTTTTGTATCGGTTACTTCGATAGGTTCCTCCACAAAGTTGAGTTTTGAGTTGATAAAGACTTCGTCAGGAGGGATGATAAGTGTTTCATCGGAAAGACACTTCTTCAATTTACACACATGAAAAGTGTCGTGAATGCTACTAAGCTCTTGTGGCAACTTTAGTTTGTAAGCGACAGGACCAATCCTCTCAAGGATTTCAAAAGGTCCAACATATCGCGGGTTAAGTTTTCCCCGTTTGCCAAATCATGCTACCCCTTTCCAGGGTGATACTTTGAGTAGGACCTTGTCTCCTACTTGAAACTCAAGAGGTTTACGACAGTTATCGGCGTAACTCTTTTGTCTGTCTCTTGCCGATTTCAATCGGTTGAGCACTTGATATATCTTGTCCGTGGTTTCTTGGACAAGCTCCGGTCCGGATAGTTGTCTGTCACCCAACTCTGCCCAACAGAGTGGTGATCGGCATTTGCACCCATACAGTGCCTCGAACGGTGCCATCTGTATGCTGGTGTGATAACTGTTGTTATAGGAGAATTCGGCTAATGGGAGGTGAGTATCCCAGTTTCCCCCAAAGTCAATCACACACGCTCTCAATAAGTCTTCGAGCGTTTGAATTGTTCGTTTACTCTGGCCATCTGTTTGTGGATGATAGGCTGTATTCATGTCGAGTCGAGTACCTAAAGCCTGTTGTAGTGATTGCCAGAAGCGAGATGTGAATCTGCTATCTCTATCAGATATAATGGACAATGGTACACCGTGTCGAGAAACGACCTCTTTGATATAGATCTTTGCCAGTTTCTCCAGTTTGTCAGACTCTTTGATAGCAATGAAGTGAGCTGATTTCGTCAATCGATCGACAATCACCCACATTGAATCAACTCCAGTTGATGTCTTTGGTAGTTTTGTGATGAAGTCCATCGTTATGTGCTCCCATTTCCATTTTGGCATTTCTGGTTGTTGAAAAAGTCCTGAAGGTTTTTGATACTCAACCTTGACCTTTGAACAAGTTAGACACTTGCTGACATAAGTAGCGATGTCTCTTTTCATGTTTGGCCACCAATAGAAACCTCTCATATCTTGGTACATCTTATCTGCACCAGGATGAATCGAGTAGTTGGACTTGTGAGCTTCGTCCATAATCAGTTTGCGTAGTTCATCATCGCACGGTACCCAAATTCGATTCATGAAGTATAAAACTCCATTTTCTTTGGTTTCGAGTTGTTTCTCCATTCCTCTCAGGGATTCGTCTTTCATGCGTTCGGTAGTGAAAGCAATTCGTTGCGCATCACGAATTTGAGTAATAAGATTCGAGTGGATTGTTAATACCAAAGCTGGAACTCTGCGAGGTTTAACATTCTCTTTACGACTCAGGGCATCAGCTACTACATTAGCCTTGCCAGGATGGTACTTAATCTCACAGTCGTAATCGTTCAGCAATTCGACCCAACGTCTTTGTCTCATGTTGAGCTCTTTCTGGTCGAATATGTGTTGTAGACTCTTGTAGTCAGTGAAAATCGTACACTTTGTACCATACAGGTAGTGTCTCCAGATCTTGAGTGCAAAGACGACGGCTCCCAACTCTAACTCATGAGTTGTATAATTCTTCTCGTGAATCTTCAATTGACGAGATGCATAAGCAATAACTTTATCGTTTTGCATGAGAACACAACCTAATCCTTGATGTGAGGCATCACAGTAAACGATGAAGTTTTCTGTTCCCTCGGGTAAAGATAAGATTGGTGCGGTGCTCAACTTTTGTTTCAACAGTTGGAAGGCGTTTTCTTGTTTTTCGCCCCATTCAAATTTCTTATCCTTTTGAGTTAAGGTGGTGAGTGACTGGGCTATTTTGGAAAAGTTTTCGATAAATCGACGGTAATACCCAGCCAGACCAAGAAATTGTCGAATCTCGGTTGGGGTCCTTGGAGATTCCCAGTTTTTGATCGCCTCAATTTTGGATGGGTCCACATGAATTCCTTTATCATTTATCACGTGACCAAGGAAATGAACCTCTCTAATCCAAAATTCACATTTGGAGAACTTAGCATACAGCTTCTCGTTCTCGAGTAGTTGGAGGATAAGTTTCAAGTGTTGTTCGTGATCCTCTTTTGTTTTCGAGTAAATCAAGATGTCATCAATGAACACAATGACAAACTTATCAAGATAAGGTTTGCACACTCGGTTCATGAGATCCATGAATACTGCAGGCGCGTTAGTCAATCCAAATGGCATGACTAAGAACTCATAATGACCATAACGAGTCCTGAACGCGGTCTTCGGTACATCCTCTTCTCGAACCTTCAGTTGATGATAACCAGAACGCAGATCGATCTTCGAGTAGTAACCCGATCCTTGTAACTGATCAAACAGATCATCTATACGAGGTAACGGGTATCGGTTCTTGATAGTTACCTTGTTTAGCTCTCGGTAGTCAATGCACATCCGCATAGATCCATCCTTCTTCTTGACAAACAAAACTGGAGCTCCCCAAGGTGAAAAGCTCGGTCGGATGAATCCTAAGTCCAAGAGCTCCTGCAACTGTGTAGACAGTTCTTGCATTTCTGATGGAGCTAGACGATATGGTGAGCGAGCAATTGGTGCGGCTCCAGGCACCAGATCGATGCGAAACTTGACTTGTCGCGGAGGTGGTAATCCTGGCAGATCATCAGGAAACACTCCCAGATAGTCTCGCACTACAGGTATATCACTTAAACTTTGCTCCTCGGGTCTCTTTTCTACAACATGTGCTAAAAACGCTAGGTATCCCTTTCAGAGATACTTTGTGGCTTTTAAGCAATTGATCATTTTAACGGCGCTCGTCCTCTTATCTCCTTGTATCACCAAGGTTTCTCTAGTTAACAATGGTAAATGTACCATTTTATCAAAACAAAAAAATCTCTGCACGATTCTTCGACAACCAGTCCATCCCGACTACGATGTCAAAGCTTCCCAACTCAACCGGTAGTAAGTCTATTTTGAAAGGATGACTCTCCAATGTTAGAGTACATCCTGGTACTATTTCTCCTGATTCAATCAACCTACCATCGGCTAGTTCTAAAGTGTACTTGTTGTCTAGTTTACGGGATTTAATGTCTAATAGTGATCTAAATTCCGTAGACACAAAACTCAAATCGGCGCCTGAATCAAATAACACAGAGGCATAATGGTTGTTAACTAGAAATGTACCAGTGACAGTGTTAGGGTCCTGGTGTGCCTTTTGTGCTCCAATGACAAATGCACGACCTCGAGCTGGTTGGTTGTTGGTGTTACCACGGTTGTTGTTGTTCGGGTTTGCATTGCGGTTCTGATTGTTTCGGTTTCCGCGGCTAAGTTTAGGGCACTTGTTTCGGAAATGACCTTGCTCGCCACATTAGAAACATCCATTAGCTGGTCGATCCCTATTTGTTTGAGTAGTAGGGTTCGATCTACAGTATTGGGCCAGATGCCCCCAGCGTTTGCAATTCCCACAGAAAGTAGAATCACCATCATGGTGACGTTCACACTTGCCACACTTGGGCTTGTTCCCCAAGTAAGTCTTTTGTTCAGCATTCGTGGCAAGGTAAGCTTTTGTGGTTCCAGTCAGCTTCTTGTTCTGTTGACCCTGACGGTCATTCCACTTACGTTTTCCTTTTCCAGCATCAGCACTGCTGGATTCAACCTTTCCCGAAGTAGTTTTCTTAGTAAGGGTTCCCATTCTGATTGCTTCATCTGTCAAGCGCTGTGCTAGTTCTACAACACTCTTAAAGGTGGCAGGATTAGACGAAGTCACCAAGCTTCGAATTTATGGCACCAAACCCCAGATATACCTTTCGGTGCGCTTGTACTCAGGTGTGACCATGTGTGGTACAAGGCGTGCCAGTTCTTTGAATCTGGTGGTATATCCTGTGATATCAGTACCAACCATAGTAATGTCCCAGAGCTCAGTCTCAATCTTCTGCAGCTCACTGCGGGGACAAAATTCTTCCACAACCATGGTTTTCAAAGTTTCCCAAGTCATCGAGTGGGCGGTTGTGCGTCCAAGTGCTTGAACTTGGCTATTCCACCATGTCAATGCCTTATCATAAAATGTGCAGGTAGCATACTTTACCATGCAGTCACGAGCACAGTTGCTAATATCTAGCACAGACTCCATTTTCTCTATCCAATGAATGATTCCAATAGCACCCTCAGTACCACGAAAGTGGCTCGGTTTGCAAGCTAGGAATGTTTTGTACGAACATCCTCTTTGGGTACTCTCAGGGTTACCGTCAGATACAACAGGTTCGGTATTTCTGCTACCGCTGACCCTGTCGCTACGGTTTCGGTCAGTATCATACTGAGCAAGTGCTTCAGCAATCCTTCGGTTGACCATTTGTTCGGTCGTCTCATCAACAGCAGGAGGTGGTGAAGGGTTTCTGCGGACGTTCCGGGTATTCCTACGCTTAGGCGGCATGATTCAGTCCTAATCACACACAAGAAACACTCGTAAGATACCCTAATCAAATCATCACTCATAAAGTATGTGATAAATATAGATATTGTATGATAATCAATCACCAATTGATATCACTCACAGTGTACACAGTGACATAAACTAAACATAAGTTATATATCATATATAAGTCAAAAGGTTTTACATAAGTTTTGTACAATGATGGGATTGACAATAAGGAGAAAATACACCCATCTGATCAAACATGATCTACAAAATGTGACGGATTTAACCTATACATCCATCTAGTCAAAAGTTTTGTCCTACTACATCATAGCTACAATCCTAATAAATCATAGATACCGTCCTAACATGGTGAATCTAATAGAAATATGCTAAAAACATCCCTACAACCATCCTAACAGCTGCCATCAGTACATAAACTCCAACTGCAGAACCTACTATCCCCAGACGTCTCTCAAGCCTAATTAGACATGCCCTAGTCTCATCGGCGGACTCTCGATCCATCTCAATGTGTACCTCAGAAGTTGCAAGACGTCCATAGATAGTAAGCACATAACCGTCCAGTCGAGAGGCATCACTGTGCAACTCTCCGATAGAATCCTGCGTACCATAATGAAATCCAAGAAGGGTACGGACAACTGCAACTACATTAGGGATAGTGAGCTCCAGAGGCTCCTCAGTCAGATGTAAGGGGGTCGATGAGTGAGATGGCTCCCCAGTCTCGAAAGTGGAAGGAATCCTCTCAAGTGTCCTCCAGTGGCGTAGTATACACGGCATCCAGTCAAGATGCGGAACTCTAGTCCTCTGCAATGACTGCTGATCACAATGTATCTCTCTCTCCTCAGTCATCGGATCCTTGTCACGAGGTGCCAAAGGTCCTACAGGTGGGGATCTAACGCTCATCCTAGCAGTCCTACACAATCCAGGCCCACGTGAAGACTCTCCAAAATGACGAGTCACCATGAAAGTAGATCCTAGCATACGAGTAGTGGGATCAGTGGGTGGTGATGGTGGAGTGCCTATGGTGCCATCTGAAGTAGCTCTAGGAAATGTGGATGGGTAGACCTCCTCAGAATGGTCATCACTAGCATAGTCAGGCTCCTCCTCTGACTCTGAGATGTAGATCGGAAACTGCCTAGACATAACTATGACAAAGGCAATTGTGTGTGTCGTGTTAGACGTATGCAAAGTATGAATGCAGAAATGTGTTAGCCAAGGCTATAGTCTAGGTCTCTAAGGTTTTCAGTCACTTAAAGACTTCTAGTTCTCTATAACTAATGGCTCTGATACCAAGTTCTGTCACACCCCCAAAATCGGTAATCGTGTTTATTAAAGGTTTAGCGGAAGCATTTGTTTATTAGAAGAAGCATTTTAAGTTTACAGTTTAACAGCGGGGGTGCTGACGTTACAATAGTGCATTCAATGTATCAGAGCATATGATCATACAGAACATGTCAATTTAAGATGCCATAAGTTTAAACGTTATTACAAAAGGGTACGACTTATAAAGTCGTACAAGTAGTGTTGTTGTAGAACAACATAAGTTTACAAAACATGAGTTTATAAAAGAGGGATTTCGTAAGTATAACCAATTGAATTGGTAATACAAAGGAAATCCAAGTGTCCCAAAAGTGGCATCATAAATAGTCTGGGTTGCCTACGTCCTTTATGCATGCAGAAGTACCTGAGTCCTAATTCCCTGAAAAACATAGTAAACCGTCAACATTGAATGTTGAGTGAATTCACAGGTTTAGTGTAAATGTAGTTAAACCAAGTTTTGTATAAATCATTCATGTACACAAACAAAATGTTTATATGTATAGCAGGAAACACAAGTGTTCTTATTAAAGAAAACATTTCCTATTTTACTGTAAGAATGTCATTCTTACTACAATTCAGTCGAGGTGTTAGGAAACACAAGTTTAACCATAAACATTTCCTAATAATGGTTGCAGGAAATACAGTTCAACAATCAAGTAAACATTTCCATATATACAGTTATAGGAAACACAGGTTTAACAGTCAAGCAAACATTTCCATATAAATAGCTGTAGGAAACACAGGTTTAACAATCAAGTAAACATTTCCATATAAAAGTTGTTTTGTCGGGAAACCAAGTTTATCCAATCAAGGTAAATGTTTCCTATAAAGAAATCATGCGTAGGAACACCTGTCCTATTAGTTATCGCAGGGAATACCCTTCCCAAATCAAGTTATAGTTTTGTTGTTTAGTTACGTGGGAAATGTAGACTATGATCCCTCTAAGGTGAGCGACACCTTTAAAGTTAAAGTAACGACTCCTAGTACTATAACCAAACCACGACTAGTGGATGTTGTTGTCTCAGTAACACGGTAAGTATACACTCCTCGTTACAACTGCCGTCGTGTGGTTGGAATGACCAACGAGTTATATCAGTGGGAGGTTTGTCAAATCGATAGTACTATCTGTATACTCAGTGGCTAGAGTCACCTAGCTAATGGTTATAGGTTGCAAGCACTGGGACTTATGTGCACTACAACTACCTCGCGTAAACCTAGGATCGTACCAAGATTCGTTGTCTTATTCCCAAAATAATTGTGAAAACGTTTCATATAGTTAACAGTTGATTTATAAAGCAATAAGCATTTATACAAATCAATTGGATATAAAAGCATGTCAAGCAATTATATAAACAAGTAGTATGTAATAGCACATAGTTCTATGTTTTCCACCCCTAGTTTTAAAAGCATTTAAAACAAGTAAAAGGTAGGGGCTGTGAACTCACGTGTAGCAAGTCTTCAGCAAGTACAACTAGTAATATACAGTAGTCTGAACGTTCCTCTCAGATACCTAGACACAATTAAATATACTTTACATAAGTATATGGACTAATCGTTAAGTTGAAATGTTTATAACATTTTTGTTGTTGGTGATATTTACGTTGATACGATCGTTGCGTACAAGTATATATTTAAATATACTTATTAGTTGAATATATATATTCTTTTATATATTAATTGTCATTATTTATATAACTATATATAAATTATAAGCGTTCATTACATATATAATCCATTTGTCGTGTTACTAATTCCATTTGTCCCGTTTAACTCGTCACTTATATACAATCCGGTTTAAGTTTGCATTTTGAAATCTCGTAGCCCGTTGGGCTCGGCCCAATTAGTTTGGCCTAATATCAAAGTCTAGTAGTTTGACCCAAATATGTGTGGCCCAAAAAGTTATGTTATTAATTGTCCGTGTCAAAATAATGTCCCGTGGTCGTGTACAACTTTGTCCCAAACTTTGTATCATTAGATTTTATAACTTTTATAACTTTTTAGTATTTGTATTTCGTACGCGTTAATATATTTGTACTACGAAATATATGTACCGACCGTGTATTATTTAAACGCATCGAAAAAGTCAGGACACAGACTGCCTAGCCGATCGGGCGAAGTTTTAACAAACCGTTCGGCTCGAAAACACATTAGCCGATCGGCTAAGTGTGATGAGCCGATCGGCTCATTGAATCCAGCCGATCGGCTAGTTAAAACCAACCGATCGGTTTGATTCCTAGCCCGTGTTCATCCCCTGTTCTCAGTCTGTAAATGCATATATGTATATGTTCGGGTGTTTGATCTCAGTTTTGGTACAATACTAATCATCCATACATAACATACAATTCATACTATAACATGTTTACATACATACTAATCTTTATATAATCAAAGGAAATATCAAATATATGTATGAAATTAAAAGCTTGCATCCTCACAGTGGGTTTGAAGATTATGATGATGATGACGAGACGAGATGATGATTATGTGATGATGATGATGTTTTATGAGATCATGGTGTTGTTAGTATGTGTTGTGTGTGTTTGAATGTAAAGAAAAATATGGATGATGAAGCTCTGCTTCTTCCTGCTTCCTGGTTCCTAGCGACACACACACAAACGCAAAATTTGGTGTAGTCAATTATTGTAGTTAGGTTACACACAAATAAGGAGGAATGAATATATAATACATATTCAGTGTTTTTGATTTCAAATGAAGTATGGGATTGAACAGAAAGTGTCGAGCACATAAAATATCAGTGTACAAGTTTTGAGTTTTTAACCCGTTAGCTCCGTGTACGGGTCCAATTATTTGTACCCCGTGTCCCACTCAATTATTCGTTTGTTTAAATTTTATTTTAAACTTTATAATTGATAAGTACAAAAATGAAATAATTTTATTTATGTGACATCCGTCAAAATCTCAGGTCATTACCACACTCGAATTTTAAATTTACAGCATTCCTTCTATCCTAGTGAAACTTAAGGTTATGACTTCTTAGGTCTACTAAAGCCATAGAATGACTTAGAGATTTCTTAGTGAACCTTAAATTCCTTTAGACATATTAATTTAGGCTATGAAGTGCCAAATTAAACAATGAAAAACTTATCTTCTTATACTTCAACAAAATCCTTATCGAATCGCAAACCGAAATTCCCATGACTCGACAACGTGAACTTAATCGGATAAATAACTCATGAACATCAAACTTAGACAAATTCAATGATTAAAATCTATATCAAGAACTTAGAAAATAAAATCTTATAACTCAAATATTAATCACCAAAACATCACAAAATAAACCTCTTAACATACAAATACTTACACACCTTTAATATAAACTAAATATACAACTTTAATACATAAAAAAAAAAATTAATCAATCACCCCCCCCCCCCCCCGCATCCAAAAGCCGCCCCCTCCCCCCCCCCCCCCCCCCTCTCTCACATTTCAAATCTTTTATTTTACCAACACTTTCATTACTTCCTTCATTTTTCCCAAAACACCTACTTTCACTCTCTTCAATTCTCTCTCAAAAACACACTTCTTCTCTCCAAAACCCTCTCAAAAATCAGTCACATTCAAGCCTAAAACCCAGATTTTTAAGAGTGTTCATCACCAAATAAGAACAAGAAAGGTAATCTATATCATCTACACTCATCTATCTTTCATTTTCTTGCATTTTCCTTCATAAAATTCGGATTTTAAGCATTTTCCATGGCTAAAATCCTCATGCAAAGCTTGATGTTTGTAGATTATCTCTTTTCACATCTTTATGTGTTAATAGAAAGAGTAATCCATGATCAAACCAAAATCAAGTGAAAATCGATTATTGTTGTGATATTGTTGAAATCTTGTTCATCTATATGTTAAATCTTGAATTTTTATGTTAATAATCATCTCAAATATATCATGGATGTATTTCAACACCATGCATGTGTTAGAACATGGATTTAAAGATCAAAAGATGATAATCTTCCTTATTTCATGTTTGGTGTTCATTATTTTGAATGAAACACTCAAACATGAGTTTACAACTTTCTGTCCAGAAGGCTTCTTCCACTTCAATGATTTTTATAAAAATCATTTCTTCATGAAAATGGACGTTTTTATAGTCTAGAATCAAGTTCTGGAAGTTAACTTTCCAACCAGATAAGCCTCATGTTTTTATGAGTTAATTTGATATTTTTTATAATTTTTGTGAATAGAGATGCATAATCTGTTAGATTAAGGCAGAAACTTTTCTCTCAGTATTTTAATCATAACTGGAGCATTACAACTCCAAATGACTTGAAACTAAGCCAAAAGTTTAAAATTTTCATTGGCTACAACTTTCAAGGAGACCACTTATATTGATTCCTTGTACATTTTGTACAAAAATAATAATTGCATGCATGTGTTCAGATCTGACCTCAGATGGTAAAAGTAAAAAATAATAAATACTTGGACTTCACTACAATCCCTGGAAAAATTACAGTAGATAGATAACATATTGAAGATGATCTGTGATTTTTGCCTTATTTTATTTCGGAACATAAGTATTTTTAATAAATTAAACCAACTGAGGTAATTTTCTGGAAATAAGAACATGGACTGATTTTGATAAAAGTTGAAAACCGACACTTGTGGACTTGTTACTTAAGGAAAGACTAACTCTTTTTGACCCATAAATATGTTTAAGGATTGAGTAAAAGTCTCGGGTAAAACCGAGAAGGTTTGACCGAGTCAACAATAATCGGTCCCGATTTTGAAAACCGGAAATTTACTATTTTTGGGAATGAATGATAACCAAAAGGGGTTCGGGCGTCTTATGATGTATTTATTGATTTGTGTGTTGTTAACCATAATTTGGAAGGAACCAAAGTTCCAAAGCTCAAAACATTATGATTCTAAGACACTAACAACTGTGAGATATTATACACTTGTATAATCATTATTATATTCCATGCGATTATTGGACACTAACAAACTTCAAAAGCAAACAAACCATGTTGGCACTTTGTAATCTAAATATTTAGCTAAGCAATCCTATCAAACCTAAATTACCAAGAAACTAATTAGAAACCTCATGTTCATAGGTCTTGGATAGGAGTCATACCCGACAAGCACGCGCGCTACATTCATCGTTTACTCTTACGCTCAATTGTGATTTTTCACAACCCCTTTTTACTTGTTTATTATTTTGAGGTGAAAAGCATGATCTCGAACTTTAACTAAATTGGTTGTACTCTTTATGAACTTGTTGAACTTTTATTATACTATTTATGCGAATTGGTATATACTATTGTTATGCTTGAGTACTATCGTGCTAAAGTCCCCGGAAATACAGTTTACACTACTTATTAACTCGTCCGAGAGCCAGACGAGCCGTTGATATTTATGGATAGCGCTATTTAGGGGGAAACCACTCCTCACTCACACTGGTCGTGAGTGCATAGTATCACCTTACTCATGTTAGCGATAGAACATGGAGCTTGGGGCATGTGTCGGTTGAATCGGTTAAGTAGTGGCCTCAATTGCATTAACACTCTTGTATATTACCTTTCATATTCGCAACTATTACAACCAATCATTTTATTTATGTCTCTTATGAGTAAAACTTTCCGTTCAATTAATTGTGACATTAAACCTGTGAACTCACCAACTATGACCATAGTTGACCCTTTTGTTTTATCATGCTTTTCAAGCGAATTACAGTAAGGTGCATTCTAGGAGTACTTTTGCATGGATGCATACTCATATGCGTTTGCTTCACTTTGAATTATGACTATCTTTTGGAAACCTTTATGAACTTGGTGTGATCTCTTTTGAAACTATGGGTTGAACTTGTAATACTTTCTACAAATTATGTATGGTGTTGCTTCTATATCTTATGCATTGTTACCCGGTACTGTTACATCTCGTGTTTTTCGCTTTAGCGGGGTGTGACAGGTTTGGTATCAGAGCCAGGTTATAGAGAATGCTGGTTTTTCAAACAAAAACCCCAACTATAACCAACACTTTTAAATAATATATTCTTAAAACACCAAAAGCATTACTAGTTTACCTAAACCGAGCATATAACTAGTATAGCTAACCCGCGTGTTGCATTATTTGACCTCAATTAGACATAGCCTGATCACCTATGTTTAATTTAGGTAAGATTATGCGAGACACGTAGTAGGTGTACTATGATTATGTTTGATGTTCTTTCCTATTTAAACCTATGAAAAGCAAACGTTGTGTGAGTGCATTGCATATTGTAGGCATCTATAGTAGCACTATTAGTAACTAAGTACATCTTTAGGAGCTAAGTCATCTTTTTGTATAGACTTACCATGTCACACTCCTCACTGCACGCTCTAGGATCAGCTGATGATTCTGGTTACTACACTGGTCGCCCCCGCGACAACCCACCGAGATACGAGCCATAGGAGGATCCCTCTGAGGAGGAACCCTTTGAGGAGGACCCCTCTGAGGACCCAGAGTCAGAAAATGAAGTTAGCAGCCAAGAGGCCACCAGGGTAACTACTAGGATGACCCCGACACCCATCTCACCCCAACCACCTCAGAATGGTGTGCGATCGAGGGCCACTGCTCGTATGAGCGTTGCCCCTCCTGTTAGGCTTGCAGTAAGAGATTTCCCTCCAGGAACAGGACCTTCCCGACCTTCAAAAAATGTACCTCCTAAGACTTTTTCTGGGATCCCGATTTCACGAAATCCAAACATGACTTTCTGGTTAGCACGCAGGGTAGACGGTATAACTCACGAGCTTCAGGCTCATAGGGCTAGCATTGTCCATCATGGACAGATGTTGGGTAATACTGTAGACCTAACCGAGCGGTTGATTTATCGGGTGAGCGATGCTCGGGACACAACGAGTACGGTGATATTTTGGTGCAGAGTGTTAGCAGGGCTCACGTTTCTTTTGGCCGCAATGCTTGTTTGGGGAGTTTGGTTTAGAGTGTAGTGCTTGTAGCATGCGTCAACTTTTAAAATTTAGTGAATGTATTTTATTTCAGTTATTTATGAAGGATTGTAATGTAATGGTTGATCCAAATTTTGAAACTCTGCGTTATTAATGGAAAAACCTGATTTTGCTTACTTTATATGACTGTGGTAGTTACTTACACACTTACTTGAAAGTAAAACTTTTACCATAGCCTAGTTTTGAATAATTACTAATATATTAAAGTTGTAACTATACAAATATGCAATACAAGCACTAACCAATAGCCTTTACCTGACTTAGAATCATGCCTCCAAGGAGAAATACAGACAACGTAGCTGAACAAGTAACTCGAGAACTTAATGCGGCACTACCTAACCTCGTTGCTCAAATCACCGCGGGTATCAATGCAGCTCAAGGGAACCCGGGAGGACAACTTACCAACAACAATCAAGGATGCAGCTACAAATCCTTCATGTCTTGTCGTCCCAAGGAATTCTTCGGGACAGAAGGTGCTGTTGGGCTGTTATCCTGGATTGAAAGCATAGAGTCAGTGCTCCACATCAGCAAATGCTCACCGGGAAACCAAGTTGAATATGCGTCGTGCATATTTCAAGGAAGAGCTTTGACATGGTGGAATAACCAGATTCAGACCCGTGGTCGCGTAGCTGCGTATAACCTTTCATGGGAGGAATTGAAGAAGTTGTTGATAGAAGAGTACTGTCCAAAAGATGCGCTCCAGAAATTGAAATCTGAATTCTGGAACCATGCCATGATTGGGACTGACATCGATAAGTACACTGCCCGATTTCATGAGCTTGCAAGGCTAGTGCCCCACATGGTTACCCCAGAGGAGAAGAAAGTGGACCGGTACATATGGGGTTTGGCCCCAGAAATTCGAGGGATGGTTACCTCGGCGAATCCATCAACCATTCAGTCGGCTGTGGTCTTGGCTAACCGTCTGACCAATGACGTGATTAGATCAGGCGGATCGTCGAAAGGGAAAGATGGTGGAAAAAGGAAGCTGGAAAACCAACAAAGGAACAGGGGCAGTGGTAACCCGGATAAGAAGCAAGTGGTGGCGAAAAACTATGGTGTGGTTGCCCAAGGACCGAAGAAATACAACGGTCCGCATCCAAATTGCAACAAGTGCAACTTTCACCACTCAGGAAATTGTCCGGTGTGTGACAAGTGTAAACGGGCAGGCCACTATGCTAAGTATTGTAGGAATGGTAATGGGAGTGATGGGCAAAAAGCAGCATGCTTTGAGTGTGGAAGCCAGGACCATCTCAAAAACACTTGCCCAAGGCTGATTAGAGCTCCTAATAACAATGCTGGAAATCAAAGGGGCTCAGTGCGGGGACGGGCATTTGTCATTGGAACTGAGGAAGCGAGGCAGGATCCGAACACTGTGACAGGTACATTCCTATTAAACAATCACTACGCGTCTGTACTATTTGACTCTGGGGCAGAGACAAGTTTTGTCTCACTAGAGTTTAGGCCACTGATTAACTTAAAGTCAGACAAACTAAAGGAGATCTATATTATCGAATATGCTAATGGCCATGAATTTGAGGCTAGGGACATAATTTTAGGTTGTACCTTGGACCTAGCTGATAAGTCATTCAATATCGACCTAATTCCGATTGAACTGAAGAGTTCGATGTAGTGGTGGGTATGGACTGGCTTGCCAAGGTCCGAGCAGAGATTGTCTGTTTTGAAAAGGTCATCCGAATACCTCTACAAGACGGAGAAACTCTTGCTGTGCAGAGAGATAAACCCGGCCGAGAGCTAAAAATTGTGTCGACCATAAAGATGCGTAAGTATCTGAAGAAAGAATGCCATGCATTTCTGGCTCACATGGTAGAAAAGAAATCGAAGGAGAAGCGTATCCAAGATATCCCTGTGGTTAGCGATCACCCTGAAGTTTTCCTGGAAGATTTGCCTGGACTTCCCCCGTCAAGGCAAGTCAAATTTCGGATTGATCTAATTCCAGGGGCAGCACCTGTAGCTAAAGCTCCATATCGTTTGGCACCGGCTGAGATGCAGGAGCTGTCAGAGCAATTACAAGAACTTTTGAGCAAAGGATTGATTCGACCAAGCTCATCGCCCTGGGGAGCTCCCGTCCTCTTTGTCAAAAAGAAAGATGGGTCATTCCGAATGTGTATTGATTACAGGGAACTAAACAAGTTAACTATTAAGAATCGATACCCTCTTCCCCGAATAGATGATCTATTTGATCAGCTACAAGGCGCATCCTATTTTTCAAAAATCGATCTACGATCTGGATACCATCAGGTGAGTGTGCGCGAGGAAGACATCCGTAAGACAGCCTTTAGAATGCGTTATGGGCACTACGAATTCCTAGTAATGCCCTTCGGACTAACAAACGCACCGGCAGTTTTCATGGATTTGATGAATAGGGTGTGCAGACCATACCTAGATAAGTTCGTGATTGTGTTCATCGATGACATATTAATTTACTCGCGAAGTAAGAGTGACCACGAATACCATTTGAAGTTGATACTGGAACTACTCAAGGACCAGAAACTGTACGCTAAGTTCTCAAAGTACGAGTTTTGGTTTCGAGAGGTACACTTTCTTGGTCATGTGGTCAACGAAAAAGGAATCCAGATGGACCCAGCTAAGATTGAGGCGATTAAAAAGTGGGAGGCCCCGAGGACCCCTACGGAAATTCGTCAATTTCTGGGATTTTGCTGGTTACTACCGAAGATTCATTGAGAACTTTTCAAAAATTGCCAAGCCATTAACAGAATTGACCCAAAAGGCGAAGGAGTTTGTTTGGGGTAAAATGCAGGAAGAAGCATTCCAAACACTGAAGCATAGATTATGCAACGCACCAATTTTGGCGTTACCCGAAGGAACAGAGGATTTTTTCATATACTGTGATGCGTCACACCAGGGATTGGGATGTGTGCTGATGCAAAAGAACAAAGTCATCGCTTATGCATCGAGGCAGCTCAAGGAGCATGAGAAGAACTATACAACACACGACTTGGAGCTAGGAGCTGTAGTCGTTTCCCTTAAGATCTAGAGACACTATCTGTATGGTGCAAAATGCATTGTGTATACTGACCATAAGAGTCTTCAGCATATCTTTGACCAAAAAATGCTCAACATGAGACAGAGAAGGTGGGTAGAATTGCTTAGTGATTACGATTGTGAGATCAAGTATCATCCGGGCAAGGCAAACGTAGTAGCTGATGCTCTAAGTAGGAAGGAAAGGTTACGACCCTCATGGGTACGAGCTTTGGGAATGTTGGTTCAGACAAGTTTGAAAACTCGGATCCTTGATGCTCAAAGGGAAGCATTAAGATCTGAAAATATAAAGAATGAGACTCTGCATAACCTAGAGCAGAAATTTGAGATTAAGACTGATGGAATTCGTTACTTCAAGGAGAGGGCATGGATTCCGAGAACCGACAACTTAAGGGATGTCATTATGGATGAAGCCCATAGATCAAGATATTTCGATTCACCCAGGAGCTGATAAGATGTACAAGGATTTAAGGGAATACTATTGGTGGCCAGGAATGAAGAAAGATATCGCTCTGTATGTTTGGAAATGTTTGACATTTTTTAAAGTCAAAGCAGAGTATCAAAAACCATCCGGTTTGTTACAACAGCCGGAAATTCCCCAATGGAAGTGGGAGCAGATATCAATGGATTTTATAACCAAGTTGCCCAGGACGACAAGGGGACATGACTCGATTTGGGTCATAGTGGATCGGTTGACGAAGTCTGCGCATTTTCTCCCGGTCCGAGAAGATTACAAGATGGAAAAGCTAGCACGGATCTATATAGATGAAATTGTTGCACGTCACGGAATACCTCTTTCCATCATTTCAGATAGAGATAGTCGTTTCACATCGTGCTTTTGGCAAATATTCCAGAAAACTCTGGGTACTCAACTTGATTTAAGTACTGCCTATCACCCCCAAACTGACAGACAAAGTGAGCGGACCATACAAACTTTGGAAGACATGTTGCGAGCTTGCGTGATCGACTTTGGAGGAAGTTGGGATACTCATTTGCCTTTGGTAGAATTCTCTTATAACAACAGCTATCACACTAGCATTAAATGTGCGCCATTTGAAGCCTTATATGGGCGTAAATGCCGTTCACCACTTTGCTGGTTAGAGGCAGGCGATAGACAATTGACGAGACTCGACCTCATACAAGAAACAACTGACAAGATCACAACTATTGGGGAAAGGCTGAAGACAGCCAGAAGTCATCAGAAAAGCTATGCAGACAACCGTAGGAAACCTCTAGAGTTTCAAATCGGTGATAAAGTACTTCTAAAGGTGTCACCGTGGAAGGGCGTAGTCCGCTTTGGAAAGAGAGGAAAACTAAGCCCGAGATACATAGGACCCTTCGAGGTACTACAAAGGATTGGTCCGGTGGCTTACCGACTCAAACTGCCGCAAGAGCTCTGTAGCATTCACGACACCTTCCTTGTTTCTAACCTGAAGAAATGCTGGTCCGATGAAACACTCGTCGTCCCTCTCGAGGAAATTCAGATTGACAATAAACTCCACTTCATAGAAGAACCACTCGAGATCATGGACCGCGAGGTCAAAAGGTTGAAGCAAATCCGAATTCCCATTGTTAAGGTCCGATGGAATTCACGACGAGGTCCTGAATTCACATGGGAGCGTGAGGACCAATTTCGACACAAGTATCCGCATCTATTTCCGAGTGTATCGCCACCCTATGGGACGGATTGAATTTCGGGACGAAATTCATTTCAACGGTGGGATACTGTGACTTCCATCAAAATCTCAGGTCATTACCACACTCGAATTTTAAATTTACAGCATTCCTTCTATCCAAGTGAAACTTAAGATTATGACTTCTTAGGTCTACTAAAGCCATAGAATGACTTAGAGATTGCTTAGTGAACCTTAAATTCCTTTAGACGTATTAATTTAGGCTATGAAGTGCCAAATTAAACAATTAAAAACTTATCTTCTTATGCTTCAACAAAATCCTTATCGAATCGCAAACCGAAATTCCCGTGACTCGACAACGTGAACTTAATCGGATAAATAACTCATGAACATCAAACTTAGACAAATTCAATGATTAAAATCTATATCAAGAACTTAGAAAATAAAATCTTATAACTCAAATATTAATCACCAAAACATCACAAAATAAACCTCTTAACATACATATACTTACACACCTTTAATATAAACTAAATATACAACTTTAATACATAAAAAAAAAAATTAATCAATCACCCCCCCCTCCCCCCCTCAAAAAAGCTGCCCCCCCCCCCCCCCTCTCACATTTCAAATCTTTTATTTTACCAACACTTTCATTACTTCCTTCATTTTTCCCAAAACACCTACTTTCACTCTCTTCAATTCTCTCTCAAAAACACACACTTCTTCTCTCCAAAACCCTCTCAAAAATCAGCCACATTCAAACCTTAAACCCAGATTTTTAAGAGTGTTCATCACCAAATAAGAACAAGAAAGGTAATCTATATCATCTACACTCATCTATCTTTCATTTTCTTGCATTTTCCTTCATAAAATATGGATTTTAAGACTTTTCCATGGCTAAAATCCTCATGCAAAGCTTGATGTTTGTAGATTATCTCTTTTCACATCTTTATGTGTTAATAGAAAGAGTAATCCATGATCAAACCAAAAATCAAGTGAAAATCGATTATTGTTGTGATATTGTTGAAATCTTGTTCATCTATATGTTAAATCTTGAATTTTTATGTTAATAATCATCTCTAATATATCATGGATGTATTTCAACACCATGCATGTGTTAGAACATGGATTTAAAGATCTAAAGATGATAATCTTCCTTATATCATGTTTGGTGTTCATTATTTTGAATGAAACACTCAAACATGAGTTTAGAACTTTCTGTCCAGAAGGATTCTTCCACTTCAACGATTTTTATAAAAATCATTTCTTCATGAAAATGGTCGTTTTTATAGTCTAGAATCAAGTTCTGGAAGTTAACTTTCCAACCAGATAAGCCTCATGTTTTTATGAGTTAATTTGATATTTTTTATATTTTTTGTGAATAGAGATGTATAATCTGTTAGATTAAGGCAGAAACTTTTTTCTCAGTATTTTAATCATAACTGGAGCATTACAACTCCAAATGACTTGAAACTAACGCTAATAGTTTACAAATTTCATTGGCTACAACTTTCAAGGAGACCACTTTTATTGATTCCTTGTACATTTTGTACAAAAATAATAATTGCATGCATGTGTTCAGATCTGACCTCAGATGGTAAAGGTAAAAAATAATAAATACTTGGACTTCACTACAATCCCTGGAAAATTTACAGTAGATAGATAACATATTGAAGATGATCTGTGATTTTTGCCTTATTTTATTTCGGAATTTTTATGTTAATAATCATCTCTAATATATCATGGATGTATTTCAACACCATGCATGTGTTAGAACATGGATTTAAAGATCTAAAGATGATAATCTTCCTTATATCATGTTTGGTGTTCATTATTTTGAATGAAACACTCAAACATGAGTTTACAACTTTCTGTCCAGAAGGCTTCTTCCACTTCAACGATTTTTATAAAAATCATTTCTTCATGAAAATGGTCGTTTTTATAGTCTAGAATCAAGTTCTGGAAGTTAACTTTCCAACCAGATAAGCCTCATGTTTTTATGAGTTAATTTGATATTTTTTATAGTTTTTGTGAATAGAGATGTATAATCTGTTAGATTAAGGCAGAAACTTTTTTCTCAGTATTTTAATCATAACTAGAGCATTACAACTCCAAATGACTTGAAACTAATGCTAATAGTTTACAAATTTCATTGGCTACAACTTTCAAGGAGACCACTTTTATTGATTCCTTGTACATTTTGTACAAAAATAATAATTGCATGCATGTGTTCAGATCTGACCTCAGATGGGAAAAGTAAAAAATAATAAATACTTGGACTTCACTACAATCCCTGGAAAATTTACAGTAGATAGATAACATATTGAAGATGATCTGTGATTTTTGCCTTATTTTATTTCGGAACATAAGTATTTTTAATAAATTAAACCAACTGAGGTAATTTTCTGGAAATAAGAATATGGACTGATTTTGGTAAAAGTTGAAAACCGACACTTGCGGACTTGTTACTTAAGGAAAGACTAACTCTTTTTGACCCATAAATATGTTTAAGGATTGAGTAAAAGTCTCGGGTAAAACCGAGAAGGTTTGACCGAGTCAACAATAATCGGTCCCGATTTTGAAAACCGGAAATTTACTATTTTTGGGAATGAATGATAACCAAAAGGGGTTCGGGCGTCTTATGATGTATTTATTGATTTGTGTGTTGTTAACCATAATTTGGAAGGAACCAAAGTTCCAAAGCTCAAAACATTATGATTCTAAGACACTAACAACTGTGAGATATTATACACTTGTATAATCATTATTATATTCCATGCGATTATTGGACACTAACAAACTTCAAAAGCAAACAAACCATGTTGGCACTTTGTAATCTAAATATTTAGCTAAGCAATCCTATCAAACCTAAATTACCAAGAAACTAATTAGAAACCTCATGTTCATAGGTCTTGGATAGGAGTCATACCCGACAAGCACGCGCGCTACATTCATCGTTTACTCTTACGCTCAATTGTGAGTTTTCACAGCCCCTTTTTACTTGTTTATTATTTTGGGGTGAAAAGCATGATCTCGAGCTTTAACTAAATTGGTTGTACTCTTTATGAACTTGTTGAACTTTTGTTATACTATTTATGCGAATTGGTATATAATATTGTTATGCTTGAGTACTATCGTGCTAAAGTCCCCAGAAATACAGTTTACACTACTTATTAACTCGTCCGAGAGCCAGACGAGCCATTGATATTTATGGATAGCGCTATTTAGGAGGAAACCACTCCTCACTCACACTGGTCGTGAGTGCATAGTATCACCTTACTCATGTTAGCGATAGAACATGGAGCTTGTGGCATGTGTCGGTTGAATCGGTTAAGTAGTGGCCTCAATTGCATTAACACTCTTGTATATTACCTTTCATATTCGCAACTATTACAACCAATCATTTTATTTATGTCTCTTATGAGTAAAACTTTTCGTTCAATTAATTGTGACATTAAACCTTTGAACTCACCAACTATGACCATAGTTGACCCTTTTGTTTTATCATGCTTTTCAGGCGAACGACAGTAAGGTGCATTCTAGGAGTACTTTTACATGGATGCATACTCATATGCGTTTGCTTCACTTTGAATTATGACTATCTTTTGGAAACCTTTATGAACTTGGTGTAATCTCTTTTGAAACTATGGGTTGAACTTGTAATAACTTGTAATACTTTCTACAAATTATGTATGGTGTTGCTTCTATATCTTATGCATTGTTACCCGGTACTGTTACATCTCGTGTTTCCGCTTTAGTGGGGTGTGACAATTTATAATAATTAATAAAATTATTCGCCGTAGTGGGACTGTACAGTTTAATCGTGTGCCAGATTTCGGTTGAATTTGGAATTTATATTTTAAGGTAATGTTCCAAATACTAAAATAGGAACGGGAAAATAAATACTTTTATTATTTTCGACCTTAGGTACGTTTTATAATTGTTTCTGTTCGCGTATGACACGCTCGTCACGTTTAATATAAAACTTATGATATCGTATATTATATCAATAATATAGGTTAATAATATTTGTAATTAATAATTTTTGAATTATTAATTATTTTGTATCACCAACTTTATTGTATTTAGTTTGTCGAATTTAATATGTCCATTTCGATAAGTAATTATATATATACATATAACTACGAATCTTATACATCAAGTATCACATAGTAAGTTTCACAAAACTTAACACATACAATCGTTTCGAATTCACTAATCAGGGAATTACTCTAGGTAATGCATGAAGTTAGGTAAAGATTAATACCCTAAATGGAGGATTGTCACATATTCTTTCAGCAGTGTGTGTTGGGTTTGAATCCCACACTTAGCGATAAGCTTAGTGGATATGGTATATCTATAAACGAAAGAAAGAGATTAGAACAGAAGTACTCCCCATTTATATATGTGGCTTATTGGTGATGATGAGGAGTGCTCCGAAGCACATGATTGCCGACTTTTCCATAGAGTCCCTTCGTTTCTGTTGTGTGCTCCGATTTCTTCAAGTCTTTTGTGATTTGTCTCGTAGGTGTGAACACGTTGGATGTATCGGTCTTCTTCGTATATCCAAGTGTGAAAGATAGTCGGAGACTTCATCACTTCTTGGAATGTAAAATTGCAGAAATGTAAACACGGGTTGCCTCCCGAGAAGCGCTCTTTTAAAGTCGAGAGCTCGACTTCTTCTCTCCTAGCTAGATGGAGATGGATGCATCCATGGGATTCCCGTTGATGTTGTGGGCCCTAGGTTGCGGAAAAGTGTATCGAGGTGGATAGATTCTCATGAATTGGTTGATAATCATCGTAATCAATTCGAGTGGACTATCTCTCGATGATGCCTTGTAGTTCAGAAGATGCTCTAAAGTTGTCCTCTCAAGTCTGTGAAGTTCGAAGGTGACGTAGTTAACTGCTTTAGTGACAGGTCCACTAGGGTCGGTCATGGTGGTTGTGTCTGTCTTAACAACCTCTCTTGGTGGTGGGTTTTGCCAGAGAGAGCATACAAACACCAAGAATTACAGTTTTATGCCTTCATAATTCTCAGTCTTAGGGTCTCCGTTGAATCTTCTAATGGATGTGCACAGGTCCTCTATTTGCCGGTGCTGATGGTTGTTGAATGGAAAGTCAGATTCTGAGAAAACTAGAGTAAGCTGACAACCTCTCTTGGCGGTGGGTTTTGCCAGAGAGAGCATACAAACACCAAGAATTTCAGTTTTATGCCTTCATAATTCTCAGTCTTAGGGTCTCCGTTGAATCTTCTGATGGACGTGCACATGTCCTCTATTTGCCGGTGCTGATGGTTGTTGAATGGAAAGTCAGATTCTGAGAAAACTAGAGTAAGCTGACGAAGTATCTCCTTGCGTCCTGAGTAGAATATGAACTTCGTTCTAGAGTTACTTTTCCGTTGTTGAATTTCCCATAGATGAATCGTAACAAAAATAGCGATATCAAGTGGTGATTCATGTGCGGCCCTAAAAGGTCGTTCGCGACTTGGTTCCTCCCAAACAAGATCACTTAGTTCTTCGATCAGTAACTCAATTTGCTTTTCAATAGTGAAGTTGATAACCATATATCCGCTTTCTTTGGAACTAAGGTGATCTTCTCTATTTAGCAAGTCAAGCAATGATGTTAGGTCATTCATCGTCAAGATGTCAGCACGACTGCTCGGATGTCCAGTAGTCTCATTCATATGCGCTCTAATGGATCCTAATATCTCCCATTGTGTTGAGGTAAATGGGATGTTCGATCTTATAAAGGCATTGTAGATCTTAGTGTAAGTCCGTTTCTGTTGTTGATAGAATTGAAGTTCAACAGGGGAAAGAGTAAGCATGTTGACTACACCGCTTATTCCTCCTCCTACTTTGTCAAATCTTTGGATCAATTCTTCATGCACTTTGTGATCTATGATGGTTTGCGGTTGGTATCTTGTGCGTTTAGAATATTCCTCCAGTGTTTCTCTTCTTGTGGGATGGTTGTGGTTACTTCCCGCCATTTCTTCAGTGGTAAATGGATTAGTTGGCGGTATGCTTCTTTTGTTATCTTCTTCAATCTATCCCTTTCTGATTATTTCTTCCATCGTTGGTTTGTTTGCTGATGCATTTATCATCTTTTGTCCTATTCGTCGGAGGTCAACTGGAAAATATGGCGTGATTGCCATTTCCTTGCTAGATTTCCTTTCACTTGTTGACTTTGCAGTTTCTTTGTCCTCCGCGGTCTTGTTCATGGAGATCAAGTATATATCGGCTTGCTCTCCAGGGTTTGGGTTGTCGATATGGAAAGTGATGGTTTCTCCCTGAGACTGTAAGCTAATGGTTTGTGCGAAAACGTTGATGATTGCCTTGGCCGTATTCATGAAAGGTCTTCCTAGTATGATTGGGATGTGAACGTCTTCCTGCATATCCATTACTACAAAATCTGCTGGGTAAATAAATTTGTCAATCCTAACTAAAACATTTTCAGCTATTCCCCTAGGGTATTTGACAGAGTGGTCAGCAAGCTGTATGGTCATTTCGGTAGGTCGAAGATTTTCTAACTCAAGCTTCTTGAAAAGCGAGTATGGCATAAGGTTAACACTAGCTCCTAAATCGTTAAGAGAACAGATGATGCCTGAATTGTAGATAGAACAGGGGAGAGTAAAACGTCTGGTGTCTCCGAGTTTTTCTGGAATGATATTTTTCAAGATAGCTGAACATTCCTCGTTCAGCGGTACATTGGGTACTTCGGGTACCTTATCCTTGGTTGTAAGAAGCTTTATGAAGTACTTTTTGGAGTGAACTTCAGAGGCGGTGTCTAGGAATTTCCTATCAAGCTTAAAAGACTTAAGCTTGTCGGGTCGTTGTTTATGACGAGCCAGAAATGGAATGTTTATTTTCCTATTTGGTGTGGACTCTAAATCCATTGTCGATGGGACAATAGGTGGTTCCTTCACCGGAGAAGAAACCATAGGTGGGCTATATGCTACCTGAGATTCTTGAATATGAGAAGCCTCCTTATGGAAACTAGTTGGACTATCCTGAGTTTTAGCGTTAATATGTTGTGCTAATTGTCCTAATTGGGATTCGAAAGCCTTTAACAAAGTCAAATGATCTCTTAAGATGAGATCAGTTTGGTCTTGTCTAGCCGAGAGTCCTTGAATGACTTGTATCAGGGTGTCGTCAAAACTAGAGGTTTGTGAGGAAGAGGGTTCCAAAGGTTGAAGTTAGTAAGTTAGTGGGCTATTCCTAGGTGGGTTAGTATTCGGCGGAGTTAGATGAGATTGAGGAATTTAGGCTGAGTAGTTCGGATTAGCACAATTAAGGCAGGTTTGAACTTGACAGACTTGTTGTGGTTGACTTTTCAATTCCTTGATCTCCTGGGTTAGGTCTGCCACTTGCTGGGCGAGAGTTTTGATAGCTTCATTCCCGATTGTAGTAGGAGAATTCACTAGTGATGGGTGATTTTCACTGTTCCAGTCATGGTTGTGCATTGTCATTTCCTCAATAAGGTTCCAAGATTCATTGGTCGTACAATTCATGAAACTGCCTCGAGAGGCAGTATCAAGTAAAGGACGGTGATGTGGGAAGAGACCATTGTAGAAAATGCGCAACTGGTCTGAGCGCTCAAAACGATGATTTGGACATTTCTTAAGAAAACCCTTAAAGCGTTCCCATGCATCGTAGATTGATTCATCATGCACTTGACGGAAGTTTATGATGTTGGACCTAAACTTGGCTTGTTTTGATGGGGGAATTGGCCAAAAATTTGGTTGCTAATTCTACCCAAGAGGTTATAGAGTTGATTTCTAGTTCCTCAAACCAGGTTTGTGCATTGAGAGTGAGTGAGTAAGGAAATAGGTATAGATAGACTATGTCCTTATTAACTCCAATCGGCTTAAAGGAGTTAGATAAGGAAATGAATTTGTCAAGGTGGGAGTTGGGATCATCATTTGGTAGGCCACGGAATTGATAGAGGTTTTGAACTAACTGAACAATGTGGGGCTTTAATTCAAATGAAGTTTTATCATTTTCTGGATAGACGATTGGTCCTCCTCGACCTTCAATCAGTGGTTTAGAGTCATCAGCCAAAGTGATACGTGCGGCTGTCATAGTCTCGTCGGCAGGTGGTCGACTAGTTGAATGGATAGGGGTGGTAATTTAAAAGTAGAAAAAAGAAGGAAAAACAAAGAAAGACGTAGGGTCTAAGAAATCCTAAAGGTTCACTAGTAAGTAAGTTCGTCTCATCGCCTAAGGATCATACAGTTGGTTCCCCGGCAGCGGCGCTAAAAACTTGATGTGTCGCCAGTGGTCGGTAAGGATTTCAACCCGTGTCGTTGCACCGGCTACCGGCGACGGGCATCAGTGAGTGTTTTAAATTTGTAAATGTGGGGCCTAAGTTTTCCTAACAATGCTAATCCTAAGGGTGAGCAAGTGGTAGGTATGACCTAGAGTCATTCTTCAAACCGACTGAATTGAAACTAAGGCATGGTAGATGAGGGCTTTCAAACTAGTGAAGGGTTTATAAGATAGTGGGGGAGTTTTGGTTTTTGTATCAACTTAGGGAAATAAATAAATAAAAGCGAAATAAAAATAAAAGATACAGCAGATAAAATAAAGATAGTGTTTGCTGAGATTTCGTTAATTAAGTTATGGGATGGTGTTTGGAGAAACTGTGTTGAAAGATATTTGTTAATTATTATTCTTAAATACTCGTGACGTAAACACTAGATTCCCTACTAATTAAAATTCCATTAGCATGTCACACCGGGAGCTAGGTTATGGTAACATCACAAAGTATTTAGAATAATAAGCAAAATCTTGATTATGGTTTAATAATACTTTCATATGAACGGGAACAAAATCTTAAGGTACTAGACATAACCGAATCATATAACGATTCCTCGTCATCCTAACAGATTCATGTATTTAAAAAGTTCATTAATGACTTTAAACTAGCCCTTGCTTAAGACTACCCAATAAATCCCCTAATTATCCATAGCGTTCCTCACTTAAAGTGGTTCCGCCACTTCAAACCTTGGCCATGTCTTGTCCTACGATAATCCCCCATGTAGCCTTGCAGTTCCAGAGTTTCAAACCTTTAACAAATTATATTGACATAGATGACTAACTACCTCTCAATTGGATGTCGTTAAAAAGATGTTGTAATCAAGTTTATTGGTGGAAAGCGATTAGAGTAATTTGAAGTTTAAAAGTCTATTTAGAAAGGTTAATTAAACTAGGTTTCTCATTTTATATGTTAGTCCGTAATATAACTACCTTCGGTCGTTACTCGACTTCCATACATTTGTACTCCACCTTGAAGTGTTTCCAGTACTATATCGAATAACAGTCGAATAGGGGCCATCATATTACTTCGTAATATTGTACCATTTCATAATATGACTACCTTCGGTCGTTCCTCGACTTCCATACATTTGTACTCCACCTTGAAGTGTTTCCAGAACTATATCGAGTAACAGTCGAATAGGTCCATCATATTACTTTACGATAATTAAGACCATTTATATTTTACCACTATGATGATCCTAAGGCAACAATCAAACAAGAACATGCAATAAGACGATCAAAGTGATACTACCGATCTTTAATATTTAATTATAAATCATCCCATAATTAATTAACTACATCACAAGCAAACACGAAAAGTATACTATTCTCTAATCATGGGAATAACTAAATCTAGCATAATGAATATAAACGTAATTAATCAAGATAGATAAGGATTAGAAAGCACCAGGAATAAATGCGGGAGAAAGTAGACTTCAATTAATTGACACAATTCCAAGCTTACACCGAAGATTTACAATGTGTTCCGTACTTTCCTTCTATTCTAAACAAGCTCCTAAACTAGCCTAAAACTAATTCTTAGTAAGAAAATAGAAAGAAAGTATAAGCAATATCTTAAGAGAAATATATTGTTCTAAGAATGGTGTGTGTTCAAATGAGGTCTAAGGGCTGCTATTTATAGGTGAAAAGTGGCTCACATTAGCATCCCTAGGCTCACATTAGAAAAAGAGTGAAAGGTGGTGCACCAGATATGAAAAAGTAGCGAAAGATGGTGCATCGGGTACGGAAAAGTAGCGAAAGGTCATTGTAACACCCCCAAAATTCGTTGATTTAGTTTAGCGGAAGCATTTAGTTAAGTATGGGGAGTGCCACAATACACCGTACATGCATACGTATCAGAGCATATGATTATAACAGAACAAATATATTAAGATGCCAAATTATTAGTTACAAAGTTTACGATTCCTCAAATCGTACAAGTTAAAAGTATTAAGTTCCTCAGTATCAGTAGCATGAATTGATGCCTTTTTTTTACCGGGAAAGAATGAATTCCATTATCGTAGACAAGAACGGGAAGATGGCAAAAGCAAAAAGAGAGAGGTAGCCTTTCCAGCCACCGGAGCAAGGATTTTAGTTATCCAGTTATTCAGTAAGCGGAAGACACCTAAGTATTATAGATATAGAATTCATTTGTTTTTTTCCCTGTATCGATAGAATGAGCACTGTGAACTATCTGCTTCAAAAAAGATAGTTGGGGATCACATTAGTAGGAATATATCGTAGTGGAGAACTCTTTCGCAGCACTCGTCGATAGGGAACACTTTAGCGTGTCCCCTTCTTTATTATTTGATTGAATCAAGCCCTATGGTATGGTGGCATCAAAAGCTAACCATTAGGATCATTTTGCCAATTTGAGTACTTTTTCCACTAAGCGAGAAGGGCCCCTTCATCGTCAATCGGACGAGCGCAAATCACTCCTTTTCTCAAGTGGGAAAGACGCTTTGATAGTAAAGGCTGGATCTACAACGCAAGTAGCATACTAGGATCAAGCAACATCTCTTTTGGTTTAAAGCGAGTCCAGGAATATCTGACAGGTTGGGCGGACGGTCTCTCAAGCGATTCTTCCAATCTTTTGCATCTTGTGGTGCCGGAATGAAAGCATCAAATCGAGTTCTCTCTAGTAAAGAAGTGGATATAAAATTACAGAGGTCTTGCGAGGCGGTCGTTGGGATCGAATCTTCCTGGCAGCGGGCGAGAAGACCTCATAGGTCAAGTCGGAAAGCTTTGTTTGTAGAGTCTCTTTCAGTTCAGGTGCAGTTGACGAAGGAAGAAGTCAGCTAGTTACACGAGACCTATAGCTAAAGATCATATAGCGCCACAGTATATACGAACCTATACGGAACACTTATCTCTTTCTCAGTGCTTTCTTTAGGCTCCTGGCTGCTCGTTGGTAGAACACAACCCATATATCAGAAGGGGTGCTTACTGAAAGAGTTCTCCACTACGATATATTCCAACATAAATGAAGGGGCATACCCCACCCCAGGCAACCAAACAAAGAACTCAAGACATTCTCCGAGCTCTAAAATAAAGAAACTAACCTATGGATAAAACTATTGAAATTAGATTACGATTACAAAGGCTAAAAATAATCCAAGTTTCTACGTAATCAAAAAGAGCCGATTAACCGAAACTAAGCACATACTAAGCCCAATAAGACACATTGGCCTAGATATACATGAGGCCAACTGAAAAACAGGTATACACATCAAATAAACTAGGATGCAAAAGTAGATTTCGTACATATGACTAAACAGTTTCAGTTATATAAAAGAAATCCAATTGTCAAAAGTTGGCATCCTATTCTTTGTGGGTCGCCTATGTTCCAACGTGCAGGCGGTTCTTACATGCGCAGCTAATTCCCTGAAAAACATAGTAAAAGTCAACAACGAGGTTGAGTGAATTCACAGGTTTTATGTTTGCAATAGTTGAATCAAGTTTGTAAGCACAGTTGTTAAAACCAATTTGTTCACAAATAGTTATTGCCATAATAGTCAAGTAATCATTTTGTGGAATGTTATCCAAGTATAGTTCGATTGGGATGTCACCCAAAATACAGTTTGCGTGGGATATTACCCAAAATACCGTTTACGTGGGATGTTACCCAAAACACAGTTTGCAATACGTGCTGGTCGTTCTCCAGCATTTACAAAACAGTACCGGTCGTTCTCTGGTCTAAATACGCACGGGTCGTTCTCCCGTCCAACTCGGCCAGTCGTTCTCTGGCAATAAATACTGTTGGTCGTTCTCCAGCGAAACACAATACCGGTCGTTCTCCGGTCAAAAGACGCATGGGTCGTTCTCCCGTCCACTTGGCCAGTCGTTCTCTGGCACTAAAATACGTTGCTGGACGTTCTCCAGCGTTTTCATAAAAAGTACCGGTCGTTTTCCGACCAAATACGCACGGGTCGTTCTCCCGTTCAAACAAAATAGTTTATCAATTAGTTTACCACGTTTGTTTTAGTTTATGGTATGAAAATGTTATTTCATAAACATTAGTTCGCACAATCGTTCAACAATTCAAAGTACTCTAATCGTTCGAGTAAACAAGTATACAATCATGTAGTAAAAGCAGTTATGGCAATTAATAAAGCAGTTGACTATGTTTTCCACCCCTGTTCAAAAGCAGTTAAAACAGTAAAAGTAGGGGCTGTGAACTCACATGTTGAGTCAAGTATGTTCGAGTGCTAGCAAAGCCTAAAGGCCCAGAAGTCTAGTCGAAATCTCCTAACGCCTTAAACGTATGAGATTTAATAAGTATGTGGAGGTCTAAGTCTAACCATCCATGCTAGTGTTCATACAACCAAGTTATGTCTTGCTCGATGTTTATGTTTGATGTTTGGAAAATGTACACGACTCGTTGGTAATAATAATCTCTGAAAGTATTATCATATTGTTTCATTGTGTTTCATAAAGTATGAAATTGTGTACGGGGGTCCGGGGGCAGCGCCCCTGGTAGCGGGGTCCAAGGGGTGGCAACCCCTGGCGGGGTCCAAGGGGCAGAGCCCCTGGCTGGGGTCGAGCTGTGGTGAAAAATGCATTTGAGATTCGAATTCGGGTAAAAATCATGTTGTAAAATACTTAGTGAAATCATGTGTTTTTAAGTGTCTGTTTTCTGCGACATTAGGTGGACGTAAGGCTTGATGTCGCAGGTCATTACTGCGACATTGATCATGGCATCGCTAAATACGACATCCGCAATTTAGTGCGACATTAGGTGTCATATCGCTATATGCGACGTTGTTGGTTCTTGCGATGTTGTGGCTGATGTCGCACAATGCGACATTGTGATGGGTTTTTGCGACATTGAGGCTGATGTCGCAATTGGCCAAAGCCAAATGCGACATCACGAACTGTTCGATGAAACTTTAGCAAAAACGAGCTTTAGGTTCAATTTTGGACATTTTCAGTTGTTAGGAACACTAAAACATGTTATATTAAGTATCATAAACAAGAAACATCAAAGAAAATAGCAAAATCTAAGAGTTTGCGGGTTGTCGGGTTCTTACAAAGTTGTCGCTGTGAAAATCCGAGAAGATAGGAAGGTAGAGCTTGACTCCGTGATCGTTTTTCTCTGAAGGAGTTATGCTATTCGATGCGTTTTTAATGTAGTATTTGTGTGATTTTTGTTTGGATTTTAAAGAGAAGATGGAGAGAAAATAGAAGTAGAGAGAGAGAGAGATGAAGTGAAGAAATGAGGATGGTGGGGTTGGAAGTGGGGGTGGTGGCTGCCTTTTTGGAGCCAAAAAGAGGAGGGGACTTTGTCCCAATTTGTGGTATTTTACCCGTGTTCGTTAATTATCAAATCGTTCTTAAATTATAATTATTCAAATACGTATTCTATTATATTTTTAAATTGAGATATTTTGTAAGAACTAATTTAGTTGAGTCACTAAAAAGATTAAACTTTGTTTCTATTTTAATTGTACAAAATAAACGTTACTCGTTACGAAATACTTGTAAATATTATCAACATAATATTTAAATAAGCGTTTAATGCTATTTAATAATATTGTTTCATTAAATAAATTTTTGTTCACCAACAGTCGTATATTTTTGTCACGTTTGTTCCAATTCGTTTTGTACGTAATTACAACTAATTATGAATATGTAGTACTTCGCGTTTTAACTAGTTGGGCTTTGCTAGACTTACCTCTAAAAGTAGTTGTGAATTCACTCAAAGTTAGGGAATTAGCCTAAAATGCAAATGTTTAGTGTACGTAATCGCGTTTAAATTTGCGGGGTGTTACAGTCGTGCACCGGGTAAACGCAAGGACGGAAAATCGGAAAAGAGACGGGGGTCAGGTGGCCTGCGCCGCCCACCAGATGGCCGGCGGCGGCCTGGTGGTGGCCGGCGGTGGCTGGCTGCCACCCGTCCTGGTTCGTCGTCTTTCACTGCGTTGCTTAATTCACGCGTATCTTCTTCGTTATGCGTCCGTTTGCATTGATTATTTTTGCGTTGGATTCATAATTCAAAAACGAAGACTTTGATGTAAAGATATCCCAAAAATATGTCTCCTATCTCCAGATATTGTGTACGAAGCATTTGGATCTTCTGGCGGGCGTAGAATCTTCATTCTTTATCCATTTTTGTTGATTCTTCTTCTGTTGGATTCGTAATTTGAAAATGAACATCTTAGATGAGTTGGATGTTGATGATGGTCACTTTTGTCTTGCAATCTCGTTTTGATGCCTTGAATCTTCAAACGTGCGTGGAATCGTCATTTTTCATTCGTTTTGCTTGATTTTTGTCGTGTAACCTTGTTTTGACCATCTTGGCATAATATCATTGATTTGTACTATTTTTGAGTTTAAAATGACAAGAATCATTCTAGAATGAGAGAGATATCGGTAGTAAAAACATGACTTTTTACGCGATATCACAAACGCACCAGCAGTGTTCATGGATCTCATGAACAGAGTATGCAAACCGTACCTGGATAAGTTCGTCATTGTGTTCATTGACGATATCCTGATTTACTCGCAAAGGAAGGAGGAACATGAACAACACCTGAAATTGATCCTCGAACTACTTGAACGAGAGAAGTTGTATGCAAAGTTCTCTAAGTGTGAATTTTGGATACTAGAGGTTCATTTCCTAGGTCATGTGATAAATGATAAAGGGATCCAAGTAGACCCATCCAAAATCCGACAATTTCTTGGTCTAGCTGGCAATTATAGATGATTCATCGAGAGCTTTTCAAAAATAGCCCATCCCCTTACCACTCTAACACAAAAAGACAAGAAATTTGAATGGGGCGAGAAATAAGAGAACGCTTTCCAACTGTTGAAACAAAAACTAAGCACCGTACCCATCCTATCATTACCAGAAGGAGTAGATAATTTTGTTGTCTACTGTGATGCTTCACATCAGGGATTGAGTTGCATCCTCATGCAAAACAACAAAGTAATTGCTTATGCATCGTCAACTGAAGGTGCATGAGAAAAACTACACGACGCATGAAATAGAATTGGAGCAGTCGTTTTTGCACTTTAGATTTGGAGACACTACCTATACGGTACAAGGTGTACGATCTTCACTGATCACAAGAGTCTCCAACACATATTCGACCAGAAGGAACTCAACATGAGACAACGACGTTGGGTTGAATTGCTAAATGATTACGACTATGAAATCAAGTACCACCAAATCAAGGCTAATGTAGTAGCGGATGCCCTGAGTCGTAAGGAAAGGGTCAAACCCGCAGAGTTCGAGCTTTGGGATTGACCATCCATTCGAACCTCATTACTCAAATTCGTGACGCGCAACAAATTGCCTTCACTCTAGAACAATTGAAGGACGAATCCCTAAAGGGGATGGAAAACAACTTGAAACAAAGGACAATAGAGTGTTGTACTTTATGAACCGAATTTGGGTTCGATGCGTAGACGAATTGCGCAGACTGATTTTGGACGAAGCTCATAAGTCCAACTATTCGCTACATCCTGGTGCAGATAAAATGTACCACAATTTGAAAGGATTCTATTGGTGGCCTGTCATGAAACGAGATATCGCAACCCATGTTAGTAAATGTCTAACTTGTTCAAATGGCAAGGCTGAATACCAAAAGTCGTCTGGGCTATTGCAACAACCTGAGATGCCCTTATGGAAATGGGAACAAATAACGATGGACTTCATCATGAAGTTACCTAAGACGACATGGTGTGTCATTATCTATTATGGGTGATTGTCGATCGACTGACGAAATCAACCCATTTTCTTGCTATTAAGGAAACTGATAAGATGGATAATTTGACTAGAACTTATCTGAAGGAAATCATTTCCAGACATGGTGTGTCATTATCTATTATCTCTGATAGAGATACCCGATTCACTTCTCACTTTTGGCAAACACTTCAAAAGGCACTTGGTACTCGATTAGATATGAGTACTGCCTACCATCCTCAAACCGACGGCCAAAGTGAGCGAACGATACAAACGTTCGAAGATTTGTTGCGAGCATGTGTGATGGACTTTGGAGGTAGTTGGGATACTTACCTTCCTTTAGCAGAATTTTCATTCAACAATAATTATCACACTAGTATAAAGATGGCACCATTAGTGGCGTTGTATGGACGCAAATGCCGATCACCGCTTTGTTGGGTAGAGTTGGGTGACAGACAGCTATCTGGACCTGAGATTGTCCAAGAAACCACTGACAAGATAACTCAAGTACTTCGACGGTTGAAAATGGCATGAGATAGACAAAAGAGCTACGCTGATAACCGCCGTAAATCTCTTGAGTTTCAAGTAGGAGATAAGGTTCTACTCAAAGTATCGCCCTAGAAGGGGATAGCATGATTTGGCAAACGAGGAAAACTAAACCCACGTTACATTGGACCTTTCGAAATCCTTGCAAGGATTGGTCCTGTCGCTTACAAACTCATACTGCCACGAGAGCTCAGCAGTATTCACGACACTTTTCACGTTAGTAATCTCAAAAAGTGTCTTTCGGACGAAACCTTAATCATTCCTCCTGACGAAGTTTTCATTGACTCGAAACTTAATTTTGTGGAGGAACCCATCGAAATAATTGATCGGAAAACACATAAACTCCGATGCAGTCGGATCAAACTCATCAAAGTTCGATGGAACTCGAAACGCAACCTAGAGTCTACATGGGAACGCGAGGATGAAATGCAAAAGAAATATCCTCATCTTTTCGAGCATGAGGCTGTGACCCACGACTCAACTTAAATCTCGGGATGAGATTTCGCTAACGGGGGGAGAATGTGATACATCCCCAAATTAGGTATATATTTATACTTATTTACAATAGTTATTACGACAATTTCCTACAAAATTTCAACTGAACTTTTGATGTGAGATAAGTCTAGCGAGCCCAAAACTTTTAGACAAAAAGTTAAACGAATATTTATAATTATTTATGATTATAAATTAAAAGAAATGAAACAATATTGGAATGAATCCGACAAAACAACTACAACTGTTTGTGATACTAAAGTTCGGAAAAGAACTCGAAAATACTTTCTAATTATTTTTGTTTGAAAGTATCATGTGAACTGGTTGGAACAAAAATGAAACGAAAATAAATACACGTTTTACATAAAACGTGTCTTGCGCAACAAAAAACAATACAGAATGTACGCAACAATTAAAAATAATATAAAATTTATTTTTATTATTCATTATAAAATATTTGAAGAAATACCTCAAAATATAATTACGAAATTTGAATGAAATTTGGTACACAATTGGACCCGTACTCAAAATTAACGAGCTAAATAGCCAAACAATTCACATATTTGAAATATCTATTCGACATACTTCTGTACATTCCCATACCCTTTTGAAAAACTAGACCAATATCAATTTTTATATATGTAATTTCCCCTCCCTTGTGAGACACACCAACCAAACCTCATTTCAATTATTGGAGCTGCTTCTTCTTCTCTGTGCCTTCCATCGACAGAAACAAAACAGGCAGAAGAAGCAGTAACAAGTAGCACCAGTAGGTAGCAAAGCAGAAGCCGCAACAATTAATACCATTATCATCACCATCTTTATAACCGTTATCACCTATCAACTTCATCCTCATCATCATCATCGATGAAATCATTATCGTCATCTCAGTTCATCATCATCAATCTCATTGTGAGGAACTTTCTATTTTTAATTCCTACTCAAATATTGATGTATATAGTGTAAACAAAACATGTATTATATATGTCTATCGATAATTTTGGTAACCGATGAACTAACTTTTAAAAATGAGGGAATTGGTTAACTAAACCATGAATACAAGGAGTTGGTACATATAAAACTAGTTAGTATGCTAATATCTAGTTTTGTGAATGATGGAAACTTTGAGACAAACAATTAATAACTAAAACGAACAAATATATACATGCTCTGTTGCGAACTGGTTCTGTAATTCGAATTGATCCGGCGGATCCTAATATTAAAATTGGTGCATAATGACTGAAACTAGGTGCATAACACAAAAAACCCAACTAGGATCCGGCGGATCAATTGTTGATCCGGCAGATCATCAAAATTTTAACATGATCCGGAGCATTTGGTTTGATCCGGAAAATACTAAGATTTCTACATTGATCCGGCGGATCCCAACCAATGCTCAGACACAGATTTTTCAAAATATAAATGGTACAAAATGTAACAATATTATAATATCAATACTTTTGTTAAGTTGACAAAATTTATAAATTGATAATCTGTATTGCTTACCTGACCAAGTATTGCATCACAAAGACTAGTTTGAATAGTTCTTTATTCATTAATGCATGTCTTAAGAAATTGGGTTTCCATTAATAATGACTTAATTTGCATATCAGGTACTCATTTATTTTCATGAGTTAACTATTATTAGTATAATTAATATATTTGGTAAGTGTAACTATCAATATAACAATTCTCAAATGACCAAATGTTAAAGTTATATACGTATGCTTAAATTTGATAGTATCGCAAAAATTTCAACCAAGTATATATACAATGACTTTTGTGAAAAAATACTTGTATCATCGGAATAAAAGTGTACGACTTATTTATCACTTTGGGCCCAATATCATTATGTTTATTA